>BFEA01000133.1:1025120-1042288 GCA_003427395.1 Chara braunii
TGGGGGTGTTGATGGGGTTACTGGGGGTTATGAAAACAAAAATATGGGGATTTTTTTTGTTTTTGTTTTTTTTTGCGGGGTGCCGACGACCTCTGACTGGTAGCTGCCGACCTAGCTGCCGACCAGTCAAGGGGTCGGGGTATGCAACACTCTCTGGCTGCATTTTCTTATATATTAGCTTCAGGCTGTATTTTTTTGTTTTTTGTTTTCCCTAAAAAAGTCCATTCCGTAGATCCCGTGGAACAAAACCTCGTAGAAGGACAAAGGTACACCTGGGGCGAGGTCCCACTAGCAAGGAGGATTGGATTAAGCTCTTGACTCTGGATGTGTTTTATGCAGAGATGCAGAAAAGCAGTTCAATGAACTTCAATCCTGATTGTGTGCACCCGTGCCACAAGCACGTCCAGATTTCGGTATTCAATCCCATCTTCCTTGCCAATGGGACCACGCCCCTGGGTCTAGGGAAGTCAATAGATTAGCCTGGCTGAGAGCTTGTATCATAAAATTCATACGACATATGAGGTCTCAGGGCGCAGCAAAGTCGGTGTCGCACCAACGGGAATAGCTCAGTTGGTAACACCCACAGACTGTTGAAATGCAGCCCTGAGTTCGAATCCAGATGGAACCAGAATGAAATCACTTATTTCTGAACTGTCTGGGGTTGGTCAGTTCTACGATGATATCTCAAGGTTGTCACCCTTACAAAGAGGGAAAAAGGAAGAAGAAAAGGACAGGGAAAAAAAAAAAAAAAAAGGTTGGTGTTGCTGGACAGGTAAGGCGGTTGTAGGGAGCAGAAAAAAGCACAGGGGTAACAGCGGATGACGAGGCAGAGGGGTTGCAAAATGGGCAAGTGGGTGAGTTGGCACACTTTGTCATGCGCAGCCCAGCTCCTCCAATGGAGGGATATGCGTGGGTGCAGGTCACATATAACCCTCTGTTCACTGACCCAATCCCGTCTGAACTGCCATGCTTTCGCTCATTTTTTACCGAGTTGTTTTTTCCTTCAGATCTTGTTTGGGTGATCTCCAGTCCTAACATAGAATGGCTCTGCTGTGCATCGGAGTATCCTCACGGGAGTATGCGTTTGGCTTGAGGGAGGCCATTCTTATGCTTTTTTTTTTTTCATTTTTTTTTTTTCAAGTCCATGGTGTTGTAGAGGCCAGTCACTGAGTACACAGTGATCACCTGGAGCAGTAGGCCGTGGGTGTCCTGGAATATGAGACCACCTCTCATCCCATCCTCACGTCAATACTCCTAGCGCACCCCCTATCCCACTATCCTACCTCAGTGTGACCAGCACTCAGGACCATTACCCTTCCAATGGGCAGGTAACTTGGACTGAACAGCAGTGATAGGCACCAGGGCTGATAGGTTGCCCTGCCCTGGTGGAAGCGGAATCGGACGAGCCTTGTCAAACGGGAACTTTGGACGCCAGGCCCAGAAAATCTACTACAGGCCCCAAGAGACTCTGGGCCCTAGGTTTCAGACAGGGTAGCACCCATTGAAGCAGTCTTACCGTCCTTCCCCTAGCTTACCCAAGGCCAGGCGGAACTCGGACTGGCCTGAGCGACTTATACCCCTACCCTTACCCCAGGGTCTAAGCCTTATATACAGTCACTATAGACAGTTCTATTCAAATATCAGTAGGAACTCCGGTGGCCCATACCTGTCCGTACTGCAGATGCTAGACCCCACCAGTAACTAGACCCCCCCAGTCTGATAGTTGTGTAGTTCGTAATCTATGTGTGTATCCGAAGACTGTATGCTTTGTGTATCTGTGTATCAAGATGTGCAGACAGCACCATATGTGGAAACTTGTGTATGTAGCCCGTAGGCCATGTATAATTCGCAAGCTGTGTATATATGCCCGAAGGTTGTGTGTGCTCTGTGAATCAATGTATCAAGATGTATAGGCAGCATCATGTGTATATCGAAGAGAGAACGGGGCAAGCTGGACAAGGACCCCCCCAATGTCTGAACCAAGCTCAAACCCGTGACCTTGTAACTTGTAATTGAACAACTCTACCATGTGAACGACTAGCGGAAATGGCACGAACGTTTGATATGCCAGACTGGGGAGATCAACAGAACACCCTAGACCAACACCCCCAAGCAACCCATGTGAAACCCAGAACCATCATACACACCATGAACAACCCTTGGGTGGTGCGCAGGCAGTGTCTGTAATAGCTAACCGGTGTCATCCCAAGGGGTGTGTGTCCAGCCGTGCGTCATTCTAACGCCCTGCCGGTGTCCATGCGCAAGGCTGCGGATTTGAACCCCAACCTCGTACCACAATTCGCATTTCCAACCGGCGCTCTAACCACTGAGCTACATCAACTGTCCAACTAACAACGTATTTGCCAGAAGAGAGGCCTGCTAGCCTGGTGGCTTGCGGCAGTCCTAACACTATATGTTGAATCCGCCAAGGAAACTGCAAATCATTGCATCTTGTTGCAGGCCCGAAGTTCTACCTATTGTCCCGGTACACCGGGTAGGGCTGAGTCTAATGCTGCATTGCTGCATATCTCCGTCTGTTTGTCTGTTACCCGTGATAGAGAAAAGTGGTTGACTTTACTCACACCAACCCTGCAATCCTATGTGTGTCTGTCTGTCTCTCTGTCTCCCCCCATCATTTTTAGTTGATGCAAATGGCATTTGGAAGTTTGTTGTGCTGCTTTACTCTTGCGAGCACTCTTGCTTCCTTTCTTTTCGGTCTTGCTTTACTCTATGTCTGCCCATCCGTTCATCCATCTCTCTCTCTCTCTCTCTCTCTCTCTCTCTCTCTCTCTCTCTCTCTTTTGCTCTCTCTCTCTCTCTCTCTTTTTCTCTCTCTCTCTCTCTCTCTCTCTCTCTCTCTCTCTCTCTCTCTCTCTCTCTCTCTCTGTTGTGCACCCCCGCGATTATGGCACACGCTTTGACTAGGGCTGAGCCTGAGCCTGAACTTCAGGCTCATATTACCCTTACCTTTCGTCAACGACCAGATTCTGGTCCAGGCTTCTTCAAACTCAATACCTCTCTTATTCGCAAACATGAGTTCATGCATGTTGTTCAAAACGTTTGGGCCTACTGGCACCAAAAAAAAAAACATTTTGACTCCACCTGGTTCAATAATGGCCTATTTTATCTGGGTCGTAAGTGCAAAGAATTTTCTAAAGAATTAGCAGCTAAGCGTCATCAAGAGGAGATGGACATTCAATATCAGATTCAAAACCTGCAACAACAAGATCCTTCCCCTCACCTACAGACACTGCAAAATCAGCTGCTCAACTTTGCAACTTACAGTTGAAACGGTATTACAATCAGAGGTAAGATTTCCAGACACTGCACAAAAGGGTCTATGGAGTCGGACTTCTTTGGCCTAGCAAGAGCTAGAGCAAAGCGAAAAACCATAGAGGCCTTCTTCGATCCTGTCGCACCAGAAAAGTCGCTGGCCACTTCCACGCCGCTGTGTATGAAGGTGGCCAGAGACTTCTGCAAGGATCTTTTTACGTCTCGTACCCCAGATGACAACAACCTCACAAGAGATAGTGAAATAGAGGACTTCCTCACCCCGCTTACCAAATCGCTCTCACAGCAAGCACAAGAGAATCTGGACCGCCGGATCACCAAGGACGATATATGGTCGGCTCTCATGCAAATGGAAGAAGAAAAGACCCCGGGGGTAGATGGCTTCCCGAAAGAATTTTGGGAGGCTTTCTGGTCCTTGATGGCAGATGATCTGATGGCCTTCTATCGTAGGGTGTGGGAAGAGGGTGTGATGGGGGAAGCGGTGAGTCAAGGGATCCTCACACTGTTGTACAAAAAAGGGGACAAAGTGAATATCCGTAATTACCGTCCGATCACATTGTTAACCGTGGTCTATAAAATGTTATCCAAAGCATTACCAAACCGCATGACACCTGTGTTACAACAAATCATTCACCCCTCTCAAACAGCTTTCCTAAAGAGGAGACGCATTCACGATAACATCCTCTTGGTTAACAAGATGTTGAGGCTATCCCGACAATCCAAATACAACGCCGCCTTCCTCTTCATCGACTTCGAGAAGGCATACGACCACGTGGACTGACACTTCTTGGATAAATGCCTGGAAAAAATGAACTTTGGGAGGAACTTTTTGGAGGTGGGTAATGATACTGCACCGCAACGCCACCACCCGTGTATAGATTAATAGGCACCTCGCTCCGGACTTCCCGCTACAACGATCAGTCCGCGAGGGAGATCCAGTAGCACCGTATCTTTTTGTGGTTGTGATGGAAGCCCTGGCGGCCAACCTTAGGGCCAATCGGAACATTAGTAGGATCCAGACATCCTCTATCCCTGAGGAGGCAATATAAGTATGTTCCCTCTTTGCAGACGACCTCACACTAGTGATAGAAGCCTCGGCACGTAACATGGAAGAAATCGAAAGGCTAATGGCCCGCTTCTGCACCCTATCAGATATGGCAATCGATTGGGGCAATAAGACATTGGGATGGTGGTGGGAGGCCCCCAGAGCATCCTAGGGTGACATGGCTCCCTTTGGAAACTCCCATTAGGGTTCTGGGAATTCCACTCTCGGTCGATGGAAAGCCACCTAGCAATGATAATTGGATAATGCAGCCGGCTCTGCAAAAGATGGGAACCTGGAAGGACAAGAACACGTCTCTGATGGGGAGGGCTCTAGTTATAAATAATGTGGTGTTGGCGTCCATCTGGTATAAGTCTGCAGTCTGGCCTCTGTCTGGGAAGGCGTCCAAGATTCTGAAACAACCAGTGGCAGCCTTCCTTTGGAGACGGAACCATGAAGCCCAACATACCATCAGTCGTGTTGCCTGGGATGCGGTGGTGCAACCAAGGACACACGGAGGTCTGGGCATTCTTGACCCTACCACCCAAACGACAACGCTCTCCCTTTAATGGCTGAAAAAACTTATCTGTACCCCTGGCCTCACTTGGGAACCTCTTGCCTGGGAACAATTGTCGAGGTTGGCCCTAGCAGCTGCACCTTCAACACACCCTATGGCCTGGCTGGATGACGTCTTTTGGACAGTGCCCAGACCCTCATCTAGACCCCGACCACATTCAGATCGGGCAGCAGCCCGCCGAGATTTACGGAAAGACGACTTCTGGGCCAAATTAATAAAGGACCGGAGGAGGCTCCAGCTCCCGGATCGGTCATTCCCCGAACGATGGGAGGAAGTTGCTCGTCAACCACTTTTCGGGAACCGCTGGATAATGGATCGGCATGGGAGGGTTTTTCTCAGCTCAGGTAGCCCATGGAATGGATGGGTGAAAAACGGGATCACAAGAATTGGGCATCTATGGGACCAAGCATCTATGGGACCAATCCAAGAATGATTGGGTCTCAGTGGAGCAGCTGAGAGAGAAGTTCCTTCATTGCCACAGGATAGGGGAAAGATTGGACCAAATCCTCTTTGCTCTCCCTCTCGCATGGATACGGACTCTTCGGCGTGGGCCAACTATAGAGGAGGGAGATTGGGTGGTGCTAAAAGGGGACGCAACCCGAGTGGGACAAGTAATAACAGAAAGACCGGGGGAGGTGCGGGTAAATCTGTTTTACCGTACACAGCAGAATCACTTGATCAGGGGGGTACAAGATGAAGTCTTCTGGATTGATGTCAATAGCCTCCATAGACTAAGAGTCTTAAGTATAAATGAAACTTGGGTGGCTTTCAGGCCAGAGGTACCAATCCAGGATCTCCCCGTTGATAAAGCGGAATGGAGATGAAAGATTCCAACAAGAAACGGAAGACCCAGATACCGACACCTCCATACACTAGAAGTTAAAGCGACCTACCGGATGCTCAGGACGAGAATAAAATTAAGGGATCGCATCATTGATCGCTGGGCACAACACCTCAATGTACCTACGGAATCCCTGAGACCCATAAAATGGTTCATAGAGGTGAAGGGCAAACCAGCCAAATCGGCCTCGCTTCAATGGCAGATTAACCACCGCTGCCTTCCGACGAAGGCATGGCTCATTGACCACACTCACTTGGAGCAGAAAGGGATGACTCTCCCCTGGTGCCATGCATGCAAGGAGGGCTTCCCCTCTCGGAAAATAAACGAAACGATAGAACACCTCTTTCTGCAGTGCCCTGCCTCTATTCTTACATGGCGGGGATGGGTCCGGGTCTGGATCCAATTAGGCACAGATAGCGATTGGCCATGGGAATGGAGGGCCCTGCTAACAGGTCACTGGACTGCCCAATCCTCGAACTTTACGACAAATTTATTTAGGATAGGGAGGGAAGCTGTGCTATGGGCCATATGGCGTCGCCGATGCATTCCAGTTCTCGATAATGCACACGTGAGCAGCGGCGAAACAACGGAAATGAGTAAAGACATGATAGAAACAACAATTAGAGCTCGCTGGGAAAAGATGATGCAAGGGATGAGAGCTCTCACAAAAAGAGCAGACATTACTCAAAGGTTAAACAAATTCTGCATGGACTGGCTGGGGGGGGAACAGGGAGGAAGGATTGCATGGGTCCAATGGGATGACTGGCTCTTGGATGGCAATGATCGCCTAGACAAAGCGCAGAAGGATTATCGATTGTTCTTTCATAAGTGGACTGAAATCCCCAGCAACATCCCACTTCCCCCCGGTTTCTGAGTTTCCTGACCTTTTTCCCCCTTCACACAATACTGTAGTCAAGCTTAGCTGGTATGGCTGAGATGAGGAGCCCATCCAGCAAAATCCTGGTGGGACTCGTCAGGATGGAGGACGGGAATAGGAGGATTAGGTCTCTGCCCCGGTCGCCCCCTGGACGCAGAACTGGCCTCCCTATCCCCCCCTCACACCTGGCCAGCCCACCCATGATCAGACTGGAAAGTTACCCCCATATCTACAGTATTTGTTGACAAAAAGGGTGTGGGACCAGTATGTAGAAGGATATTTGGCACAGGATTCAAGGTGAAGAGGCCCCCCACCCCAGTGCCCTGCTCAGTCAATCCCCTGGGTCCCAGGGTAATCAATGCTGGCAGGGCCCCGTAACAGTGTACTAAGAGTTACTTCAAGTTCAGTCTGTAGAAGGGACGCTGGACCTGGTTTCCAGCAGGTGATGCTCCCCACCAATAGATGGAGCCTCCCCCCAAGTGCTAGTGGTGTCTGCTCTTACCAGCACCACTAGCACTGGCGGGTGCTTTTAAACAAAAAAAAAAAAAAAAAGAAAAAAAAAAGGAGACCGGCAAGGGGCATCAAGCGGTATTCCATGTATCTTCGTAATCTACAGTCTCATGAGCAAGCAATCACTGCCCTAGATGCCAGCTGAAACTGCCGCTGGTACATGCAGAGGCTACAGACTAGACAGCTTGCAACGGGTGGCCTACTTGGAAAGTAAAGGTGGTGCCAACTACTGACTGTCAGACTGCAATCACAGGCTGGTGCTGGCATTTGTTTTGAAGCGGCAATCTCCAGTAAGGTTTGGGGCATCGAGCCTGGGGCGAAACTGAGGTTTGACAAAATAGGCTCGGAAGCAGTGCCCGTTTACTCCGTACCAGTGGAACCGGCTCTGTTGACTGGCTGAAGAATTTTGGTCCTGTTCGAAGTGATGGCCGTCAGGAAAATGAAAGTAGTTCACGAAAAGTCTCAAAAGAAAGAAAAGGGAAAAAAAAGAGAAAAAGAGAAATGAAGTCCAGTTGATCTAGCTCAGTGGTTAGAGCGGGTTCAAATCCGCAGCCTCACGCATGGACACCAGTAGGACGTTAGAATGACGCACGGCTGGACACACACCCCCTGGGCTGACGCATGGTGAGCTATTACAGACACTGCCTGCGCACCACCGAAGGGTTGTTCATGGTGTTGTATGTGGCGTCCTGGCCTATGAGGGGTTTGCCTGATACAGTTAGCGGTCTGATGGGGTTGCAGCTAGGGGTTTGTGGTTAGACTGCTCATGTGTGTTGGTTACCTTAGGTGGGATGGGGTCCCGTTTTGGGGGAGGGTTGGCTTGGGACAATCTCTGCTGGAGGATATCGGTGGGCAACCTACAGTAGGGGATTGTCTTAAGGGATCCTGGTAGGAGGGGTGCTAGTAGACAGCCTCTGGTGGAGGAAATCATTGGGGAACCTGCAATTCGCAGGCAGGAGGCTGCACTTGTGTGGGTTCCATTTTCGTCATTTCATTTCTTTCTGTTTTCGGTAAGGTCGTGCAGTACAACTTCGCTAGGACGGGTTTGTTTGGGGTCTCCGACAGCAGAAAATAGGGTCCGGTCGCAGTCGTCCTAAGACTGGTCATAGGACAGGTTATCTTGTCAAGGTCGTTGCAATTTAGTATAGGGCGCCGTCCATTGTTTCCCTTTTGAGGGATATAGTTTTTTTCCCGTTGCAAACTGGGGGCGGGCGGTATGGGTCTGGGCGGGCGATTTGGATCTGGGTCGTTTTCGCTTTTGTTTTTTTTTTCTCTTCTATTGCATCTTCCCAGAAATACAGTATCGAAGCATTCTGCTGTTTACTACGCCCAAGTAACAAATCTAGAACGGACTGCCCTGCCTCGTTGGCAGGGCTTACTAAGAAAAAGAAAAAGGAAAAAAAAAAATGTATTGACTTTCGAAGGAAAAAAAGGAAGAAAAAATGCACTTACCTTTGCTCCGAGAGCTGTGGAGATCGAGGGCCTTGTTCCACTACTGACCAAATGTGCAACATGAGCATGAATCTTCTGGTAGAACACAGGTAGATACACTGCTAGTAGTTTAGAGCTTGAAATGCCCTTTTTCCTGGCGGCGTGTGGGGTGGTACAGCCCTCAGTAGCTTGCTATTCGTTTTTCAGTTTTTTTTTGTTTTTTTCCCCCTCCTGCGATAGAAGAATCTGGGCTCCATCCAGCATCCTAGCTCAATTGCTTAGGCACACAAGTGGCATTCAGGAGGTTGTGGGTTCAATCCCCGGGCCGCCTGTGGCACTCTTGGTACCATCCAACTGAGATAGTGAGCTGGATCCTCCCAGTCGGTATCAGTAAGGTCTTCAGCCTACACGGGTGTGAGTGCGCGTGTGAGTGGGTTGTGTGTGGTGCGTGGGAGAGTGTTGGCTTTGGACACTACCATCCAGAAGGCTGCCCATCCCCCACTTCATAAGACCTTTGACAAGCTTAGTGTCTAGAACATAAAGCATGCTACCCGAATGGCTGCGTCCCCGCGTTTGACGCGGTATAACAGTAGGGCTGTCTGAGCGGGATCCTCCAAGATAGGATGGTCTGCGCCCCATAAATTAGTTGATGACTGTAGATAGGTACCTGTCGTGGGTCCCGAAACCGACCTCTACAGCACCCTGGACTTAAAAAAAAAAAAAGAAAAAAAAAAGACAAAGACAAATATGTTAAGTATCATGTTGGGACCCTTGGACAGTTATTCAACCCCGCCTTTTTTCTGGACAGTTGTTGAACCCATACTTCTGCATTTCCATATTTTGTACTGCCTGGATGTTGGCCAGGTTGACGAATGGGAATACGATCTTGTATTGAGGACGGACATCAACACCAATGGACACACACAATGGTTCTATTTCTCTATCACGAACATGAAGTGCAATGTCACGTAAGTTTGTGCGGCCCATATGTAACCCAATCCCCTAAGAAAAAAGTAAGTTGGTGTGACCCGACAATTCAACAATGTTTGGCTTCCTTTTTTGTGGTTAAACCACCAGTTCACACAAACCCAAGTAGTGCTCTCACCGGTATCCACAGTGAGAGCATTTTGATTCGGCCTCGGGCCAGTAGCGAAACGGGGAGGCCACTTCGGAAAGATACAGTAGCAGGCTCTCGAGTCTTGGAGGGTAGCTTCGTCAGCTGAGGCTCACGTGAACTGCAGGCTTAAGGCAGGAGATGGGAGTTCGGGGTGGGTGCTATGTGACCAGGCCTGGTATACAAGCACACACACACGCACTCGCACAGGCTGTTTCAATTTTGGATCTTCTCTTCTGGGTGGAAGAGGGGTTGTTATGGTGACAGTCAAAGGAAACCAGGATTAAGGTGGATCGTCACTCACAATATCATTTTTTGGTTAGGGGAGGAGTCCGTAAACCGTAGGGAGCTTAATCTCCTGATGAGTTGGTGAAACTCCAACGAAACAGTCTGACATAGCCCTGATTTTCTTGTCTTTTCCTGCTTTTCTGCCTACAGTGTTCCCAGGCAGTTCTCTATGGCGATATACAGCGCCTCGTTTGTTGTCCTCTTGTTCTCTATGACGATACATATGTCGAATGGGACCTCATGCCGGGCTGAAATCTGACTCTGATGCTGTACGGGGATGAAGCGAGCTGCAATAATTGGCTTTCGTGGGCATGCTGTTCTGGGTGCTCAACAATATGCTTTCACTCATTGCCTCATTGAGGATTATCGTTCATGGTGCCTCTCCAAAATTGTTATGGCCTTGAGTGGAAAGAAACTACAGCACCACATGGCTCCCGTACCTTCTTAGTTATGCCGGTACGAATTCGCTCCAATGGCTTGCTTCGCATGAGGACCTTTGATACATCGGCTGCCTTGGACTCCCTTGTCATCTGTTATCCAAGTGCAACCGCCAACATCCCTTCCCGTCAACTGGCTGGTGTGTTCAATGGGCAATGGACCAGATTTGAAGAAATCTGTGAAAATGGGTGAGACTGCCAAACTGCGGCAACAACACTGACTCACCTCATTCTTCTCGTGGGCATCACCCATCAACCCTTGCTAAGGGCTGTACCTCCTTTATGCCCTCCCAGAAGCACTCCTATCCTATGCATGTGACCTGTCTCTCGTTCTGATGCATGTTGGGACGGTCCCTGCATCATCCACTTTCTTCCTTGCCCTTAAAGCACAAGTACACCACATATCGGCCCGCGGGTGTCAGCACGCAACCCGCATCACTTCGGAGGCCGCCGGTTTTTTTTTTCAACGGCGGCCCGCGGGTGTCAGCACGAAACCCGCACCACTTCGGAGGCCGCCGGCTTTCTTTTTCAACGGCGGGCCTGGCCACGCGGTTCCTCCGAGTTTTGCTTGTGGCGACAAAAACTTTCTGCAAGGCTGGGGCTGTGTACTAGCGGTTTAACGAACTTCTCATCCCACTCATGCCTCTGCTTGCTCATTTGCTATTGATAGACCTGTGGTTTGAACTGCTGCACTATCCTCTGCTGCATTTTTCACTGCAGCTGTTTCCGGTGCATGTTACAATGATCCCTGCATCATCCACTTTCTTCCTTCCCCTTGACGAACCTCCCGTATCGCTCATGCCACTGCTTGCTGATCTGTTATTGATAGACCTGTGGTTTGAACAGTTGCAGTCTCCTCCGCTGCAGTTTTCAGTGCAGCTGTTTCCGCTGCTGCAGTTTCCTTTGCTGCAGTTCCCACTGCTACAGCTCCCTCTTCTGCAGTCTTGATGCAGAGAACACCACAGCCTCTTCGATGCTCATGTCATTTATTTCAAACTCTTACCCAACCAATCCCCCTGTCCTCTCTCTCAGTGCTTGCCCACAGACGGCTGTGCTCCACCTCACGCCCTCCATCTCCGTTAGGGTCTCGCTTGCGAACAGACTCTCCTGTTCCCACTGTTCCGTCTTCATTACCAGAGACATGCTCATCTTCAGTTCACCATGCTATGACTGCTCTCATTGTGTTGTCCATGGCGTGCACCTTGTCATTGCTCATGCAGGAATCAGCAGACTGCCTCTTTGTTTGCCCCTACTTTCTCTGTGCTTGCTCCATAGGTTGTTGTTGTTTCCTTTGTCCAGACGGCAATAATCGCTCCTTTGTCCTTCTCCGGATAGTTCATCTTCCGGAGAACAGATACATGAAGCCAGTCCCAGTCCAGAGCATACATTACTGTCCACGTCTCAAGCAGGACAGTCACAAGACAATGTTTCATGCGGTACAACATTGTAGATTCAGGGGTCACCTGCAGAGAAGGATACCGTCCCTACTCAAGCGGCAGTCCGTATGGGGGCTTGGGGCTACCAGACCGTAATGGCTGGCAACATCAGTGAAAAAAGAATTAAAAAAAGAGTGTGCGGCTGTGCTGGGCGTTGATTGGGGAACGGATCTGTGCGGAGTCCCGCCTTGATGCCGCTTGCTTTGTCACCAGTTGCCCTCCTCGGGAAACTGATCTCGGCTTGTGATCTTTTCCCTTTTAGCCATCTCATTTCTGTAAGGGGATTTGCCATCGCTCTTTCCTCACTTTGATGGGCATGCTTAAGTCCTCCGTCGTGGCAGTTGTGCTGAGAATGCTCAGCTAGGTCTTCCATGACATCATACATGGCATCCCTACAGTGCATATTCTCTCTGTCGTCAAGGACAGACTGACTCATGAGTCTTTCCTTATCCTTCCACATGCATTCATCGGCATTCCACACTGCTTACTCTCCCTTTGTCTTCTTTCTCCCCTCTTCCCTTACTGCCTCTTTTTCGCGTCGTGCAAGTGGGCCGTTATTGCACATGGGGTTTTCAGCGGCTCATGCTCGACTACATCAACTTGGGAGCCTTCTATGTGAGAGGCAAAGTAAAGGGGGAGCTAAAATAAGAAATAAGAGAGAAACTACAAAACAAAGAAAAGAACTTGAAAAACTGTGCAGCAAAAGCAAAAAGAATGGTTCACAGCATGCAAGCGGGCCGTTATTGCACATGAGGTTGTCGGCGGCTCATGCTCAACTACGTCGACTTGGGAGCCTTCTAACAGAGGAAATTCAAATTCTCTAAATGACACCAAATTTGGCATACAGCAACCTTGAACCAAAACAAGAACAGGCCAAAAAAAAAAAACATAAAATTTGACCCCAAAACCGTAATTTCAGTTTTGGACCCGTTACCCAGGGCCTGAAACTGGGGGTCCCCGTTCACCACAGAAGGTTCAACTCGTCCAAATGTACCTGGCCCAGAACGTGTCCAAATGCATGTAAAGTGTTGTGTACTGGAGCGAGACCAATTGTCACAATTGTATCCACTAAAAGAGCACATGTTGCAAAACAAACAAAGAAAATAGCAGACAATGGGCCACCATTCTTTTTTTTGTTTTTTTGCAAAAATTACAAAGCTTTATTATGCTGGGAAGTGGTCCCGGCATCCCTCACAAAGTTCACCGCAGCACTCAGGCTGAGCAAGGCTTTCCGGCCAAGCAAAGCCCGGCTGAAATCATTCTCTTATTTCTTATTTTAGCTCCCCCTTTACTTTGCCTTGCGGTTCAGAAAGCATCCAAATTGATGAAGTGTTGTAGAGTGGAGCCAAGACCAATACGTATACATATACGCAGCCCCTCGTTTGTTGTCCTCGTCTTCTTCTTCTTCACACCTCACGTCATCAGTATAAGATGCACAGGGAGGTCTCTTCCATGCATGAACCCCTCCCTGCTCAGTGTGAGCTCAGATCTGTGTGGCTGCTTGAGCGGTCTTCCGCTCCCCCATGTTGATATTTCTTGGACTGACTTAGCATTGCCGATGGTTCACCTGGTGATGGATAATGAAACCATTTTATGAAACCACATCTTGAGCGACGACAAAGTGGCACCAAGAGCAGTGTCTGGTTGCACATGATCTGGCTTCACATTTGGACCATGTATGTGGAACCAGTGGGCCAGGTAAGTGGTTCAATATTGTCTGTGGGACCAATAGGGTAGGTAACCGGTTCCACATTGGGGCAGGTAGGCACCTGGTTCCACATTGGGGCCAAGCTTTTGGAACCGGTGGGGTAGGTATGTAGCTGGTTCCATATTGGGTTCATGTTTTTGGAACAGGTGTGGCAGGTACATGGCAGGTCCTGCATTCGGACTCCTAGGTGCCAATTGGAGAGGAAGGTCGGTGGTCCCACCTCGGGAACATATTGTAAATACACAAGAAGTGCCAAGATCAACCCTCTGGGAATTGAACCTACGACCTTCCACCAAAGAGGCGGAACACTTAACCAATAGGAAAAGTGAGTGAGCTGGGATGAAAGTGAAGCCCCTTGAGGGACATGTCACCCCCACCCGAGCATGGAGTACATCCATGAGCTGGTGTACACAGACTGTACTCAATCGGAACCAATGGAAAAGTGAAGCCCCTTTCGGCACCGGTTCGAACTGTAGGATAGTACAAACAGATTATTGCCTCCGCATCGGAACCAATGTTTGTTTGGAACAACTGGGGTAGGTAGGGAACCAACTCCCTCCGGATTGGGAAGATGGCAAGGTGTTTGTGGAACCAAGGGGTAGACAGGTAAATGGCTCCACTCTGGAACCATGGTTGTGTGTAACTGGGGGGACAGGTCAATGGTCCCATGTTGGGAGGATGTCTTTTTTTTTTTTTTTTTGAAATTGGAAGGATGTCATTTGACTGTCTACAAGTGGTAGTTATATTCCTACATTTTTTAATGAAAGAGGATGCTGGATCAAGGGATTGGGGGAGTGGAGGCAACTGTGTTGTCATCATTGTACTCAATAGGGTCAACTTGTTGGCCACACTGCAAGTCTCATTATGTGCATGTGGATTTGCTTCCTGCTCGTCGCGCCTCCCCCCCCCCTCCCGTGACGACAGATATCGGTTCAACATCATTAACCTGATGAAGCCAAAGAGTCTGTACCAGCAGGGGATGCAGCTGCTGATGTACTCAGAGAGAGAGGCGCTGGAAACGAGAAAGGGATGGCGGCGAGTGGGCCAGAACATTTGTTACTATCAGGTTTGAGAAAATGAAAAATCCAACCCGTCTTGATCTTCTTCATCTTCTTCCTCTTCTTGTCTTCTATTCCCCCTCCTCCTTCAGTATCTTCCCGCGCCCCCCTCTCTATGTAGGAATCGTTGCTGTTGTTGTTTGCTTCAGAACGAAGTTGATGCGAGGGTTTATGCCTCGGCATAGGGCCCTGCAGCAGGCGCGTGCCCGCCCTAAGTGAAGGCGGGCCCCCTGAATCTCAATGCGCCCTGAACTCATCAATTTTTGCAAATCTTGGTCGGCGCCAGACAGTTGCCACGCACCAGTTGGTTACATCCGCCTTGCTTGTGAGAATTCAAAATATTTGTGAGCCTTGCGGGCCCTTCCAGCAACGTGGTGGAAGCAGTGAGCATGGCACGTTTGTGCCTGGTTGGTTGGGCAGGCTTAACCGATTCGGTCCCAGGCCACTGTCTGAACGGGTCTGGGCGCGCAGACACTTTGGCCGAGTTTGAAGCTGCTGGAAACTCGGTCTCATGTGAGGAAAGGGCAGGGCTCAGGGCGGGGCATTCAGGCACTCGCGTGTAGATGCGGCAGCACTGCTGGAGCAAGCGCTCCCGGGCTGCTGCGCCAGCGCTGAGGTGCGTGCACGTGCGGACGAGCAGGGTGCAGGGCGCTACTGAAGGCAGCGCCATAGCCACCCCCCATACCTGGGCATGGCTTGGACGTAGCCAGTGGAGGTGGTGGTGGTCTTCTTGTATAAGGGAGAAGACATGGGTGAGAAAGACGAGGGTGAGAGAGAAAGATGAGGTTGATGATGTGAGGGCGCGTACCTGGTCTTGGCGATGTACGAGGGTCGACATCTTCATGTACTGCTGACGTCAACTCGATGCATTGTCAATTCGTAGGCTGCTAGTAGGCTGTGTGATAGTAGTCTGGGCGCTGAGCGTCAAGTAGGAGGAAGGACTCTGGATACATATGTCGGTGGTGGCGAGAGTTTGCTGTCATTGACATTCGGATTCAGTGCTTTAGTTCTCCATTGGTGGAATATCAGTGCATTTCTGCCTTCCGGACAGCCTTGCTCTTGCTGGCTTTCAATGTGAATTTGCATTCTGCACTTCTGTCATTTTGCTCTCTCTCATTTTCCTTGCATTAAACCACCAGTACCTCTGCCAGTGTTGGGAAATTACAATGTACTGGTCTGTCCACGAAGAAATCGGTGGTGGGACCCAGGGTCGGCGAGTCCCATAAATCTTATTTTTCTTTTGCCCGCGCGTGAAAGGAAAAGGGAAAAAGAAAACAGAGGAGAAGGAAGTCGTAAACCCAAAAAACAAAAAAAAGAAACCCTTACTCTGGCCCATTGGTGGGGAGCTGATCTTACTGTAGCGGACACTGGACACCAAGTCTACTGTTTACTCAAATACTACTCATGCCACCCATCCTCTTATCGCATGTCTGCTCTATAGAGAGGAGTGGGGAGGGAGAAAAAACAACTCTTACTCTGGCCCATTGGTGGGGAGCTGATCTTAGTGTAGTTGACAACTTGACAGCCAGTGTGTTTACTCAAATACTTTTTTTTTTTTTTTGAAAGCCCTCTTGCAAGGCCTCTATCCCGGCGGTGGTAAGAGAACTTCCAGCATTGAGGCTTTGGCTGTTGGGCTGCTCCATCTATTGGTGAGGAGCTGGAAACCGGTCCAGCATCCCTTCGGATACATCAATTAGGTGCAATTTTGGGGCTGTAGCCCTTGGTGTTTCTAATCTGAGGCACCCTCAATCCCGTGGAGCTGCTAATGGACCCTTTCCCTTTCTGAGGCGCCTAAACATTCTGGCACAGCCCTTCCGCTGCCCCCCTGTGTCACTGGTAGCCGCGTGTCAGCGGGGACCACCTGGGTGTGATGGTCTTAAACCCTTCTAAAACCCTCCAGCCTTGCGCCATTGTGTTTCTCGGGCTGCCCAATTCTTCCAGACTAGAACTCCGTTCTCCTTCAGATCTGCCATCTTGCGGTTCGGGTCAAGCCAGATTTCTTTGAAGGCTTCAGTGATTTGTTCTTTCTGCAGTTGGTCTGGAATCGTGGCCAGGTCCACTTTAAGCTTTGTGTTGGGCTTTGTTATGTTTACTCTCATTTCCAGTATCTCTTCCTTGGCCAAAGGTGTGTTCTTTGTATGCTGACAAGCACCTCATCCTCCATATGACCATGAGGAATAGGTTGTGGTGGAATCACGACCAGGACCGCGGGGCCTTTTTGTAGTTGCCTAGTAAGATGAGCCCCACATCCCAGTGGAAGGGGTTGTTCGTGAGTTCGATCCAGAGCGCGTCCCACCATCTCCATACCTGGATGGCCATCGGGCATGCTAGCCAAAGAACACTGCTCGAGGTCGGCTTTTCGACGCGACGTCGAGTGTCTGCAGTAAGAGCAGATCGGGGACAGGATTCCCGCTTGTTTTAGAATGGACCTGGAAGTTATCCAATCTGGGGTTGGGAGGCAGCGGTGCACGATTTGCCACTGGAGGGCCCGATGCGAGGTTGGCATTATGTGCGCATATGTGGACCACAGGATGTTTGAAAGGTCTTCCAGTGGTACT
>BFEA01000133.1:1042393-1054410 GCA_003427395.1 Chara braunii
GGTCGATGACTGAGGTTGGTGTGAGGCAGGGGTGCACGATTTGCCACTGGAGGGCCCGATGCGAGGTTGGCATTATGTGCGCATATGTGGACCACGGGATGTCTGAAAGGTCTTCCAGTGGTACCGGGAAGTCCCGTTTCCACCAATTCTGGACCACCGGGGTCGATGACTGGGGTTGGTGTGCCTGTTTGTAGCTTCCTTTGACTGTATGTTGCCAGACCGGAGTGGGTTTGTGGCCTGGCCACTCCCACTCATCCGGGTCAAAAGGGAGCGCACAGATAGGAGAGGACATTTCGTACCCAAAATACCCCATGTCTTCGTTCCCCTCCACCCTGATTCTCGTCAGGGAATCTTCAGGATGTTGGCAGTCCAGTTTCTGGCTCCTTTTTAAATGAGTCCATTGAGCTCCTGGGATGTTCGGTTCGTACCCTTGGAGGCGAGTCCTGTTGCCCACCTTTTTGTGCACTCTGAAGATGGCTACGGTAATGGGGTTGGGATCATTTATTTTCACCCAATCCCTCTCTCATATGTTGGGGCCATGTTTTAGCACTGCGACCCATTTGAGCAGGGCCGCTTCTTGGATTTGCAGGAGTTTTTCTGGCAGATTGCGAATTCCTTTGAGCGTTGGTCCGAGTCGTTGTGTCGCGGCCCGTATGTTGTTTTCTATGTCCCAGAGGTCCCCAGGGTGGACACGCCTCTCTCGGCCCATATCCTCCAATGGGAGTTGCCCGATAGGGTAAAGGGTCAACCCGTCTCGTCGCAGATCTGCAGGTTCCCGAAGATTGGTTGCGCCATATTTCATGCCATCGAGGGGGGGAAAGGCTTCTTTGTTGGGCCCATCCCCCTCCAGAGGTGTATGATATTGGTCCAAAGGGGGTCGTGTTTGAGGTCCTATCTTACGTTGTTTCTGAGTGAGCCATCTCTCTTGTGTTTAGGGGGCGTCGGGATTGTCCAAGTCGGGTTCGTTAGCCACCTGAGCAGGTGGATCGGTTTGTCGATCGGGGAGGGGGGGGCGAGGTGGGATAGTTGGACGTACGCCAGTGGGAGCCATGACACATCGTTGGCGAGCAGGAGTCTGATGATCACCTTAAAAATAAGGGCTCTTATCTCATCCCCCGGGTCCAAAATACCCAACTCTCCCTTTTTTTTTGGTTGAGTGATGTACTTCCAAGCCACCCGCTTTATGCACTTTGTTTGGTTGTGGTCATTTTTCCGTAAATAGGCCACAACGGCCGCTCGTAATTGAGCCAGTTGCCTCTTTGGCATTTCCCAAAATGCAGTTTCATACTAGATTGAGGGCACGACTGTGTTGTTAATCGCGTGCGCCCTGCCAATTCTGCGAGGTATGTAGGCCCTCCCACTTGGCCAGTTTTCTGAGCGCCGTTTATACTAATTCCTGTCCATGGTCCTTCGGGGGACCGAGCGCCGTTAGTCTGATCCCGAGTACCGATATTGCATCTTCTTTGCTGCGCCAATTTACTTGGGGTCTTGAGGAGAGGGGGGACACCCTGTGTTACATGCAGCGCATGCACACACGGGCCATTTTGCAGGCCCGACGGCCATTTTACAGGTCCGACTGGATTCAGGCCAAAACCCTGGATTTCAGGCCGAAAGCCTGAAATTCAGGGCTTACAGGCCCCATTTCGGTTCAGGCCGAAAGCCTGACTTCCAGGGCCTATAGCCCCTGCGACGGTTCAGACTAAAAATGGTAATAGCATTTTTAGCCTGAACCCAAGGGCCATTTTTGGTCGTTCATCAGAACGACCGACCCTGAAACTCAGGCACCGAACCAGGGTTTTGGGAACATCCTATATTTGGACTGTTCCCACGCCTGCCTCAAGCAGGCTGCTGCACACCAGCCCCTGGCACACTTCGGCATTGGCAAGAGCTGCCTCCTCGGCCCGCTCGCCCTCCTCCAGTCAGGAGGCAGGCCGAGGAAGTACATAGGACTTCCCAGGCACTTCCGGGGAGGGAAGTTGGTAGTTGTAGTCTTCAGGAGTCGGGTGCAACACTCTGGAGGGAGCGCTGCGTTGTAGTAGTGGTAGCGTTAGCTAGTAGTCTTCAGCGTTGGGCGCAGTAGGTAGCTGTAGTCTCCAGCGCTGGGCGCCATAGCTAGGTAGTACTAGAGAGAGAGAGAGAGAGCTTGGGCGGAGGCCAGAAGTACCTACCTGCAGCGTCGTTGCTCCAGCTTCGTCTTCGAGGTGCCTGTAGCACAGCGCCAACATCACAGGTTAGTACTTGGTTCGTAACAGAGAGAGAGAGAGAGTTCTTCTTCTTCTTCTTCTCAGTCCACCATCTCTTCTCTCCCTCTCACTTCTGACTTCACTGCATCTGCAAACTATGAGAGAAGAGATACAGAGCTTGGTGACATTGGATCCAGACTCGACTTTCGAGGGTTCAGACATGGCAACGAGGGACTATTTGGGATTGGTGACCAAGACTTGGTGTTAACGACATTCCCATCTTCTTCCCTCCTTTYRTCTGTTCCTTATCTCTTCGTCTGTGTATGTCTGGACCTGGCGCTTTCTTCCTGTGTGCAGCGCCAGGCTCCYKCACACTTCGTGATGGGTACAATGCATGTTTAGTCTGAGTTCAAACATTGATTGGGTTAGTTAGAGGTACTCTAGCATTCTGCTTCGTTACTCTRAACTACGTGAATGAGGTCAGTCCTGTCAGATCAGTCTTGTATCAAAGTCTTCCCTGCGCTCTTCAGCATCTTTATGTATGAATGAGAATGTACATAGCTTGTCGAGATTCTACTCGTACCGGATTGTCAATTCAGTCCTTTTCATCACATTGCAGATTCTCGGTTTATTACGTACATTTCATATTTGTGCATGTAACACCCTGGGAGCTCAACCACCAGCCTTCTGTTTTAGTTCCCCAGTTCACATTCATATCTGCTGCCACTGCAAAGGCTTGGATAGTGTCTGTTAGTGCCTGTAGAGCTGATTGGGTGGCCTTTATTATGATGGTGAGATCGTCAGCAAATATAGATGTGACTGGCGTGAGGTTGGGAGGAAGTTCAGGGACGTCTCTCTTTCTGTCTCTGGGTTAGCCCGGATCATCGCTTTGAGGGCTTCGATCACTAGTACAAAGAGGAGGGAGGCTATGGGGTCCCCTTGCCTGACCGACCGGTGGAGCTCGAAGGGTGGAGACAGGTGGCCATTCACCGGGATGTTGGTAGCTGCTGATCTGTGCATTATGGACACCCACAATCTGAACCCATCCCCAAAATTCATTTTGGCCAAGCAGCAGTCCAGAAAATCCCAATCGACATGGTCGTATGCTTTTTCGAAGTCTTCTCACCTATCCTCTTCTGGCATGTCCGCTCTATAGAGAGGGGTGGGTGAATCGCAGCGCCTATGTAACCAAAATTACCACTTCTCTGTGTTCCTAGCATCCTCCCCAAATAAAACGTATGGTAATTATGCCTGTATTTTGTGCAGCTTACAGTTTAGATGCGGCGACAATGACTGTGCGTTCTGTTTGGGGGAAGACAGTAGCATGTTCAAGTCATGTATCCCATGATATCTGTCTGTGAGATACCAATCGACACAGGGTTCATACTTCCAATGGACGTGGTGCGTCCTAAAGGCCATATGCAATTTCATCTTGCTTGGCCTGTTGGCTTGACCACTCTTCTCCTTTTTTTTAGGACGGCCCTGGTCTACTAGGTGGGGTGATAAGAGCAGCCTCCATAAGCAGGCCTGTTGCTGTAGGCAACACACAGCTTCTCCATTGATTTTCCTGCGCAAGCTGACCGGTGAGTGGCCACTGGCAAATGGATGTGTAGATGTCCAACGCTCAGTTACACAAACGTGGCTGGCCTCGCCTCACCAAGATTGCAGTAGTTAAAGGGCTGTTTCACCAAACATTGCAATCATCTTACAATACACATATGGTAAGACTCTTGGAACTATGCTATTAATGCATCCAGGTGGAGAAGGGGTTGCTGTGGTGATTGTTTAAGACATTCTGGGGTTGCTAGGTCTCTCTGCTAATGGATCGAGCGGCTAGGATCAGACCTGTACTAGCAGGTCATCCCTCTTTGTTTTTACCCTTTCCTTCGTCGGTCATGACGCTTGTCTCTATTGAACACGTGTAATCTGTGACAAGTGATGCATCAGCCAAATGTTTGCAAACTTTGCGTGTGTTGCGTATTTCTTCCTTGTTGTTTTCATCCTTGGCTCTACTTCCAAATGACTAGCAGGTCAGAATATGATATTGTGGTTTCTTTTTATCTCAGGGGTATCTTTTCCATTCAAAAATTGTTTGTCTTACACCACTACCTCCACGTTCTTAGGCCATTAACGCGGTGGCTGAATCAGCCTGCCGCGCGGGGCTGTATTCATCCGTGTCCGAGGGGAGCTAAGAATGTGGTTGGTACTGGTGGTTTGATGCTATGGTCTCGTTTCCAACTTGAAGGCTACTCTGAGTGGTGGTAATTGTGTCGCTAAAATACCTATATGAGGATTGAGCCCTCAAGTAGGGGCCTTGCCATGATGCACATGTTCTGGGCTAAGGCCCCAGCAAGCCTAGTGCCTGCCCTAAGTGAAGGCGGGCCAGCCAATCAACAAAAGCCCTCTCGGCCAACATGGGGTCTATACAGTTGCAGCACGCCAGTTGGTTGGAGTGCACCGAGTCTCGGATTTCAGCAAATGCTGAAATGCCCAGGGCCTCTGAGTTATTTAGGCCCTGGGCACTCGAACGTGAGGCCGACAATGCATGCTGGGTAGAGAGGCCGAAATGCCAAAGGGAAAATCGGCCACTATCTGAATCTGGCTGCAGGCCTTGAGAAGAGAGGCGCAACTGCTCCGGGGCCCAACTGTATCAGGAAGGCTTCAGCCTCTGGGTCCCGGTCACAGGCTGAAGGGAGGCCGCCCACATGCTGCATTGGCATATAGGCAAGCAGGGCGAGGCAGCGGGGATCTTGGCCAATGCTGGCATATGCGGGCACGCTGCGCAGATGCAAGTGTGCTGCGCTAAGACAGGGCAGGCCAGCGCTAGGCGGTAGGGCGCTGGCTGCGTGCAGGGCACAGGCGGCCATAGCCGGGCCGCATGAGGGTGCAGGGGAGGTGAGGGCGAAGGTGGTACTTCGGAGGTGAAGGGCGCTGCGTTGGTAACAAGGGAGAGTGTGGGGAAGAGGACACGTACCTGGTGATGGTGGAGGTCTGCATTGGTGTTGACATCATCACTCGCTGGTAGTCAAGTTGTCTGGTTGCTGTTCATTGCTGTAGTTGTAGGATAGGCTGTAGAGTAGATAGGGCGCCTGGCGCCATTCACAAGAGAGAGCTACATTTGGGTTATGCTGTTGGTGTTGCCCTGGTGGGCATGGACATTGACTCACGATTCTTCTGTATCATTCTCAATGGGATGGCTACTCGGTTCCATGTGCTATCCGCTTTGGCTTTGAATACTTGGACTTCAGTGTGATTTTGCATTCTGGATTTCTGTGCTTCGTCCATACTCATGTTCCTTGCACCTAGAACTATTGACAGTTAATAATTTCAAGGTTAAACTATCTTTGGATTTCAAAAGGCCCCTATCGTGTAGCTGGCCTAGGACACCTCCCTTTCACGGAGGCAACGGGGATTCGACTTCCCCTGGTGGTACCCATGATATATCTCATTAAATTTCTATTGCATGGGATTTGGATCGACTCTCTAAAATAGACATACTTTTAAGTAATCGATTTGCTAATGAGATTCTCTTTATGTGTTATTGACATCTGTTGGTTCCTGTTTAGTGTTAGGCACCCTTGGTCTTGTGGTGGTGATCACCTTAAGGGGCATTCTTTTGCCCTTTGCGTCTATGCAGCGGGCATAGTTACCTCTCCGCCCTAGGGCTGTCCGACTCAGTTGCGGAGCACTCCTACTTACTGCTGCAGGTCTCTTTCCGTCACATGAACTTTGTATACAGTAGTTGTATACAATGCCCAAACACTTCCTCCTGCCAACTATATAACGTGTTCCTTGGTAGTTGAACCCCTTCCCTGGCTGTTTTTAATTTTTATATTAAAAAAAAAAAAAAAAAACCTTGTCCTGTTGTGCCCGATGTCTAGGACAGTGTGGACTTGAACTTATTTACAGGGGCTGGGCTTGAACAGTCCTATTTACAAGGGATTTACAGGGGATTGCAAGACTCTGTAGCAAGTGCCACCTGCTTGCGACACCAACAGTATCCCGGACTGAACCAAACGCCCTAAGAAGGAGATAAGACAGCAGGTGGATGGAGGACAGAGCAGTCAATATTAGTTATAGAAACAATTGCGGCAGTGTTAGGTTTTGAGTTGAAAACAATAAAAAAAACAGGAAAGAGCGATCAAGACCCGGCCTCATTTTGAAAGGCAAAGAAAACTTAAATAGGCGGCGATGTCAGACTCCCAAGTTTAGAATGAGCAATGGAGTCAAGTCCGACGACGGACCGACGTGGTCCCTGACCCCCCCCCCTCCCGCCTCCCTGCCTCCTGCCGCTTTTGAGATGTGCACCCCTTCACTTCGACACTTCGTTGAACGTGAACGAGGTGGGCATTTCATCGCCCCCCCTGTCCGCCAGGGTCCCTTATTCCCTTGCATGGTTGACCCTTCATAGCGGTCACCACTTTCGTCGAGCATTACCCGCCCTGATGGTCTATCTGTTAGGGTCATTGGTTTTGTTCGCTCCCAATTCCCTACCCTCATTGAGCCTGATGACATGTGTCTCCCTATCATTATGTGTGGATGCCCTTAGGAGTTTATCGACCCCTAGGTTGCATTCGCCACCCTCAGAGACCATCCCACCCTTTGGTTGCGACACACTCCTCCTCCGACATATGGTTGTTGCTTTGTTGCTCTCAGACTGAGGCTACTGCGTCTGACATTTCTAGGATTTAGTTGTTTCTGTTTTTGCTGTTCTTAGGACTTATACACTAGTCAGTTGTTTCCAGAGTGAGGCTACTGCCTCCAACATTCTAGGATTTAGTTGTCATTACTTTCTGCTTTCCTATGACATGTATACTAGTTAGTTGTTTCTGCTTTCACTTAGGCTGTTAGCTGTGACATTGTTATTTTTTTCGCATTTTCTATCCTAGGTTGCATCGCATGGACTCAACATGGAGCTTGCTCCGCGTCCTAGACTACTCAGGTTTTCTTTTTCTTGGTAGAGTTCCACTTCTTGGCGGAAGCGTGCTTTTATCTAGGCGATCCATCACAGGCCGAGGATCGTGTAGCGGTCCTCTGGTTGGCCTGTGAGACCAGCCCCTTGGCCTGTTCTCACAGGCCTGTGTTGTATTCGGGGTAGTCCAGTCCAGGCTGGTACCTTTGTCGGTACTAGCCAGTCCAGTCCAGTCCAGTCCAGTCAGTCCGCTGGGGTATACCCTAGCCAGAGTCTGTATGTCGGATAATTTTGCATTCGCACAATTTGGAGTACATGCGTTGGAGTCTCGCGTGGGAGTTGCGTTGTGCCATCTTGCTCCACTCTCATCCTCCATCTCCATCTCTATCCCAGGCGGAGCACCACACCTCGTGGGTCCGCCACATGCCATGTCACGCAGGAGTAAAAACAAAGCAAAACAAGGGACAACTCGGGTACAACGCAAGATAACCTTGCAAACCGCCAAGATGGACGAGGTCGTGCTGTCACCTTGATGAGATGTACTTCCCACGGTCCTCTACGATAAGATAGGTTCCCGCTGGGCATAACTTAGCTTCCCTAAAGAATTGTCATCACCCTTAGGGGCATATCCCTTCCGAGCTATTGACCCAAGTACGAAAGTTTTTAGACACAATTGCGAAGGCAGGTCAACCGAGGGCATTTGCTCGATTCGCTGTAGTGTAGGAAACACTTGGTTAAACGTTTTTAGATGCAATTGCAGAGGTAGGTCAACCGAGGGCATTTGCTCGATTCGTTGTAGTACAGGAAATGCTTGGTTAAACGCCAAGCGGACCCGGACATCGTCTGTCCCTTAGAGCGTTGATCTCCTAGGTACAGTGCGAACACCGGTTGACTAGATCGGTCTCAACCAAGCGTGAAACTCAAAATTAATCCTAGTCCCTTACACACACAGCTCAAAGAAAAAACATTACCATGATTAAATACAATTATACCGAAATGAATCGGCCATAGTCGAATGCAACCCAGTTCAACATGGGTTGAAACGATAACTGAAGGAAATTGATGGTAAAACGAATTACACAAGATACAAATCGACCACCTCGGATCGAACTTAATAAGTAAGGTACTATATTCAACCGCCAACGACGACTCTGAAAATAACATCGATGCAACCGACAGGGCAGTCGGTCTGTCTCAGTTTTGACTTAATGAGACGCGCTGTCAATGCCGTTCATTCCACCCTACCACGGACCTAAGATTAGGTACGTGCACCCGTCCCCATATGTATTTGTCTTCTTTGATGGTAGATTGCTTTGAGGATGATTCTTGATCAGGTGCATTACTCGAAGTGTTGCATGTCCTGCCCTCTAGGAAGTGGTCTGGGGTACTCCTCGCCTAAGCACGAAGCTCGGATCTCAGAAGTCGAGCCGTTTTCACCGAATCGGCAGAGTACCCCCCTGTCAAACGGTCCACTTTGGGTCGATAACAAGGTCGGCCCCTAAAGCAACGAGCCCCTGCCTTAGATGCCTCCTAGGAGGGAACGTGTCCTGCGAGTAGATTTTAGTTACTCTCTTTTTCCCTAAATTCAAGGAAACTTGGACGAAGAGAGTTAGAGGAGGTAGAAAATGAGAATCATTTGGACCTGCATAGACAAATGAGGTCCTTCGGGATAAAAATGTCTTCTTGGGAAAAGGCTAAGTCTGTTTGACCTTGTCTGTTTTATTTGAATCAAATTGAATTTCCTTTTATGGTGCGTACTGAATTAACCTTTTTCAGAACAAGAAGTCCTTTTGACATGCAGGCCGGTGAAAGGTAAAAAGAAGACAATCATTTTCATCTGTCTTAAATAGGCATAAATCAATTCTCCTTTGCAACCATACTATCTGCACACCAAACCGAAGCGAACAAGTTGGGAAAGACGAGCAAAAAATCCCATCCAAAAGTCAGACCTCACCGTTCACATGCAAACATACATTCCTTTGCCTTTTCAAGGAATATTCAATGAACAGGGTGAAGCAAGTGTGGGTTCACATAGGTGTGAAGGGAAATATGAGTCAATCAACTAACCTTGAGTGAAGTTTGAAGTGGCTCACTCAAGAAAGCCAAGTAATCTAATCAATAAGAATAAATATATATTTATTTATTATTTTATTATCTCCCCCCACCAGTGTTAGTGGTGTTGATAAGAGCAGACACCGCTAGAAGTTGGGCAGAGGCTTCATCTATTGGTGGGGAGCATTACCGTCATCTAACTTCAAATTAAGGGTCCACAACTTAAGAGTTGTGGCCTTTTCGTCGAGCAATAACCGCGGTTTTTCCCGATCACCCGAATAGCCCAAAGGTTGGGTCCACTGAAGGAGACTTGACGGAGATAGCCCTTTAGGAGGGTGTCCTAAAGTTAAGTCCCACGTGGTCCCAATGTCCCAAACAATCCCAACTGGTTCCAGGTGGGTCCCAAATGGTCCCACACTACCAACCGCCATGCCAAATGGTCTCAGAACCGAAAACCGCTTGTGCTGCACACTTCAAAAGAAATAATAGTCATGTCAAGAGTCAAACCACAAGCACCGCAACCGACCATTGTGGCCACATGTGTCTCGTGCCGGTCTCAACTGGTCCCAAGTGATCTAGCACTATTCGCCGCTGTACTGGGTGATTCCAAAATGGGAAACCACTTGCACCACGCGTCTCAAAAAAATAAATGTGGCCTCCATCGCTAAACTGCATGCATCGTGAGTCCCAACGTCTACTCCACCGTGCGCATCCACTCCAAGTAGTGCCACTGATCCATGAATTCCGCCGCATGGTCCGAAAATAGACCAGCGATGTCGTGAGGTGGTGCCACTAATTCGGCCTACCCCAGATGCCCACGACACGTGCTGAACTGTAGCAAGGAAAAACGATGCTGCGCAGTTCCAAAATGTGGCACCTTAACCGAGGTTCCAAAACGTGCACCAATGCTCGTGCCACATCTAGGCCACACCGGTTGACTCAAATGGTCGCCGATAGACTTGCATCGTTCCTCAAAAAAATAAACAGTGCTCCATACCTCTGTCATAAAATATCACTGCGGTCGCAATTCCTCAAAAAAATAACCGCTGCCATCTAGCCCCCAAACGGGCAGTACCTTCCCTTAAATTACCGCAGTTGGCATGCTGTCATTCGGACAGCGTCTCCCCTCAAAACACTGCGTCATTGTCGTGCCAGCAAACCGGCAGCATATCCCTTCCAAAAAAAAAGAGTCGTTCACTCGATCACTCCAGCAGCATCAGTGCCGACGCAGCAGCACTTCGATGGCACAACCCCACCAAAATGCAGGTGTAGCCTGCTGCATTATCACAAATTGGCCCAGGGCAAAGCCCCAGTACCACAAAGCAGTCCTAGGGGTAACCCCACAGGCGCAGTACCCAGCAAACGTCCATAGCCGCATCGCTCCTCACCCCTTTCTCCTGCAAACCACCAGCATCTCCACCTTCCTCTTCCTGTGGACCTTCGGCACCGCTCCACCAGCTCCAGTAGCACTGCCCCTCCAAGCAGCACTTCCCCCAGCTGCTCGAGTGAATGAGGCAGCTGGGGGCAGCGTCGCCTTTATACTGAAGTCAGAGGCTTGCTTCAGGACTCAGAATCATCCTGAGCCATTGATCTCGATTGGGGGCCTGGAACAGTCCAGCCCGTTGAGCTCCTTTTTCCCTCTTTTTTTTTTTTCCCTTTCTTTTTATTGCAACCCCTTCACTAAATGAATGGGTGCAGTCACACCCTTGGCTACATACACACACACACACACACACACACCTAACCACGACCGCGGCCACATATGTGGCCGTTTTCCCTTCAACCTCTTCGTTTTCCCTTCATGGGGGCAGCTCGCCGTCCAAAACGAACGGCCGCCCCCTCCGTCATTTCACAGAGCTCAACAGGGTCTTCTTTCCCCCTCATGCCCGCACGCCTGCATCTGGCTTAATCGAGCGCCAGATTCAGGCGCAGGAGCACCCCTCCTGCTTCCCAATAATGGGACGGGCCAATATCGAAGGATCAAAAGTGACATCACTATGAACGCTTGGGTGCCACGGTCAGCTCCAAGTCCTGAAACGCTAAGGGATCGATAGGCCAGACTCTCTCTCTCGTGTCATGTATCTACCGCTTGATCGTGGAAGTGTACATGACGTGTGCCTCAGTTCCCCCCCCCTTTTTTTCCTTTTTTTTTTTCGAAGGTGGTTTCACTGCTGGCCTAACGGGCAAACCTTCCCAAGGAGAAGATCCAAAAACAAATCCGGAAAAATTTAGAGAAGAAAAAAAAGGGAAAAAATTCAAAAAAAAAGAAACAACCAAAATTACCTGAAATGGACTGACGCCCGAAAAACGGGTGCCCGTTTTCTCTTTTTCAGGGACTATAAGTCCTTGCTCTTCAAAGTGCGCCACTTGGCGCTTCACTTTCTAATTTTTTTTTTTCTCTTTTTCCGTTGGGTTAAAGCCAACGGCCACTTCGTGTCGCGTGGTGCGAGGCCACTACTGTTGACACACAGATCCGAGTTCGAGTCCCTTTGGATTCAAATGAATTTTAAACTTTCTCTTTTTTATTTTTTTTCGAATGATGCGTTTCATCCTTGCGCATGGGCTACTTGGAATCGCGTGGCTAATTTCAGCCATGAGATCTTGATGATCACGCGGCCGAAATCAGCTGCGCCCTATTGCCTTTGCCCAACAGCCAGCTCCAAAAGGAGTGGCTTCGACATCAAATCAAAAATTTCCACAGATGTCGAACAGCGTCCAACATTCAAAATACGGGGCAGATACCCTTGTAAGGGTTTCTGCTCCGACAGCATGCGCGGCACACACACACACACACACACACACACACACACACACACACACACACACACACACACACACAGAGAGAGAGAGAGAGAGAGAGAGAGAGAGAG
>BFEA01000133.1:1086756-1102338 GCA_003427395.1 Chara braunii
AAAGGAAGAAGAAGGTGAAGGAGGAGGAAGGAGAAGACAAGGGTGGCGAAGGAGAAGGTGCCGGCAGCCATAGCCGAGGTGGAGAGTTGACCGGAGGGTTGACCGGGCGTTGACCGGAGGGTTGACCAGGGCGTTGACCGGGGTCTTGCTTCGTTGACCAAGCGTTGATAGAGGAGTTGATCGGCGCCGTTGACCAAGACTTTGACCAAGCTGGAGTTGGTAACATCTCGCCAAGCCCTTAGCCTACCCCCTCACCCTGTGGATGTGCACTCACCCGACGGTACTTGCTGAGTCTTAGTCTGTCTGTCTCTTCTTTCTGCGTCGAGTCTCTTCTGTCCTAGGTGATAGCACTCTGTGGATGAAGGATAGTGCTTGGATGACGAAACCCTAGGCTGACCTTGTAGGGCTGAGGCTGTGGCTGATCCAACTTTCCAGGGGGGCATAACCCTCCCAAGGACAGGTGCTGACCGGCTGGAAACGGTTGGTAGGACTCAGTGGGCCTGAACGGCAGTTAGGGCTGACACACCAGGCAGTCTTTAAGTTTTGAGGGCCTGTTTGAACCACTCCCCTACCAGACCAAGTAAGGCTGAGGATCTGTGTCTGACGACTCGACTGTCCTGGGGGATACGAACCCTCTCAAGGACCGGTACAGACCGACGGGCTGCTCGGTGTGGCACAGTAGGCCGGGAAGGCTGAGTTGTGGGCTGAAAGCACAGGCAGAACCAAGTTGATCACGTCGTCCTGTCTGCGACGTTAAAGAATTCTTGCGGAGTTGGGGGGATCTCCTTAAATGCCTTCAGATCAGCCTCTGGTTCAGTAGTGACAGCCTTAGAGTAGGTCGAGGTTAGTGACCATAGCTGATAGGGTCTTACCCTGTGGTCCTTAGAGAGTCAGGCAGTCAGTGAGTCTACGGGTTGGTCTACGTGGTGAGGAGTGGGACTGTCCTGTCGTGCACCTGACACCATGGACGATTACCCGATGTATGGTTTACTTGTTGGGTTCTCCCTCTGGGGGACCCTCTGGCATCTCCTCTTTCCCCTGGGGTTCTGGCACACCTTCACCGTAGAGTAGATACCAGGGGTGGTGCCTCCACCAAGCCCTATACAAAGGAAGAGGAGTAAAAAATGGCCGCCATACTGAAGGAGAGGCAGGAGAAGAAAGAGGCCAAGAAAAAGACCCTGATGGAGGCAGAAGTGGCGAAGTTGAAGAAGATAGAGGAGGAGATGGCCAGAGAAAAGGAAAGATTGAAAAAAGAAGAAGAGAAACTAAAAGAGGTGGAAGAGGAAGAGGAGGAAGATGAACAGCCACTGGAAAGGAGGAGAGAGCAACGAGGGCAGTACAGTGGCAGTAAAAATGATGAGATGGAGAAGAGGATTTCATAATGGGTTGCCAACTTGTCGTTGGGAGAAGAGGAGGAGGTAACCATGTATATCCCCAAGGACGAGCAGGAGGCCGCCATGAAGGAATGGGATGCAGAAAGAGATGCTTTGAAGCGGCAGGCGATGGAACATGAGAAGAGAATGGAGTGGAAGTTAAGGATGATGAGGGAGAAGAAGAAGAGGGTGGACGCGGCAAGTGCAGTGGTCAAAGAGTTGGAGGAGGTGCAGAAACTGAGTCTACTGTTGACCCCGCAAGTGGACCTCCAACGAAAAGTAGAGATCATTGCCCAGAGTGTCGAACGTTTGGCCCGAGTGCAGGAAGAACAGTATGAGTTTAGTCGAAGTCAGGATATGGTCGTGCGCTCGATGCGAATGGGATTTCGGGATTTTGCGCGCGAACTGGTAGGCGCAGTTGGGGCCGAGGTGAACCATCGCCTTGAGAAGACCGAACGATTCTGCGTTGGCACCATTGAAGGCGTCAAGGCGACAGCTCCCAAGGAGGAAGAGGCACGTCCTCGTAGGGAGCCAATCAAAGTCAAGTTCCCCGATTCCTACAATGGAAAGAGGGAAGAAAACTTTGACAATTGGGAGGCCAACGTGGAGACCTATGTGCACTTGCAGCAGGTCTCCCCAGATAGCACGTGTTGATAGTCATTCATGCGCTTAGAGATGAGGCAGCCAGTTTTGCGAGGTCCCTAGTCCGCTCTGCCAACTGCAACGATGATGCAGTTGCCTACTCTTCGTTCACCCCCCTCATAGATTTCATGAAATTGTTGCGTGAGCGATTTGCTGATGTCGCCCGCAGTGTCAAAGCCTCAGATAGGCTTCAGACCATCCATTCTCGTCAATGGAAGAGTGCCAGGGCACTCAAGGGTGTTATGGACGAATGGGTAGCTGTTCCTGACCACGGGGTCACAGAGACCCAGTTGGTCAACCTCTTCTACAGGGCTATGCCCGAATCGCTACGTGGCCACTTCTTCGCGAAGAGTCAAGACCCTGCCATGACGTACGATGCACTCAACAGGGAAGTGGTAGCCTTTGAGGCAAAGTCTGTGTCAGTTTTCACTTTCTGGCACAAAGACTTAGATAAGGGAAAGAAGTGGAAAGGTCGCACTATCTCAGGGCAAGTTAAGACCAAGGATAGTCTTGTCCTTACTTTAGACGAAGGTAGTGTTGACGAGATCACCTACGATCAGATAGAGTGGGGGTTAGAGGATGAGGACAGTGGCACGAGTCAGGGGAGAACTTATGCTGCTGTCGCGGCTGGAGGGAGGCCGCAAGGAGGAGGACGAGGCCAGGGCCAAGGGGGCCGGGCCTCAGGGGGCTGGTTTCAGGGCGATCAGGGGGTTGGCGGCAGAGGAGGAAAACGCCAAGCGGGAGGAAGGGGTCAAGGTCCCCCGCAAAATCGTTCTGGAAATAGGTCTCCTTATAGGAGAGGTGGATGGCACCCAGGGCTGCCGCAGGGTAAGCCTTGGGAAGATTTGGGTCTGGACCAGTGCTTATGGCAACAGCGTGTGGACCGGGGCCAGTGCATTTACTGCGGTGACCCGGGCCACATCATTAAATATTGTCCCAAGCATAGAGAGGCCCGATCGGCTGCTCAAGGGTCAAAAGGCAGCCCCGGGTAGGGGTAGCAACTGCCCCTACCATTAGGCCTTGTGGGGAAAATAGCGCTAGCCGGCAGGAGACTCCCACACCACATGAGCCTATGGCAGAGGTTGCAGGCCGGTGTCTAAATAGCTGTCCAGAGACTGCTTGCGTTAGGGTCTCTTTAGACAAATTCCCTCACAGACGTGGCTGAGGAATTAAAGGAGAGGATGCCCGCCTGGGCCAAGATGAAAAAGGAACAGAAGGGACAACTCATATTAGTAGATGTAGAGATTTTTAGAGGTAGAGTAGGGGCCCTAGTAGACTCAGGGGCCACCCACAGCTATATCAGTAAGAAAGCGCTGCAGAAGTTGAAGCTGGGACTTAAGGTTCAAAAGCTAGCCGACCCCATAGTTAGTATCCTCGCAGACAACCGTACGATGGTTGTAGAGGACTATGTAGATAGAGTCCAGGTGTATTTCCGCCTAGAGAAACATGGGAAAGTGGAGAAGGTCCTCCACTCCCTGACTCTCGTCGTAGAAGATAGCCTCCCATTCGACATTGTTCTGGGGATGGATTGGGGAGAGGCAGCCGGGGCCACACTCCATTTGAAGGCGCACGAGTGTAGGCTCCCTAGTCCTTCAGGCGAGGCCAAGACTGCCCGCCTGTTTCATGTGTCAGGCGTAGAGAACCCCCTGGCACATTGCTGCCTTAGTGCTCCTGCGTTCGCAAGATTAGTGAAAAAGAAGCAACTGGTGTTAGGCCAGTGACTGAGCCTAAAGAGGAAAAGCCTACCGACCCTGCAATTGCCAAACTGCTGGAGGAATTTAAAGACTTAGCCGAGTCGCCGTTAGGAGTAGTACCGCGGCCCATCTAGCACCGCATTGAGATTGAGCCTGGCAGTAGAACCCCCAAAGGAGCCGTGTACAGGATGTCTCCGCGGGAATTAGAGGAGCTGCGCAAGCAACTTGACGAGCTCCTAGAGAAGGGTTGGATAAGGCCCAGTTCGTCCCCATTCGGGGCACCTGTTCTGTTCGTTCCCAAGAAAGAGGGAGAGTTGAGGATGTGTATAGACTATAGGGGTCTGAATGCTATTACGGTAAAGAATGTTGAGCCACTGCCTAGGATAGACGATCTCTTAGATCGAGTGCAGGGGGCCAAGTATTTCTCTAAAGATTTGAAGTCCGGATATCATCAGATAGAGGTTCATCCTGATGATCAGTATAAGACAGCCTTCCGGACTAGATATGGGCACTATGAGTTCATAGTGATGCCTTTTGGACTAACCAATGCGCCGGCAACGTTCCAACGCTGCACGAACGATTTGTTTAGGCCATGGTTAGATAGATTTGCTATTGTCTACTTAGATGATATCTTAGTGTTTAGCAAGACCCTCCAAGAGCATCAGAGTCATCTCAGGCAGGTCTTGGAGAAGCTAAGAGAAGCTAACTTCAAGATCAACGCGAAGAAGTGTGATTGGGCGAAGACCCAAGTTTTATATTTAGGCCACGTCTTAGACGGAGACAGCGTTAAGCCAGAGGATTGCAAGATCGCAGCGATTAGAGATTGGCCCACACCGCGTACGCTAACAGAGTTGCGGTCGTTCTTGGGCTTAGCCAACTACTATAGGAAGTTCGTGAGGAACTTCTCCACTATCGCTGCGCCCCTTCGCAGATTACTGAGGAAAGAAACCATCTGGAAGTGGGATAAGGACTGCACGTCTGCCATGAAGAAATTGAAGCAGGCATTGATAGAGTACCCAGTCCTTAAGGTGGCTGATCCGTCCCTACCCTTTGTTGTCACTACGGACGCCAGCCAGTACGACATAGGTGCTGTTTTGCAGCAAAACGATGGCAATGGTTATAGACCCGTAGTCAGATCACAAGACGTTGAGATGGTTAAAGACCTAGGCCAAGATGACACCTAAGCTTACTAGGTGGGACGCAAAGATAGATCAGTATGATTTTGAGCTCAAGCCAGTAAAAGGGAAGTATAACTTAGTTGCGGATGCTCTGAGTAGGAGAGCGGACTACTTTGGAGCAATAGTTCACTATCTGGACGTAGGGAAAGACCTGCAACAAAATGTTAGAGAAGCGTACGCGCAGGACCCTATCTATAGTGACCTTCTTAAGAAAGTAAAGGAGGCCCCAGAGACCGAGCCAGATTACCGCACTACTGAGGGGTTCCTCTTTGAGAAGACTAACGTATTTGACCGATTGTGCATTCCCAATAGCGAAGAAATCCGTAGTCTGATCTTAGGAGAATGCCACGACACAGAGGGTCATTTCGGTTGGCAAAAGACTCTGACCAATCTAATGCACGCGTACACCTGGCCGGGAATGAAGAATGATTGCATAGAGTATGTTCGCAGTTGTAAAGTCTGCCAGCGGAATAAGACTACTACGCGTGCCCCGCTAGGTCTTCTCAGACCCTTACGTATCCCTGATCAGCCCGGAGATTCAGTGTCCATCGACTTCATGGACGCGGGCGTCAAGAATAGACATGGCAAGAGCCAAGTCATGGTGATAGTCGATAGATTTAGTAAGTATGCTGTTTTTGTTCCTTTGCCGTCAGAGGCACGCACAAAGTCAGTAATCCGTAAGTTCTTTGATCACTGGGTCAGTGAGCACGGAGTCCCATTGTCCATAGTTAATGATAGAGACACCCGGTTCACAAGTCAGAACTGGCAGGAATTGATGAGAGTCTATGGCTCTAAGTTGTTGATGTCGTCTGGGCGTCATCCAGAGACCAACGGTCAGACTGAGCAAATGAATAAGATCCTGCAGCAAGTTCCGAGAATGTACATTAGACCAGATCAAGTTGACTGGGATGAGATGCTTCCCAAGGTAGCCAGTGCTTACAACAATAGTGTGCACCTGTCTACATGCCGCACTCCCAACGAACTGCACAAGTCCTTTAGGCCGCGCAGACGGTTTGAAGGACTTAACCGGGATCAAATTCACAGGCTACCGCCCGATACTAGGGAGTTCGCTATACAACACGAAAAGGAGCTAGCTACGGTTGTAGACAACCTCAGGAAGGCCCAACACAAGATGATAGAGCAAGCTAACAAACATCGTTGCCCCTCACAGTTCCAAGTAGGCGACTTAGTTTGGGTCAGCGCTAAAGAGTTTGCTCCTGAGGAGAACATCTCGCAAAAGTTACTGCCCGCGTAGAGTGGACCGTGGCCAGTCCTAGAAGTCAAGGGCGGAGAGGATGGTCCGTCATATTCAATAGAGATCCCATTACACCTCCACACCTACCCAGTTTTCCATGCGTCAAAGTTGTTGCCATGCACAGTGAGTGATCAGTTCCCGTCTAGACGATCCATGATCCCACCAGACATGGATGGGAGGCATGACATTGACGACATTGTAGGTGAAGATGTGTTTAGAACAGGAGGTAGAGGTCGTCCTCAGAAACAATACAAGGTCCGATTTGCATATCAGGAACCAGAAGACGACCGATGGTACACCCGAACTGAACTTCTAGAGACAGCTCCCGATATACTCAAGGCCTACGAAAGAGATAGAAAAGGCAAAGGTCCTGCCTTGGACTAAAATTTTCTCGGAGGACCTCGAATTTAGGCCGGCGGGAGTGAAACGGTATTCACCAGTTCGCAGTAGCTGATGCAGATCCCAGGGCTCGATCCCTAGGTCCCCACCTTACCTGTGTACAGTACCGGTGTCAACCCGTAGAGTTGAACCTGCGACCTGTAGGATCGCCAGTGGTAAGTAGGACCTCGTAGGTTAGAGGGTATAGGGGATTCGAACTGTAGACCTCTCGGGTAGGAGTCTAGACAGTCCAAAGGTCGTAGCTGTAGACTTTCCGAAAGGTCAAAGTCGTAGCTGCTACTTACCTGAGAGGGCAGAGTCGTACCTGCTACAGTACCGAAAGGCCACGTAGATGGTTCTAGAAGTGGCCTTTCGGAGTCAGCCCCAGTTTAGGCAGAGGCAAGTGGGCAAGTGGTGGAAGTCCACCACGCAGAGTCAGCAGTCCCAGTCCAGTTAGTCCGGTCCAGTCAAGCAAGTACTGTCTGGGACTGTGTGCACCGTGGGCCACGGAAACAGGGCAGACCAACGAGTCACAGAAGTATAAATCGAGAGGCCGCACACAGCCATTCATTCATTCCTGCGGAAGCCATCCGGAAGCGCTGCCCCAGCGTCTTGTGCGAGGAGGTCTGCAGCAGGCCTGAAGTAGAAGTGGGCGAGAGTGACGAAGTAGCCATAGCGATAGGGTAGAGGCAGCCAGCGCTGCCATAGCTATAGCTCAGGGTGTAGTGTGTGTGTGATGCGTGAGTGTTTGGAGTGTCGCGTGTGGGATATCCAGGGTGGTACGGTGTGTGTGAACAGTGGGTTGTTGGGCGATGAGTCGCCATAGCCAGTGGGAGTGAACTCATACCTGGAAGCCATATCTCTGAGTACTGTGTGGGCGCATGTCGCCAGTTTGCTGTGCTGCTGTTCACGTGCATGAAAAGTGTGAATAAGACGAGTCTGATTGCATATTTTTGTTTTTTGAATAGGTATATCTGGATTTTCTTTTTTATATTTGTTGTTTTTGTTTATTCTTCATTATTTCCTTCTGGTACCGGTTATTGGACAGACGACCCCTTAAGTCGTGGCGTGTGAACGGCTGCGACTCTGTTTTTCAAGCAGGGCGAGGTACTGGTGGTTTAAGGAATGCTGTAGAGTCAGTGTAGACTGTATATGGTTAAGCCAGCTCATGAACCCTCTAGAATCGACACACCACTACTTTTCGGACCGGTTCGGATATTCCGGAATATTCCGGTTTTCCGGAAGTCCGGGTGGGGCCGAGAAGTCTGAAGTCCGGGGTCCGGATTCAGTCTGGAGTCCGGTCCGGTGTAGCTATGTTAAAAAGTAATGAATTATTAATTCATTACTTGGGTATCAGTAATAAATTATTATAGAGATAGACCATGTCCGGACCCCCCGAAAAAAAAAAAAAACGGGCCTGAAAAATCCCCAAAAACAATTTTTGGGCCTTACTCCTCAGTGGGGAAGGGTCCTGGACCCTTTTTTTTTTTGTTTTTTTGTTTTTTTTGTTTTTTTTTGGCAGATCCGGACCTTCCATACTGGACGTCTGGACTCCGGACTGAATTTAGACCGTCCGGACGGCGGTCCGGATGTCCGGATCATAGCCATGCAATGAACTCAAATGTCAATGTCGACACTCTCTTGCCACACCAACATAGTATCCAATGTCACTCTTCTTGTTTGGCGCTCAGCGTCCAGAATATCCCACTCAGCAACTATACTAGCCTACACTACGTATATGCAACAGGAATCACTTCGAGCTGAAGACTAATGTACGTGACGGACGGCCAGCATACACCAGGTACGTGCCTCTCCTCCCCTTCTTAACCCTGTCTCCCTACAGCATGCGCCCTCTACCGTCGCCAACACCAGCATGCGCCCCCAGCAGCCCGGCCATGGCTGCTGCGCGCCTGCTGCCACCGCAGTGGCCATCTTCCCTCTAGTGCCCTTGCGTGCCTCTGGCTTGCTAGCGCCCAGGAAGCCTGTCTGCTCACAACGCAGCAGCGTGGCTGCCCAGCAATGCAAAGCCAGAATTTGCTCCGGCGTCAGTGCTCACTTTCCTATATGGAAAGTGAGCCTGCCTTCGGCGGCCCTGGGCCTGGCCTGCATGCGCCCAGTAGCTTCATGTTGGGCCAAAGTGTCTGCGCCCAAGCCCATTCAGACACTGGCCTGGGCCCGCAGCAGTTAAGCTGCCCAACTGTGCGACATGGCCAGCGTCGCACGCTGCAATGCCATTGGCTGAGAGGCCTCTGGCCACGTCGCTCCCTGGCTTTCCATTGGCCGAGAGCCTCTGGCCACCTCACTTACTGGGTGAGCCCAGGGGCTCAACACGTTGTGCTCACACTGGCGAGGCACTGTAACCAAATGGCGCGTGGAAACTGTCTGGCGCCCCACAATGCAGAAATGACAAAAATCGGCCTCGTTTCAAAGTGCAGGCTCGCCTTTACCTAGGGCGGGCATGAGGCATGCAGGGCGGCCCTTTGGTCGTCGGGTGCCTTGCTCTTATGGCCAATGTGAGGGCTCATTCGTCGCACGAGGCGCTTTTCCCCGGGGCTGTAAATGCCCTGCATGCCAAAAACAAATAAATTGCTTCGGGCCTCCTTTTGGCTGGCACCACCAGCCGTTTTGCTGCGGGGGCTGAGCCCTGAAAGTTGCGGTTGCATGCAAGCCGCATATTTTATGTTTGGCTGGGAAACGTACTGGTGGTTTGACCTTTAACAACCTCCCTGGTCACCTGGAGGCACACACTTTCTCTCGACTGGCCCTTAGGACTGAAGATCCAATGGACGCAGGTATTCTTTTCCGTCTGCAGAGGTTGGGCTGATTTTCCTTCTTTTTTTTTTTTTTTTCTTTTTCTTTTTTTTTTTTTTTTAAACAGGTCCTTATGGCCCTGGCTCCATGTCCATTCTGGGGAGCGTCAGTCCGGCTCCTATTCCCCCGGCAAGTCAAAATTGTATACATCATGAGACACACTCACGCTTCCTTCCGTCTAGTAGTTGTGATTTAAACCACCAGTGGACGTGTCAGCCTTTCTGCACCACTCTCTGGTGAACACGGGGCAGCAGAGAGGCTCGTCCTACGGGCGGTCAGTGCAGCCAGGAGGTCGTGCGTTCAATTCCCACTCGCCCCTTATCCTCTTGTGTGCACGCTCGATAGATTCTTCTCAGCCCTCATCCTCTTGAGGGCACGCTCAATTCTTGTCGGCCCTCGTCCTTTTGTGTGCAAGATCAATACCAGTTAGCCGTCATCTCTTGTGTGCACACTCGGCAAGGGGGCATGGAGGGCTGGTTCACTCTGGGGGAGCAGCACTCTGTGAAGGCATTATCATGGAGGGGTGGTGAGCGTCCTTGTAGGGTGTGGGTGCAGGTTAGGAGTGCATCATACCCTGGGTCATGGGTGTTAGGGTAGTGTTGCCGGGTTTCGAAGTGGTCCACCTCAGTGGGTAGGAGAGGATTGTTGCCAAATGAGAAAGCCAGGAGAAGGAGTAGATATGCAGACAACACAATAATGACAGTTGCCTTGACCGTAGCCGGGGGTGGGGATGACTGACTATAAAAGAGAGATCATGGGCATCTCATGCTCTGCACTGCTCTCTGATCTGATCAAAGGACAGCGGCAGAAGGCCACTAAAGAGAGGTGCGCCAAGGATTTTTGGAGGGGTGGAGTCCCAGGTTGGAGCTGAAATTCCCATGTATGTTCATCTCTTAGCCTGCCTGTGAAGCTGCAGAAATTGCAGAGAGTGAGTTCATCAAAGATTCATTAGGAATTTTCGGACAAAGGGGGGGAAACTCTTTGGACAGGACCAACTGGAATCTCCGTGTATGTTCGTCTCTGGTTTTTTTTTTTTTTTTTTTTTTTTTTTTTTTTTTTTTGTGAAACTCCAAGTGGGATGCCCAAGTTGAGGTAGATTCATCTCTTAGCGTGCCTGTGAAGCTGCAGAATTCGCAGAACGTGAGTTCTTCGAAGTTCTTGAGGAATGTTTTGGGGAAAGCCTGGGTAGGGTAACCTTTGGACAGGACACTGGTTTCTATCACACGCTGAAGCGTGGTAATTGACTTCCTCACCTGGATTTTGTCCCTGGTTTCCATCCCAGATTGCTTCCGTCCCTGACTTCCTTACCTGGCCTCCGTTCCTGGATTGTTTTTGTCCCTGGCTTCCATACCTGGATTGTTTCTGTCCCTGCTTCAGCCCCTGGCTTCCGCCCCTGGCTTCCGCCCTTGGCTTCCGCTCCTGGCTTCTGCCCAAGGCTTTCACTATCCATGGCTTCCGTCCCTGGATTTCGTCTGTGGTTTGGCTTCCGTCCCTGGATTTCGTCCGTGGTTTGGCTTCCGTCCCTGGATTTCGTCCGTGATTTGGCTTCCGTCCCTGGATTTCGTCCGTGGTTTGGCTTCCGTCCCTGGATTTCGTCCGTGGTTGCCGTCCGCGGTTTGGCTTCCGTTCCTGACTTGCTTCCCTGGCTTCCGTCCTTGGATTGTTCCGTCCGTGGCTTCCATCCCTGGACTGTTTCCGTCCTTGGATTGCTCCATCCGTGGCTTCCATCCCTGGACTGTAGACTGATACCTTCGACCACTCAGACATCCATCCAAAGCAAAGACGCCCCTTGTACCTTTCTTTCCACTCCATCAAACACACCCTGTTTCCAACCCTTCTGTCCCTGGCTTTCACCGTCCGTGGCTTCCATCCCTGGTTCCCATCCTTCGGTTCCTTCCCTGGTTTCCATCCCTGGGTTCCTGTCCTGGCTTTCGGTGACGGCTACGTTGGGGATTTCCCCGAACTTAAAGTAAGTGCAGCCTGAAGCATAATCGGTGAGGCTCCACAGCCCACAGAATTTGATGTTCTTACGAGAAAAAAAGAAACTTTGTGCTAATGCCTTCAATGAAGGCACTCCTTCGCATCACCGAGTTTGGCCACTGCTGCACAGATCCCACAAAAGAAATACTTGGTTGAGAGTAGTAGGTGCTACAGCTTCTCCAATCTGATGGATGGCAGAGAGGGCGCCGAACGTGTTGTGGACCACTATGAGCTGAAAGTTCTGCAACCCCGCTTTCCAGGGCACACACTGCCTGGAGGGAAAATACGTCCGCCAGGCAGCGGAGTCCCGAAAAGTTCGAGGAATTTCCTCTTAAGTAAATCAGTGGACCACAAGCAAGTTTGTCATCATGACAGATCAAATGGTTATTTAAACTTATTTTAACATTTTGGTATCTTATATGGTCCGAGGCTCAGAGCTTATAGTATACTTGAGGCTCGAACTTTGAAGTCATGTTTTGTTTTATTTTTTTCTTTCTTCTTTTTCTTCTAGAGGATGAGGGCCTTGAAGATATCATCACCGAACTGACCTGCCCCAGGTATTTCATAACTATTTCATGGCATTCATCATTCATTTCGTTTCATGGCGGCCTCAGGTAATCCGGAAGGATTTTACATCATTAATCTAGTTCCATGCGGATTCGAACTCAGGTCTGTATTTCAGCAGTATTGCCATTTGATTGTGTTGTGACGATCACAAAGTGTTACTACACTGTTACACTATTAAGTTCCCCATATTCTCTGTTTTTTTTTCTTTTTTTCCAGACCCCAGATTGTGGTATATCCCCGGAATTCCCTCTGAGAATCAGAGGCAATCTGCCAACCTGGCATCCAGGTGGCAGTTCTTTTCTCTCTCTGTCTCTTTCTCTTGTTCCCCCGATATGGACCACCGTCTACCTTTATGACATCATTATGATGAGAGATAGCTGAGTGAATCCAGAACAGAGCAGGGACTTTTTGGTGTTCAGTTTTTGACCGTTCTAGGGAGTCGTTTTTTTTTTTGTTCTTTGTTTTCAAACTACACCATTCTTCTCTCAGATTCTTATTTCTGCCTTTCACGGCCTACCTACCACTATCCCTAGGGCTATATAGAGGGGATCCCTGCAAGCATAGCTACCTCGCACGGTGAAGGGGATATTGCATGCTGCCCCTTGCCGTAGTGGTTTAGGGTGCATAGTTGGGGCCGCCAGTAGGGGTGCGGCTAACGCAAAGACCGACCATTTTGCCAGTAGCCGCGCCTCCCTTTTCATCCTCCCCCAACCCCCATTGAGTAGCAGCAGTGTCAAAGGCCGACACTCTCTCCCACACACCACACACAACCCACTCACACTCACACTCGCTTCCGTGTTGCACCAGTGGTATCAAGCTGACTGTCACAGCTGGTTGGCACCAAGCGTACCTCAGGCGGTAAATGGGGCTCTAGCCCAAAACCTCGTGAATGCCACTTCCGTGCCTAACCAATTGAGCTAGGCCGCTGCATAGTTCTAGAGAGTTCATGACAGTGAGTATCCTCACGGTGAATACCCGTCTGTTGCTTTGGCCCAATTGTTCACACAGGTAACCAATAATTGGCAGATCAAATGGTACTGAACATGATAATGTTAGGGCTACGCTGTTTAATAAACAAAAGAGTAGTTCCTGACAGTGAGAGGATTGAGAGGAATGCCCAGCTCATGTGGCTGAATGGTACACACCCATGAACTGTTGGTTGATAAGCAGACCTGAGTTTGAATCCTACGTGAACAGACAAATGAAATATACTTGGGGCTGATCAGTTCAATGACGATCATGCCTCCCAGCCCATCTGGCTGAATTGTATGCATATGTAACTGTTGATAAACACAGGTCATGAGTTTGAAGTTTTGAACCCTGTGGAATCAGACATACAATATGTTTGGGACAAAGGGAAAATGTTAGGGGCTCACCAGTTTCACGCGACCATCAGGGTCTGCCAGCAGGGCCTGATCCTTACCAGTGAACTTTTCTGCAAGTTTTTGGTAAGGGGCATTTCTGCAGGTGCCACCAATTCGATCAGGAATTGCCCATATGCCCCTAAAAAAAGTAAAAATAAAATAAAATGAAGAACCTATGTGTGTGCGCATCCAGCTGCTTTCCTACAGAGGCATTCGGCTGATGCAGCATGGCGTCCTACATGTTGAGGCATTCAAGGAGGTTGACCTTCAGCTTGGAGATGACACAAGACACTACCGTCTTCCCCCGAACATAACACACCCTAAAAATGAATGTATACAAGCTATATTTCCCGCCAGATACCGCCAAAATAAGGGTGCGTTGTGTTCGGGGGAAGACGGTAGTAATTAAGGTCTGGCTTTGGTGATGGCTCCTTTCTATAGGTGGGAAGAAACACCTGCTGGAAATGGGTCCAGCGGCCCAGAATTGTTACAGCCGCATTCATTTCTTTGATTTTTTTGTCTTCAGGCACATTCACCTGCGTTCTTTTTTTGTTTTCTTTTTTTCTTTTTGGAATAACAAACAGTCTGGGGCATTCTTACAGGGGATATTCATGCAATTCGACGTCCGGGTACTCGCAGACACAGAATTCTCACTGTTCAAGAATTGCTCTGCTGTCTCTCTGTTTCAATTGCTTTGCCCTTTCTTTTTTTTTCATTATTTGCCTTATATTTGCTGATTGTTTTAACTTTGTTTTTTAATCTCTCCCTTTCGCAGGGGTGGCCCTCCCCCTGTTTAGGGTCCCGTTAGACACTCCATGAGAACTGAGTGCAAGGAAGATGAGCAATAGCGAACTTCAGAAATCAAACAGCATCATACACATGAGACCAGATAGTCGTGACCTCGAACCAATAGCAGAGTTGCATCACGAGTTCCACAAAATAAGAGCACAGCAAAAGCCCATAATTGACAATGCTGGAATAGTCTCATCATCATCAATGAAGAACCAATGTTGATATCCTATCTGGCGCTCGGCGCCCAGACTACAGATGGCAGATCCTATCTAGCCTAATCCACGATGCCACTGATGACATCAACAGCTCCCCAAAGTACAAGCAGATCTCGGACAATGCCGTACGCTTCAAGCACCAGGTATGTCTCTCGTATCACTCACAACCTCGTTCCCCAACTCACAGATGCCACATGCCCACAAGAACCACCATGCGCCCCATCCAGCATACAGCAGCGCAGCTCGGCTATGGCTGCCTGCTCCTTCCAGCTCGCCCATGAGCGTGTGAGCCTGGCCAGCGTTAGCGCAGCATGCAGCCAGTGCCCGAATGCCGTATGCGTGGGCAGGCCCTTTCCTAAATGGAAGCGGCCTGCATGCCTTGCGTGCAGCCTGGCTCTCTGGGCCCCTGCCCAGAAGCTTCCGGTAGGCCCACAGAGGCTGGGCCCCAGTCCAAACGACTCAGGCGCAGGCCCTGTGACAGTTACCCGTGCCCAACTGCGTACAGTCTGAGTTGGGTCCATGCTGCATATCTCGCCCAGGGCCTGACTCAGATGCATTTGATAAAGGAGGCCAGGGCCTGGGCGCTTTCAACCAACTGGCGCTGCGCAACTGCCTGAAATTCCTCAGTTGCGTGTTGACCCCAAAATTGGCCTGTAGGCCTCGATCGAGCCTGCCTTCACTTAGGGCGGCCGACTGTGCTGAAAATAGGGCCCAGTAGGGTGTATCGAGGCCTTGTGCCTCACATGAGTTTCAAGGATTCTGGTCATTCAACTATTCCAAAAAATCCAGTCCTTGATGTGAGAACGCTCTAAGGACTGGTCCTAAAAGGTTCAGGATTCCCCAGCCAAGTAGCCCTTGATTTCAAAGAACCTCACGAGGTTGGTCTCAGTCTCGTAGGTCCTGGTAGGTCCTACTCTCAGGGTCCTAGGAGTCTAATAGGGCCTGGACGGTGAAGCGCTGCAGTCCCGTAGGGTCCAGGACTGAAGGGTCGTAGGTTGGTAGGAGTCCGATAGGATGCCATCATGAAAAGTGCACGGTTCCAAAGTCCTAATTCATAGCAGCATCCCAGGAAAGTCGGTAGGCTTCCGAAACGACAACTGCAGCCGACAGGCCACGGGGGACCAGTACCGATCCAAAGCAGGCAAACATCAAGTCAAGTTCCTATTTATAGCTGTTACTTCCCACTTCACTTGACAATATGTGGGGCCGAAGCGCTGTTTGATGCTTGTGCGACTATTCGCGACTTGAACAAGGAGAGCGGCGTTGACGAAGAAGGGGGTTGGCGAGCTATAGCCTGGGTATCTGGAGGAGGAGGAAGGCGGCCATAGCCACA
>BFEA01000133.1:1130073-1153207 GCA_003427395.1 Chara braunii
CTTTTTTTTTTTTTTTTTTTTTTTCCTTTTAGGAACAAAGAATCTAGGCACCTGTGGGCCGAGGTCCCACTAGAAAGGAGGATTGACCTAAGGGCTTGAACCTGGATGTGTTTTCTGTCATAGATGCAGGAAAGCAGTTCAATCACGATTTTCTGCACCTGTTCGCAATTGCGTCCACATTCAGGCATTAAATCCAATCCTCTTTGCTAGTGGGACCTCACCCATGGGGGAAATTCTTCCAGTAGCAGCAGCAGGATGTTAGCTCACATTTGAGACCGTTGGGGCTGTCTACCATGCAGATCCGGCATCCTTTTTTCGTTTTTGATATGTAATCTTTAAACAAAAAAACAAAGAACAGATCCAGCAATCAGGGACTACCTTAAAAAAAAAAAAAAAAAAAAAAGGAACTGCTCGCACCGCCGTCTTCACCCGAATAGAACGCGTGGTCATTGTAGCTGTATTTGACCCACCTCTCAGTCTAAATACTAAATACTAAATAGTAAATAGTAAATAGTAAATACTAAATAGTAAATACTAAATAGTAAATACAGCGATCGTGATTGGGTGTTCTATTCAGAATTTCAGATCAAGATTCAAGACCTTAGCACTTCCCTAAACGTATCTGACTGCACTTATGGCCACTCTTGGATGTATCTAGCTGCAATCATGTACTAAACACGGTTGAAAAATGTTCTAGTGTGAGTACAACCTCAGTTTCGTCTCAGATTTGAGGTTCGGGGAAAAACGAGGAAACAGGTTTGTTTACCTTCCTGAAGCTTTTTTTTTTTTTTTTTTTTTTTTTTTTTTTTTTTTTTTTTTTTTTTTTTTTTTTTTTTTTTTTTTTTTTAATCCCTCTTTTTCGATTTTTTGGGGGGCGGGGAAAACAAAACCCCCTCAAACCCGGGGGGGGGGGCCCCCTTTTTTGGGGGGGGCCCCCCCCCCCCCCCCCCCCCCCTTGGAGTGGTACCGTCTTCCTCAGCATTTTCTGGGCTGCCCATTCCCACTCTGCCGGGTCCCAGGTCAGATCCTGTTGCCTAGCTGCCCGTCGGTATGGCAGGTATTGTTTTTCCCCCTCTGGACCTCCTTCACATATCGCCACGGTTTCCACGACGCTCCTATCCACTTTTTGGGGGGAGCTTCCTTCGTGTACGCCATCTTTCTGCAGGGGTGCCCCCAGTCCTTCATACCCCGAGTTTACCAACCATCCAGTGACTTCCACTCTCCCATCAGCCAATACCCACTGAACTCCGTAGACTCTCTCTGCTATCATCTCCCCCTTCATCTTCACCCATGTCCCCGGAGTCAGTTCGACCTTTCTTAATAGATCCTCTCAATGGGGGGGAATAGCCTCCTGCAGCTCTGTCACCCTTGGCCTCCGTCCCATTTGTTCGTGCAGGGTTTCCACCATGTTGCTATGAGGGTGCCAATCCTTGAATTGTTTATCCCACAGGTGGCCTACTTTGTAAGTTCCCTGCGTGGCCCATTTCTGTCCCTATGCCCCTCGCGGGCCCTGCCATGGGAAGGGATCGCCGACCCCATCGCGGATGAACCTAAAGTCGAACAGCAGCTGGTTAAGAACTGCATCAGCAGTCTGCGGCAGGCGGCACCGCAGTTGGATCTTCTTCCATAGCGCCAATTTTGTTGTCCACACTGTATCCCTGCGGATATGGCCTAGCACTGTGCTACTCAATAGGCACAGGTCCACCAGTTCCCTGACACCTGGAGGACATATGGCAAATGAGTTCGAGTCACTTCTTGCCAGGCCCCCCCGACTGTGCGTAGGAGGTGCCAAAGCAGTTGGCGCAGCTGCAGAGCTACAATTTGCATCCGTGGATCTAATAGTCCTATTCCCCCGAATCGCCTTGGTTGGATAAGATTCTTCCAAGCAACGCTGCAGATGGAATCCTGTGCGTGCACATTATTTGACCATAGGTGTGCATGAACCGCCTTCTTGATGTATCTAAACGTCTGCTTCCCCGGCATATGCACAGCTCCTGCATACCATAACGTTGCAAGCACGGAGTTCTTAATGACAAGGGCCTTGCCGAAGACGCCCATGCTCCATGCCCTGAGTCAGGTTGCCGCTGCCGTGGTCCGAAGGGCCATCTGTTCTACTCACCCGAAGCTCGGCGTCAGGCTTGCGCCCAAAAAAAACATCCTTTCTCCTTCAGCAACACTCTGGACATCCCATCCCTCCGGGGGCCCGAGCTCTAATGGGAGGATGGCCTTTGACTTGCGTCAGTTGACCCGTGCCCCCAAATATTTGCAGAAGGTACCAAGGTCCTCCTTGAGGACCTCAGGTGTTGGGCTGTCGGGGAGATCGTTCATTAAATGACATAGAGGGCCGGGAACAGCGGGCATCCTTGTTTGCGCATTTAGGATGGAGATTGGTCACCAATTTCACACATCCTCCTTTATCCCCTTCTTGTAAAGCAGGACCATGTATGCATCCGCGAATCCCTGCGGGAGGGAGCCACACGTGAGTGCTTCGTTGTAGGCTGTTGTCAGTAAGACCGTGAAGAAGTTGCAGAAATCCTTGTACATTTCGACCGACATGTCATCCAGTCCTGGTGCCTTTAAGTCGTGGGAAGTTGGCTATTGCCTTTCCACCTCCGCTGTCGTAATATCTTCCTCCAATTTGCTCGTGCTTTCCAAGTCCAGGCGGTTTCGGATGTGCCTCCGTATTTCCTGTTCTGGTTTCATTGCCATGTCCATTGCCGTCCATTCCTCGATAGTTGTTTGTGCATCCTAGCCTCGTCATGGCGCTGATGAGCGCCAATGAGTCTGCTTCGACATGCCTCATGTTTGCTGAGTCCAGCGCCGGATCCACCAGAGAGTTGAAGTCGCCTCCTATGATGATTTTGTCTGCCTCTGACACCAGGGTCTGCATCTTCTCCCACATTCTACGTCGTGTTCCAATATCTGTTGGGCCATAGACCATGGCCACCCCCCAGACTCCCTCCCCCCATCGCAGGATCACCCACGCCCATCACCCCCGCGAATCATAGTATTAGTCTCTGACCTCCCCCCTAAAGTGGGGGGAAACAAGAATGCAAACTCCTCCTTTTGTCCCCTTCGCCGGTTCTGCTGATTTACTCTCGTTCAATTTGGTCTCCTGGAGGCAGACGATGTCAATCTGTTCCACTCTCACCTTCTTCGGCAGCTCCCTGCGCTTGGATAAAAGTGATCTTGCCCCCATACCTTTGACGTTCCACGTCATAACCTTCAGCCGATTACAGTGCCTGTGTGCCGCCATCCCTCCTACGTCTTACTAACCCCCATATCTCTACTGGACCGTTCTCCCCCTACTCCTACCCTATCTACATTGGCCATTCTAACGTTCCCCTACCCTTTGCCAATTTACACTGTTTTTATTGCTGGGGGGGTGTCACTCTTCCCATGACACCCTACATGATAATATATCCCCTACACCTTCGTTCCCCTCTTTCCCATATCCCAATCCCCTCCTGAAAGTGATGATTACGCACATGTTCCTCCCGCGGGAGGCGCGCATTAACGTTGTTAAAAATGGCCAAAGGGGTTGTGTATGATGTGGAGATCTTGTGGAAGCACAGCCGGGCCAAAAGCTTTCCATCCACTGCATACTTTCTGTATTGCAATCTCGGGCTGCCCGTTTTGTTTGGGATGGCCTCCACAAAGTGTATGATGAGTGCATACTCTTGTCCCCTTGGCTGTCCGCTGGATGAATCTGAATGCCGAGAGACCCGGCAGTGATAAAATTTTGGATTTCGATCCAACCCACTGCTCCACATGCTTTAAAACAGAGCGCTCTTGCGGCAGCTTGTTCACACTGAAGATCGGCACTTCTGTTGAACCATCCATCAACATCTTGATCTCGTCTCACGTCCTCTACATGGTGATGGGGCAGATATAGCGCTCCCCCTCTTGCAAAATGGCCTTCAAACCCGTCCTGGCCCGCTCTTGTCGCGTTAGCTCCATTAACAGGACCTGCTTCTGCCGTACCTCCCCTAACTCCCCCGCTGTTATGTCCGCCGTACCTCGTGCAGCTTGACTATCCCCCTGTTTTCCCCCACCTCCTGTTGTTGCAGCCTCACTAGCACCTGCAGTCCGACTCTCTGCAACCGCCTCCTCTGTCAGATTCGCCTTCGTCCTCCTCCCCTTCATAATCCCCTTCCTCTTGTTCTTCCATATCACCCCCCTCTCGTAGATCCTCTCCTTCCAAATCTCTTGTATGTCGTTGCAGCGAGTGCTCACTACGCGGCCTCTTGCTATGTGATGCATCCGGGGTTCTGTCCTCCCCTGATCGGTTATGCTCATTGCCAGGCCTTCCACTGGCATACCATAGCTTGCATCTCTCGGGAGAGGGGAGGCTGAGAGCAATCGTGAAGTATCCCTATGGCCCCTTCCTCCCAGGCAATGCCTAAGCTTGTATCCTGTAGTTTCCAGCGGGGAGCATTCCCTCTCCCGTAGGATCCCCGAATTCGTTTGCCTTTCTAACTCCTGCTGGTGAGGATGCTTCATTCGTGAAAACTCTGCCGGGGTAGAGGAGAAGGTAGAGACTCGAGAGCATTTCGCCAAGGAGGAACTCCTGGGCAGTCCCGCCGTCAGCTGTTTAGTTCTTTGTCTGCACCCCGATTGTGCCCACCTCCTTTTGTCCGCTCTGCTATTATTGGTGCTTCATATACCGGCCTTTCCTGAGCCTGGCGCGTTCCAGGCTGAACTCGTCTCCTTTTCCAATCCCGTTCCATTACCCGCCTGCACCAGTAGCCCCTGTTGTCCCCTATCTACCCCTTCCTGTTCGTGCGCTGTCTCATTCCTTCTCCTTTTCCCTCTGCCCCTCGGGTGTCGTTGAATTCTTTTGTTGCCCATCCCTCCCTTTATCAGATGATTCCCCGACTTTCTTTCTTCTTATCCCCCCTTCTTCATTCCCATCAGTGGCCTTTTCCGCAGCACCCAGGCTGCTTCCCAGGTCAACGTTTTCCTCCCACTCTGTTTTCCCCTCCTGGCCCTGCACCGCAATTGCTTCATATTCCCCGTTCATTGCTCCTTCCTCACTACCTTCGCCCACCTGTTTCCCATGGCAACTATCAATTCGTCCCCCTTCCTTTGCCATCTGTTCTTTCTTTCCTTTATCAGTTTCCATCTGACCCTCCCCCATCTCTCCTTCCTTATCCCTGGCGGCCTGATCCGCCCCCAAAATCTTCAGGTCCCTTTCCTGCCCAGAGCATTGGTCCGCCTTCCTTTTATGTTCGGCGCCAAATAGCCAATACGGTTCATCCATCTGCATGGGATCATCCTCTCTCCCCTCCCATGGTACGCTGCACCTACACCCTCCACTTTGCCTACCCCTTCTTCTACATCATTGTCGTATTCCCCCTGCTGTCGAAGCTCCCCCAGTGCCTTCGCCTTCGCCTCGTCAATCACTATACCTTCCATTTCATGCTCCAGCTCCCACCATGCCATCCGCTCTGCATTGGGGTTCGACTGCAGCACCGGGTCCAGCATGCTCCTGGCCTCCCTACCTTGAAGCCCTTGCAGCATTTCAGCTATGGTGAGGCAACGACCATGCAGGCCCATATGACCATGCATGAAGCAAATCTCACAGAAGGGAGTCTCACTTGTAATAACTCGAACCTCTTCAAAGTTGTATGGGCCTGTGGCCACCGCCACACTGTTTTTCAGCAGATTTTTTAAAGGGCCGTCAATCACATACCTCAGATATTCTCGTTCTTCTTCGTCGAAACCTTGCTCCTCCACACTTGGGCCGCGAAAAAAACTCCACCGCCCCTCGCATCCATTTAGATGCCAGGGGCAAGGGATTGTAAACTTTGACCCATGACCACCTTTTGGGCTCAACAAGTCTCTCAACCTGCGTCTCTCAAGAAGTGTGAGTGGGCCAAGACACAGGTCTTGTACTTGGGCCACGTTTTAGACGGAGATGGGATTAAGCCTGAGGACAGCAAGATAGGGGCGATTCGAGATTGGTCGACGCCCCGCACACTGATAGAATTGCGGTCGTTCTTAGGCCTAACTAACTATTATAGGAAGTTCGTGAGGAACTTCTCTACTATCGCCGCTCCCCTTCGCAGGTTGCTAAAGAAAGAAGTGATCTGGACGTGAGACAAAGATTGTACATTCGCGCTTAAGAAGTTAAAGCACGCGTTGATAGAATACCCTGTCCTCAAGGTAGCAGATCCATCCTTGCCATTTGTCGTCACCACGAACGCGAGTCAGTATGGTATAGGCGCCATGTTGCAGCAGGACGACGGCAATGGCTATAGACCCGTAGAGTTCATGTCAGCAAGGATGCCCTCAGAGAAGGTAGCCACCTCGGCGTATGAGAGAGAACTCTACGCTCTCAGGCAGGCTTTAGAACACTGGAAGCACTACCTGCTTGCTTGGGAGGCACTTCAAAGTATATTCTGACCGCGAGACTCTTAGATGGCTGAAGACGCAAGCCAAGATGACACCTAAGTTGACTAGGTGGGCCACCGAGATCGACCAGTATGACTTTGAGCTCAAGCCTATCAAAGGCAAGTACAATGTAGTTGCGGATGCTCTAAGTAGGAGATCATACTACTTTGGAGCTATAGTTCACTAACTGGATATAGGGACAGACCTGCAAGAGAAAGTAAGACAGGCGTATACGCAGGACCCTATTTATGGTGACCTCCTCAAGAAAGTCAAGGAGGCCTCAGAGACCGAACCATATTACCACACTACAGAGGGGTTACTGTTCGAGAAGACCGATGTAGCAGGCCGTCTGTGCATTCCTAATAGCGAGGAGATTCGTAGTTTGATCCTAGGGGAATGCCACGACACAAAGGGACACTTCGGTTGGCTAAACACCTTAGCCAATCTTATGCATGCCTATACTTGGCCAGGGATGAAAGCAAACTGCATAGAGTACATCCGCAGTTGCAAAGTTTGTCAAAGGAATAAGACAACTATGCGTGCCCCTCTAGGTCTTCTTCGACCCGTGCCTATTCCTGACCAGCTTGGAGATTCAGTCTCCATTGACTTCATGGATGTGAGCATCAAGAGTAGGCATGGTAAGAGCTAAGTCATGGTGATAGTCGATAGGCTTAGCAAATATGCAGTTTTTGTTCCTTTGCCTGCAGAGGCACGTACTGATTTAGTAATTCACAAGTTTTTTTATCATTGGGTTACTGATCACGGGATTCCGCTATCCATAGTTAGCGATAGAGACACCCAGTTCACTAGTCAGAACTGGCAGGAATTGATGAAAGTCTATGGGTCAAAGTTGCTGATGTCATCTGGCCGTCACCCAGAGACCAACAGTCAGACTGAGCAAATGAACAAAATCCTGCAATAAGTTCTGCGCATGTATATTAGACCAGATCAGATTAACTGGGATGAGATGTTGCCCAAGGTAGCCAGTGCGTATAACAATAGCGTGCACTTAGCCACTTGTCGTACTCCCAATGAGTTGCATAAGTCCTTTAGACCACGTAGACCGTTTGAGGGACTTAACCGGGACCAGATTCATAGGCCACCGCCCGGTACTAGGGAGTTTGCGATGCAGCACGAGAAGGAGATAGCTATCGTCATTGAGAACCTCAGGAAGGCCCAGCACAGAATGATAGAACAGGCTAATAAGCACTGTCGCCCGTCACAGTTCCAAGTAGGCGACATTGTCTGGGTCAAGTCCAAAGATTTTTTTGCTGAGGAGAACATTTCGCAGAAGTTACTGCCAGCGTATAGAGGACCGTGGCCAGTTCTATAAGTTAAGGGCGGAGAGGATGGACCGTCCTATACGATAGAGATCCCAGCACACCTCCACACCTAACCTGTGTTCGATGCGTCAAAGTTGTTGCCATGTGTCACGAGTCGACAGTTTCCATCAAGAAGATCCATGATCCCTTCGGACATGGATGGAAGGTATGACATTGAGGGCATTGTAGGTGAAGACGTATTCAGAACTGGAGGCAGAGGTCGTCCACAGAAACAGTATAAGGTTCGATTTGCTTATCAGGAACCCGAGGATGATTGCTGGTTTACTAGGACTGAACTTCTAGAAACTGCTCCCGGCGTAGTTAGAGCCTACGAGAGGGAAAAGAAAGGTAAAAATCCGATCTTGGACTGAATTATTCTCGGAGGACCTCGAACTTAGGCCGGCGGGAGTGAAACGGTATTCACCTGTTAGCAGTAGCGAGTGCAGATCCCAGGGCTCGATCCCTAGTCCTTACCTTACCTGCGTACACTACCTGTGTCGACCCCGAGAGTTGAACCCGTGACCTGTGTATTCGTAACAGTTGGTAGGCTGTCGTAGGGTCTGTAGGTTGTAGGGGTTCGATCTGTAGACCTGTCGGATAGAGGTCTTAGTGATTTCTAGAAGTCGTAGCTGTAGAATTTCTGAAAGGTCAAGGTCGTAGCTGCTACAGTCCTGAAAGGTCGTAGCTGCTACAGTGTTGAAGGGCCGAAATCGTCTCTATGATAAACCAATGACTTTGATACGTTACGCACGTCAAGTGCGCAGCATGTTTTTCGCATCGTTGATCATAGAGACTATCACGGTAGAATCAGTGACTGAGGTGAAGTCGTAACAAGGTAGCTGTAGGGGAACCTGCGGCTGGAAGTCTGAAAGGTCAAGGTCGTAGCTGCTACAGTGTTGAAGGGCCAAGTCTACAGACTTCCGGAAGCTCTGGAAGTGCCCCTTCAAACGTTGCTCTCAGCAGTCGAGAGGCAAGTGGGCAAGTGGTGGAGTCCACCTGTGCTGAGTCAGCGGTACCCAGTCCCAATCTCACTAAGTCCAGTCTGCAAGTACCATGTGGGACTGTGTGCACTCAGGGCCCGGTGGAAATGAGGCAGACCGGCCACGAACAGAAGTATAAATCAAGAGGCAGCATCCGGCCATTCATTCATTCCTGTGTGAGCCATGCGGAAGCGCTGCTTGAGCGACTTATGCGAGGTTGTCTGCAGAGTGCCCGAAGATGAAGTGGGCAGAGTAGAGGTTGYGTAGCCATAGCCAGCAGGGTTGCGCGGCCATAGCCGCCGTGGGTGGTAGGTGAGCGTAGTGTGTGCGTGTGTGTGATACAGTGTGTCGCGTGTGGGGTATCCAGGGTGATCCTGAGATGAGTGTGTGTGAACAGCGGAGTTGAGCACAGTGATGAACAGAGAATTGTACAGGCGCTGATGCGCCATAGCCTGTTGAAGCGAGCACGTATCTGAACTGTGTTTCTGACTTCCATATCTCTGAGCTTTGAGGGGGCGCTGAGCRCCAGTGTGACTTGTCATCTGTTTGCATGAATGGGAAGTGGAAAAGAAAGCGAGTCTGATTGCAGCTACCAACTGCTCGCCCCATCCGACAATTTGCAGGCTACTGCGTGTGCCCTTGCATATGTGTTTTGTAGATAAATCACTTCATTTGTGGGCCTTGTCATGCAGACACCGTTTATAATTGCGTATTCCACCAGCCCATCTCCCTCAATGGGCTGGTGCAGCAGGTACACCCTCCGCAGAATTTGCATAAGGCGCCATCTCTCCTGTTCCACTCCCTTCATCTGTTGCCCCCCCCCCCCCTCCCGGTAGTATGTCACAATCCTCTTGGCTTCCACTGACCAACACTTCCCCCACGCTTACCGGAGGCATCCCCCGAGCGCTCTATCGAAGACTGCGTTGCGCCACCACGAGTTCGGCCGGGCCATAGAGTTGTTTAACGAATCACCGTTTTTCCAGGCTCTCGGCACAACGAGAGGAGCTCTGGAGCTCGCTCACTTTTATGCCTGTGTGGATCTCCATATCGCTGACAACCCCCCCCCCCCCGTTTATCCCTTTGCCCCATTCCGAACGCCACTCTATTCCTTTCTCCCCCTATTTCTTCTTTATCACCAACCGATGCTGTGCCTCAGTTCTCCGAATCTTTCTCCTGCCACCCAGCCCTGCGGTCGGCATCATCTTCATAATTCCACGTGTTCCCGTCTCTGACCTGCTTCCAGTCTCGGCTGCCTGCGCCCCAGCAGTTTGCATGCTTATTCTTTGTGTCTTCCACTATTGTCGCATTCGTCTACCAGTCAACACTTTTGCACACGTATCTTCTTGTCCTCCATCGTTGTCACAATCGTCTCCCCATCGCCATTGGGAGCCGCCGTCCCCCCGGTCGTGATGATACCTTCAGCCGCCCAGCCAAGTGCCCTTTCTTGCGGGAGTTTCCGTTTACCGCCGTGGCGAGAGGTCAACCATGGCCGCTATCAGTCGTTGAAGTTCATTGTTGACGTCACCCCCCACAGTCAACGCCACCTGTCGGTCGAAAAAATTGAAAAAACACCTTGTGGCAACCCGCTGCGCCAAAAGAGTCCCCTAGACCGAATCCCGTAGTTTCGGTGCACCAGATTAGCACAGATTAGCCCAAATTCACAGCGCCAAATGTTTTTCAACAGGCAATGTTTTTTATTATTTCCTTCTTCTTTTCTTTTGTTTTTTTTTTGGTGCGCTTACCTTGCCTCCTTCTCCCTCCTTCCATCTCCATCGCCTCCTTTCTCCCTCCCTCTCCATCGCTTCGCTTCTGCCTCCTTCTCTCCTCCCTCCCCTGCCATACCTTGCCTCCTCCCCCCTCCTTCCATCTCCATCGCCTCCTTTCTCCCTCCCACTGCATCGCTTTGCTCTTCCCTCCTACATCTCCATCGGCTCCCTCCTCCCTCCCCCCTCCTCTGCCATACCTTGCCTCCTCGCCCCTCCTTCCATCTCCGTCGCCTCCCTTCTCCCTCCCACTGCGTCACTTTGCTCTTCCCTCCTCCATCTCCATCGACTCCCTCCTCCCTTCTCTGCCATACCTTGCCTCCTCCCCCTCCTTCCATCTCCATCACCTCCCTTCTCCCACCCTCTCCATCGCTTTGCTCTTCCCTCATTCTCCATCTCCATCAGCTCCCTTCTCTCTCCCTCTCCATCGCTTCGCTCCTCCCTCCTTCTTCATCGCCTCCCTCATCCACCCTCCTTCCATCTCCATTGCCTCCCTTCTCGCTCCCTCTCCACTGCCTCCCTCCTCCCTCCTCCCTCCTCCCTCCTCTCTCTTCCCTCCTCCCTCCTCCCTCCTCTCCCCTCCTGTCCCACCCCCCATCCAACACGCACAAGCCGACACGAAGAAGCAAAAAGAAAGAGGCCGGTTTTCGATAGTATTCCCAAAGCGCAGTAAGACCCTGCCTACCGAAAAAAAAAGAGAAAAGAATCAGTGGATTTTTTTCATGCACCGGGTATCCTGGGCGCGACCCCACCCGGACAGGGCGTCCTGGGAAAGCTAGGTCAGCACTGCACGTGATTACGCTCAGACACGCCCAGCATGGCCAAAACTGCAGTCACATACATACAGAGAAGTCATATTGCGAGGATGCTGTAAGTCTGTTGAGAACCTCCGGAATCTCCGTCGTCTGGCTGCTACTGCGCCTATTTGCGAATCTTCTGCCATCCACTTTATATCGCATTTGCATTGGACTGTTTTTTGCGATTGCCCTTCAGTTATGTGACTTGGATCTTCCTCGCCCAGAGGCAGAAGGCAGGAGTCGTGAGACCTATTATAATACAAGTAAGGAAAAAAGTTGGCTTTACAATCGAGGCCCTGCAACTTGCAAAGAGGGACCACGAACTTCACTGTGCCATGTTTGGTCCAGTGGCCGTGGTTTGATCCTCTCCCCCCACCTCTGCCTGCGTCACCCATGGCCCTTGCCATGGCATGGCCATTGTTCGTGCCTCTGCCCACTGGGAACTGCGGGGGGACCACAGAACCATTTTTAATGCTGTGGTTGATGTCAACAACTATCGTTTCCAATAATGATTTTTTCCTCCCTCAGCAGAGTGTCTGCACAACTCTTTTTAGGTTGACACACCTTTTCGTTGTTTTTTTGGGCACAACTTGACAGTCACTTGTCCGGAAAAAAAAAAAAGGAGAAAAAAAAGGAAAAACATCGACAACGAATCACTTGTCTGCCGCTGTTCTGGAGCAGGACAATTTGTGAACGCTCTGTGACCGTCTCCACTGCACAGCTCAGCTACAGATGCTGTTACACTTGGCTCCAGGCCTGGGTTCATCTTGTTGGAGAAATGTGAAAAGTGAGAGTGAATACACCGCTAGAACATGGAAAGATACGTAGCCATCTTTTTGTCTTTTGTGCATGTGGAGAGTAGTGCCGCGGGGCCCTCAGACTACAATGCAATGCCATGACTTCTGCAACCACATGGTGTAGAGTGATGTCCTTCTCCTTTCCTGCCTGTGTCCACCTTCCACACCAGACATCGCATGATGTTCATTCTGCGGCCATGGACGTTATTATGATTGCCTGCTGCCCTGTGACATCCATTGTTCTTTCATGATCCCAGATTGCGACCAGCGTGCGACTTGTCAGAAGTGTTCCCTGGGCATGCATGGCTAACGCCAGCCATGCATGGCAACCGCTGCGCGGAGAGTTCTCAGCTACGGTCTTCACCCGAATATAACACCTGGTCATTATCGCTGTGTATCTGGACTGAAGGTTGGACCCAGTACAGCCATAATGACCAGGCGTTCTTTTCGGGTATAGACAGTCAGCCTTACATGCTATCATCACCCATTTCATCCTACTGTGGGCGTCCTCTGTGTCCTTATAATCCTTCCCTACGTTGTCAGCTATACTCCACACTCCTTTGTTTTCCCTCCCTCTCTCTCTCTCTCTCTCTCTCTCTCTCTCTCTCTCTCTCTCTCTCTCTCTCTCTCNGGGGGGGGGGGGGGGGGGAGGAATGGGTGGGTATACCACGATTACCCAATGGGAACCTCTACCCGCCCGTACCCACCCGTTTTTTATTTTGGTCAACTGTACCTGCCCATACCCATTTTATTTTATTTTTATGACCGCCCATACCCGTTTTTTTTTTCCACTCCTTCCCCTACCTGCCCCTACCCACCCATGATCTCCAAAAAGGGCAACTATGCCCGCCCTAACAACCACCACCTTTTGTTTGTACCTGCCCATACCCAACTTCCCCCTTTGGAAGGGGTACCCATACCCGCCCATAACCTGGCGGCTATAGTTGGGTACGGCCGGGTACGGCCAACGGTTACCCATTTGCGCTCTCTGCTAGGGACCTACTAGAAAAATCCACTTGGCCTAAAAATGGAAATTGAAAATTGAGATACCGGGGCCCTCACCCGGCTTTGGCTCAGGGAATTAACGCTACTTCAGCCATGTTTATGACAACTTCATGATTCAAAGACGAATCCAAGAGAACCCCCATCAATCCGCTTTACCTCCCTCCGGCAAGACTGACTGCAGCGGAGCCACCATCTTTGCTGCTGCTGTACCATACTCCCGTCCTACCAGCTAGCCCCCTCACTGGTAGGACGTGTGATAACCCACCATCTTCTCTCACTCTCCTTATTCTCTTCTTTTTGGAATTCTTTTTTTTTTGTTGGAAATTCAGAGAAATTTATGTCTGAGTTCTTTTACTACACAACCTAGTCGTTGAGAAAGACGAAAGGAGAGCAGACAAGCCATGCTAACACCAACAAACAAACTACCCACACACTAGGTGAAGAAGGCCGCAGACCTAATAATCAGTCCTCGAACCTAGACGCAGCTGATCTCAAGCCCCCCTATGCTAGATGACAGGGCACCGCCATGCCCCAGCCCTGATCATCCTGGTATAGTCGGCAGGAAGTGTCTTCCACCCTCGACACTCCCTGTAGCCGCAATGCCCCTGAGGTGACAGGGATAAACCCTGGCAACAGCTATGTTGGACGGGCTGGTTTCTGCCTTCCTCCCTCGACAGAACTCCCCAAGCCTCATGCTCCCTCGGGTTACAGAGCATTCCAAGCGCTCCAGCACCGGCCTGCGTCGTCCCTGCCCCGCCCTCCTGACAAGCATCAATGGATGCCAAGGAGGGGTTCCATGCCCAATGACGGTGGAACCACTTGAGCCCAGCGCGCCGTGTTTGGCCAATCTTTTTGTCCCAATCCAAGCAGATAATATGCCGAAGGTCCGTCAGTAGACGATGAAGCACTTTCTGGACCGAAGGAAGCTTGCCATTTCTGACCACAACATCCAATGCCGCCATAGGTGCCACAACACTGTTGCCCTGATAGTTTCATATACATAGGTTTGTGGCTTTGTAAAGTCCAACAGCACAGTACCTAGAAGAATGGCATCCTTGGGCCAGAGGTCCCCGTGATGATGAGGGAGGATAGCAACATCTTTAAGCATTGTCCATACTTCTCGAGCATATTTGCATGTAAACCAAAGGTGTTGTTGGTCTTCCACCAAATGTACTGTAGAGCAAACTGTGCAAAAAGCAGAGCCTTTTTTCCGACGACGATACAAAAAAGCAGCAGTAGGAGTAGCATTATGCATAATCTGTCATAGTAAAAACCAGCATGCTTTGCCACTGTTGAAGTATGTAGTATGCGCCAGAAAGCAGTAAGTTTACCTTGAGAAAATTGAATCCCTAATCATCGCCATTTAGTCATGACACCACAATCAACACCAATGTTGGGCAGGAGTTTCGCGTAGGTCATGCGGGCTGAGTGTTGGTTAAGAGAGAGCATCTGGTCAGGGTGGCGAGGGTCAATCCAGTACCAATACCTAGGAGCCAGAGCGAGATCCTTAGCTGCAGTATCTCTCTTGTAGGGATAGAAGGAAGTGACCTGACCTTGACTGTGTTCGAGAACACTCACCGCGGTCATATGCGTAAGGTCAGATGAAATGGAAGCGACGGAGGACCGCTGCAAGGCAGTTCCCAACCCCTTTTGGCCATTGTCAAGTTTCCATGTTGTCAGTTCCCAGTCAGTGTCTGTTAACCGTTGTTCGAGTCGCCACAAGTGATGGGTGGGTTATTCTGTGTTGTCTCGAAACCAAGCCCTTGGTAGGTAGGTTTAGTGCACAAGTACTGAAATCCACCTGGTCAGGACAGCATGCTGAATAGCTAATAAACGCATCCACCAGTCATGTAGTCCATGAAGTAACTGAAGTTCATTTTTGCATGTACATGTATGTTCGTCCCATAGGTGCATCAGGGTAGCAACACCTCGGGACATCCAAGCACATCCGAAGGCTTTTGTTCCAAGTAGAGGGAAGGGGATGCCATCCGAGTTCAATATACAGGGGTTATTGAAGATGGGTTGAGTTAACAAGCAATCATATTGAAGGACGGGGGTTTCCTACTTGGAAGAATCACCCTCCAAGCACCACGTATCCCTCGCTAGAGGGGCGACAATGCTCATTTCCGACAATATTCTTCTGTAAACAGCGCCAAGTAGACAAGGGCTAGGTTGGAAGTAAGTCCAAAATCGAGAGCCAACATACACTCGGCTAAAGTTTTTCAAGCAGCGGTTTCGTCAGCAAAGAGCAGTCTAACTGGCCATTTGGTGAGAAAAGCTCGATTTTGTATATCCGGATCTAGCACTACCAACCCTCCTTTGTTCTTTTTTTGGACGATTTTATTCCAAGCTACTTTAGAAAGAAAAAAAGGTTCTGCTATTTTTTCCTTCCAAATATAGTTTGCAACTGTTTTCTTGAGATGTTTGTATACTGATGGTTCCACTACGCAGATAAAGTGTTCATACGTTTGGCAAGAACTGCGTTGTTGATGGTAAGCAATCGTCCAAACAAGGCAACTCCTTTGGTCTTAACCCAAGATGCAAGGACTGTATTAATGGATGTTCTAAGTTGGTCAGTGGGTTTGCCAAGATGTCCGTCAAAATTGACATAATATCCCACCAAACGTTGAGTATCTGCAGAGGCAACTATTTGGAGACCCCAATGGATAAGGGGAGGACAGTGAGAAGGCATCAACAAGAACGTTTTTTGCCAGTTTATTTTGGCTTCGGAGACTATAGTGAAAAGAAGGACTGTACGTTTAAAAGCCTAAAAAACTTGATCTTGGAGCAAAAGAACAAGCGAAGTATCGTCTGCAAAAGACTGTCCTTTTGCATGGTGAGTTCGAGGAACGCGTAATCCTATGATGCGGAATCAGCGCGGATCATGCAATGCAGTGCCTCGATGTATAGTATATACAGATAGGGGGCTAGAGGGCACCATTGTCGCACCGACCTAGACAGAGTAATTGGTTCAAAGAGTTTCCCATTAATATACAGACGAGTAGTGGCGTCTTGAAAAAGGGCGCGCACACAAGCGATGAACTTTGGCCTAGAGTTAAGTCGGTGAAGTAGCAAAAAAATTGAAGTCTCAATTAACCCGGTCATAGGCTTTTTCAAAATCAAGAAGCAAAACTCTGACCAGGTCTTATGTCCTGTTGATGTACTTCATACCTTGAGTTACTGCCATAACTGTGTCAAGTATCTGTCGGCCCTGCAGGAAACCTGTCTGATTGGTGTGAATAAGGTTGGGCAAAACAATTTGAACGTGGTTGGCTAACACCCTTGAAACGAATTTATATAAAGTTGTTGTAAGCGTGATTGGGCGTTTGTTGCGTATCTGGGTTTTCGCCCCTTTTTGTGAATGAGAGTGAGGATCCCTTGTACCTATGTTTGTGGCATTGGTTGTTCATTGGCTAATGCAGTCATTAGTTTCACTGTCTCCGGGATAAGCAAGGGAGAGCATTGTCTCAGTAGTTTGGTGGGGATCCCATTGATATCCGGCGTTTTGCCCTGAGGCAGTTGCCTGATTGCTTGTCTGATCTCGAGCTGCGTAAAATTGGTATTTACAACTTGCTTTTGTTGATCTGTGAGGCCTAACGGATGCACAGGTCAAATGCGAATTTGACAATGAGTTTCCATATGGTCAGCAGAGAGACGTTGTCGGAGCAGAAACCCTTACAAGGGTATCTGTTCGGGTTTTTCAATGTCGGATGTTGTCCGACTTTTTCGTTAAATTAAGGGACTTAATGAGATTGACGTCTGCCAGAAGTTTATTCGGACCAACCTTTGACCAAGAGACTATAACTTTTCTGATCCTTAGTCCGGATGTTTTTGACGTCCGAGAATAATGTGGTAATCGGCAAAGTGACCAGTCATACGCGGTTTTTAGCAGGGTCGCGGAGACATACCGTCGTAGCAAAGCCAAAGCTCAACTATCCTAGTAAAAATATAGACGTGTGGGTGCTAAGCCGCGCAATTCGGAGTTTAACTAGGCTAAAAGAAACGACCACGCCGGCTATGGGGCCGTAGCGCGGGAGGAATATGATTTTTTTTTTTTTTTTCTTGGGTCCGCGAGGTTTAACTTCGAGGCAGAGGGCCGACAGGGTGATGCCAAGGCCTATCCGTTTGGGTGACCTCCAAGTCGTGGATGGGCAGCCATCCACAGGGAAGGGACTGACATGCACATAGACAGAGTCTGCTTGGCCGCGGGGGGGCGGCCTACTGGGCAGCGCAACTCTTCATCTAGAAGGGTTGCACCTATTTTAGTGTGAAATAGGAGTTAGGCCAGTAGGTAACGAACCAACGTTACACGCTGTCGATACAGGGGTCGAGGATGATGAGACCACTGGGCCAACTCCTTCCTGTGGAGCAGCTCATCCTTTGCCGAAATCGGTCGCGTGAGATTAGCAAGGATGATATGCATAAAATCGAGAAACGGTCCAATTTTATTTTTAGGTTTCGTTCGATTCCCGATGGGAATCGAACTCATGTCTGCCCCTTAACAGTCAGTGGTTGTGCCAGTGGGATCGTGGTTGTAACGTCTGCCTCAAGGTTGGGAAAAGAACAACCGTTTTGGTTGTGTGGGAGCATAATAGCTCCCATTTCTTTTTGAGGCAAATATCTGTGACCGCAAGATCTTGGATCTCGCTGCTCACGATGTTCGCGTAGGAGGTAAAAAGGTAGAGAGAGATAGAAAGAGAGAGAGAGAGAGAAAAAAAATAAAAAAAATGAGAGGATAGGAGAGAGGAGGACCTACTCCTCCCGACCTGCCAGCTGCCTCCCCGTTGTTAGAGGGGGGGGAATAAGGGGAATAAGGGGGAAAAAAAAAAAAAAAAAAAACAGATTTTTTGAAAATCTGTATTTTGTGGTTTGTGCCAATATTTTTTGGGTGGCGTGAAACAATTTGTCAGCCTTGATTTTTTTTTTTATGTAGATATCGAGGCACCTCGGCCATGCGCGTGAATTTTTTTATATTTTTTTATTAGGTGAATGTTTTTAATTAATCATCAATGCGTGTATGTGGCTTCCTTGCATTGACAGAGGTGTTTGGGTCGTGATTGTCTTCTGAACTTGAGTGGTCATCTGGGTTACTCGGACAGGGTGCACCGCAATTGTGAAAGTGAGGTCTGCCACTCATTCGCTCCCCCTTAATATACACATATATTTATACATCTATGAACAAGGTTATGTTCAGGCCAAACTTAGGTTATTGTCTAAGATTCTGTTGAGATCTTGAGAAAACGGGAGGATTGCAAAAGGGGGTTAGACATTGGCATTGTCTCATATTGGTCAACTAGGAACGTAGACTCACTATCATGAACAGCTAAGCGTGGAAGACGGTCCGAAAGGGTCGACCTGATTAGGTAGTCGATCCGAGGAGGTTAGCTCCTCGATCAACGGTGCACGATATACGGATCAGTCCCAAGGCGTTCTACCGCGCGTATGCCTATGCTACGGCGATCGAGAAAACGCCCTCGGTTGGCCTACCTCTGCGATTGCATATAAAAACCTTCGCACGTGGGTCAGTAGCTCAGCAGGGATACGCCCAACTAAAGGATGGTGACAACTCCTGCAGGTGGAGGTATTGTTGTACCTCGCGGGATCCGTAACCTGTCGTAGGGATTCGCGAGAGGTATAGCACGCTTCCACGGTCAGAGTGGTATTTTCGCTAAGGTGACTCAAAACTCCTGGGTGATGCAACCGTGATGTCCGACACTAAAATATTTTGCGTCTGGGTATGGGACCGCCGCTCACGACAACGTTTACCAACTGGTTTTTCTATTTTTGATTAAACTAGGTTAAGTGATATCTGTTTGGTTGCCATGTTGACTGTGGCACGCTCGTGCACGAGAAAGTGGCATTTTGAGAGTACGACATTAATGACTTGATAACCGACATCACTTTAAACAGGGTCGCCTTCCCTTTGTTTTGATTGGTGTGGTGTCAGATCTGTGGTGCATATAAAATATCGCATTTTGGAAACTATCGACGAGACCTTAGTGTGTGAAGGGTGGAATGTACAACGGCCATGAGCCGAACACGGCGCCACACGCTCTGAGTGCAGGGGTTCGGCGGTCGTGGACATTAGTGGTAGGCCGAGGAATGGTTTGGGGCGTTTCGGTAGACCCATGTACTTGGTTGTCCCTGGTTATATGGGTTCCGACTAATCTTAGTTTTAGGCCTAACATTACCGGTTACGGTGTCGGCTTTCACCCTATAGATCTCGAGATCGAGACCAGCGGGCAGCGACATGGGAGCGGCGGGGCTACCCCACTTGGTTTTTGTAGATGGTCTCGGTCATAGGGCCGGATAAAGAGGTGTCAGCGATCCCTTCCCCTCCCCCCAAGCACAGTTTCTCCCTCTTTCCTCCACTGTTCCAACTTTCCTCCCTTTCCTTTAGTTTGTTAATTTGAAAGTCTTGTTTTTCGGAGCAGTTACTGGTGCTGGTGTCGGACCCGTTGTTGGACCAACTGGCCTAGCCAGTCGGTACAACTATGAACTGTTGAAATACATATTCAGATTCGAGTTTGGATATGATCAGATGTCGGGATTAGCTGAAGTATCTGGACCTGGTCAGTTCAGCGATAATACCTCGGGATCCGGGCACTGCCCTTCGGGACATATGTTAAAATTGGGATGACATAGAGAAGACTAGCACCACCGGATGCCCCAAATCATCTCTGAACCTGAGTAGGGCGGGACTTGAGGAAAGTTTGGTGAAAACTCGTAGCGGTATTAACATGCAAACCAAGGTTGGGCTGAGAACCGACCGGATCACCTGCCCCGGTCCAACCAGGGCCAGACCGGTCCAGGGGGGGTGAACCGGCAAAACCGGATGCCCCCCAAAAATGCCCAAAAAAATTAAAAAAAAAAATTGATGGTGACATCAGACTGCGCTCGCTGAGATCTGTCGGATTCCGCATTAAAACTCGTAAAGTCATAATTGTTTTTTTGGGGTGGAGGGGGGGGAGGGGAGGGGGAAGGCTAGCAACCTATGCCCGCATCTTTGCAGTGGTCCCAACTTGTCAGAAACAAATAACTTCCGAGTTCCAACCTTCCAGCTTCCAGCATGGCATATCTTTCCTTCTTCCTTTTCCGGAAAAAATGAGCGCGAGGGGGGGGGGGGAGGCATCTCTTCATTTTTTTATTTTTTATTTTTTTTATTATTTTTTGGGAATCTCTTCATTTATGTGTGTGTCAGCCTTTTTTTTTTTTTTTTTTTTTTTTCGCCTTCTGGAGGGGCCATGTGGATATCCTCTGTATATTTCCTTCTTTCTTTCTTTCTTTCTTTTTCTCTGGATCAGTCCTTTTCACACTGTGGCTGCTTCTGATTTGAGAAGACCTTTTATGATTCTTTTTTTTTTTTTTTTTTTTTCAATTTTACAAATTTGGACCATTTTTCGATTTATGCGTGTCATCCTTGCGCAGGCTAATCTTCTCTGTATCGTTCCAATTTTTTTAATTTTTTTTTAATTTTTAATTTTATTTTTAAAAAGGGCGACGGTCTTGAGATATTATCATTGAGCTGACCGACCCCAAGCAATTTATTAGTAGTTGGTTTCAATTGTCAAGTTTCCATCATCTGGATTCGAACTTAAAGGGGTCTGTATTTCAACAGTTCATGGGTGTACCCACTGAGCTAGGCTCTTGGGTTCGTTCCAATTTTGACGGATGTCCCGAAGGGCATTCTTTTATGATTTCTTTGTTTGTTTGTTCGTCCGTTTTTTTTCCTCCCCTCTGTTTCTTTGGTCCGATGTTCTTCACACTGCGTGGTGAATCTTTCACAGGAGTTATGAAATGAAATCCTTGAGTTTGATTCAGTTTCAATAAAAGGTTGACAGGGTAGAGAGTCATTGCCCGCCATCCGTGCAGATTCGCGGTTTCGTTGAATCTCCACCTCTTCTCCTCGACGAATTTACATGGTACCGTAATGCGAAAGGTCCCAGGGAGGAGGAGGAGAAGAGGAGTTTCGCCGGAAAAAAAAAAAAAAAAAAAAAAAGACAAAAAAAAAAGTTGCTGGCAAATCACAGCATGGCAATCATGGATAATATCTCACGCTCAGTGCCATCGTAAAACATTGAACAACAACAACAACGACAACAACAACAACCACAAAAAGGATGGAAAGGAAAGTTGAGGCAAACTTAATGAATGTCGTCCTCGGCTCATCGTTGCATTAGCAGCAGGATGAGATGCCATGGGAGCTGTGTAGCACCCTGCCAGACAGGCAAAAGTCAGGGCTTGAGAATACTCAATGGTCACAATGTAATCAGGAGTGTTACTCTCACGGAACAGATCACATCATTAGCGTAGCGCCACCTGCGCTCACAGTCCTTCTACTCCTTAGCTCCTTAGCTCCGCTCAGGGCTTGATCCCACCACTTGGCCGACAGGAAATGGATGGGCCGGGCTGTGCGGTGTTTTCCTGCCACACCCGCTGTCCAAAGTCGCCACAGTATCCCATCACCCCTGCTTCTCCCTGCAGTGCCAGCGGGGGCGCGCTTTCCCTTGAAGGAAAGGGCGTCGGCGAAAAGAAGTGGTACACACTCTTGTTTCTTTCTAAGGGCGTACTCACACGGGGACCTATAATCCCAAAATCCCAAAAAAAAGGGGAAAAGGCCGGTCTCACGGATCTACCAAATTCGCAAATGTACTATTCCAGTGCCCATTTGTCAGCGGCCTGGGAAGCCGCGGGCCAAGGGATTTTGCGGTCACCTCTGGAGGTGACCGCAAATTCCCTTTTTTTTCTTCATTTTCTTCAAAAATTGACAAAAAATTGTTCACAAAAGTTCTTGCACAATTGGTGGATGGCGCCGTGTGACCAGCCTAGTACCAAATCCCCATTTCTCCAGACGACCTTGTCCCATCTGAAAAGGTACAGCAGTGTGAGTGAACCATGCCCAAAACCTCAAATCGGCCCTTCCCAAATCCGCATATTTTGCTGATTTGGGGTCGCCGTGTGAGTATGCCCTAAAAAGAAATTCATTGTCTGAAAAAGGAGAGACAGCTATGGTGAATGAGGTCCACCCCACGGGTTTTCTCCGCTTCCTACGTACAAATAGTGAAGTGTTGCTGACTTGAGGATGCAGATGGATCGGTACCACCAAGTCAAGGATTACAAGGTGACCGAAGTCCAGATCTTGAATCACTTTGCGTTAGCCTGGCCCGAGGCCCTTAGGTCTAATCTATATGCAAAGGTAAGTGAACTAGGACCGACCTATGAAGAGTTCTCCAAGCATGCATTAGAGCAGGCTGGTTCACTACAGCAAGCGAATCATTTCTTCGGGGACTTTAGAAAGTGTAAGTCCTTCGGGGCATCCGTTAAAATTGAACGATACAGAGAAGATTGGCATGGCCCCTGCGCGAATCCCAGCGGGGGCAGATTAGGGTAAAGGGTGGGTAAAGGCATACTTTGGGGGGGAACTGTATATGCCTTTCAGGGATAGGGGGAGGGATGGGGGGTCTGTCCCAAGTTGGGGCTGAGATGGGTTAACCATTTCGGTGGAGGCAGCTTAGGGATAGCTTGGGAAGGAGGGGGAAAGCATAGCACATCATCATCATCATTAACATCATCATCATCGATTCATTATAAAAAAAAGAGAGGCTACACCACACTTATCTGGTTTTCTTACAATCATAGGCGGCATCTGGTTTTCTTCTCATATGGGATGCAGGAGTTTAGAGATGGTAGAATCATGGCTGACGCCCTGCCAAGCTGTGGTGTTTTGTGTTCTTGGTTTGCCGAAGCCAGAACAACGCTGGCCGGTGCTGGGGTATATCCCTGTGACCTGTTGTAGCGGTGAGGGGTCAGGTATTGTCTACGCAGTGAAAACACGTCAACTATGGTGGGCATTGGTTGGGATGAAATTGTCTGGGAATGTTGTATTTGGTACAGGGGAGAGGCTAGAAGTTGTGCGTAGAATGTGAGGCCAGGTTATGCTGATGTAGTTTTTACCTCACCATAGATCCCACAAAGAAAAAGGGGGTGGGCATTACTTTTTTTTTTTTTTTTTTTTTTTTAAACACGCCCTCGCAGTGCTAGTGATGCTGGTAAGAGCAGTCACCACTAGCACCC
>BFEA01000133.1:1168320-1202740 GCA_003427395.1 Chara braunii
AGTCTCCAACGTTGCGGCTGGCCTCATGGCATCAATAGGATGAACAAAATCGAATGAATCTGGCGCTGTATCGTCGGAATATACACTGTCGAAGATACCATCTACTTTTCCCGCCTGCGACACCCGTACGGACGCCAGGCCGGTATGTCTAACGGACAGACCGTCGTAGGTCGTCGCTGAACCAGTACAACCCGACGGCGGGCCCACCAAAAAGCGAAGCCGAAGACATCACGAAGCTGCCCCGAAGCCCGGAAAACCCGTAGCGTTAACGCTAAGGGCTCGCAGCCGATGTATGGGCCAAGTACTGGTGGTTTAAAGAAAGACATTGAATATATCGTATTTAGCTCTACTGATGTTAAAAATTTATTTGGTAGTTGTAAGAACATAAATTTTCTCAAACTTCATTTCCATTTTGACTTTGACATCTTCCCAAACAGTAGTTTTTTCCATCCACTTTTTAACTGTCAATCTTGAGTCAGAATCGCAGTAGGACAAAAAATGTTTGAGTCGTTGTCTATCAGTCCAATTATAACAAAGTTTAAATAATCTATATACTCGTTCATGAAATCAGTGACGTGCGATCCTCTCAAACATGAAATTCTCTCCTCTGGTCGTTTTGCTTTTGACATGTCTAATTCTCCCTTTATAGTATACACTTTCTCGACCAATTCCTCTATTACACTGTCGGGGCAACTACCCTGACAAGGGTATTAGCCCGGGATTTTCAATGTCGGACATTGTCCAGCGCTTCCGTTGAATTGAAGGACTGGATGAGACTGACGCTGCCAAAGTTCTTTCAGACCAACCCTATGACCGAGAGACATAAATTTTTAGAACTTGACGTCGTTGACGTCGGACCGAAATAGCGGTATTCGGTAGTACGGCCTGTCGTCTACGGGTCCTGACAAGGTCGCAGGGGCATACGGTCGTGAGAATGCTAAGACTAGACTTATTTTACATGGGAAAAAATAATAATAATAATAACGCACGGTCGTGGCCGCGCGATTCAGGGTCTTAGAAGGCAGAATAGGTGGTCGCGTCGTGTACGTGGCCGTGGCATGTGTGCCGAGCCGCCAGGCGGTCGCTGTGTTGGCGACAGCGTGGTTGGTCAGCGGCTGGGGCTGTTGGAGTACGCAGGCGTAGCTTGCGTGAAACCATAAGCGATACCGCACTGGGCTAACCTCTTCATAAGGAAGAGTTGCTCCTATTTCAGTGTGAAAAATGAACTAGCCCAGTTTGGAGCAGCCCAGCCTTTTGGTGCTGCCGTTTTCGGTCGTGCGATCGATCAGATCACGTGGCTGAAAAACAACCGTGCGAAGATTAGCATGGCCCCTGCACAAGGATGACACGTATAAATCGAGAAATGAACCATATATCTTTATTTTTTATTTCTTGGATTCCCCCCCCCCCCCCTTCTCTCAAACTGCCGAAGGTTTTTGCACCCGTTCGTTTAGGCGAACAGGTTGCACAGAAGAAAGGAAACGGCGGAGTATCTATCCCACTTTTAACGAAAAATTCACCCTCATTTTGCATATTTGGTGAGAAGAGGGATGAGGTCCGTTTTTGTGAGATTGCCCCCCGGTTGCATGTGTATTATAATGGTTCGTGGCTTCTCAACTGCACCAAGAAGTGCCCTCCCTTGTTGGTAAGGCCTGGAGGCAGAGGTGACAGGCAGCAGATAGGAGGTATGTATCCCCCCTGTTCACCTAACTGCATCTGGATTCCAACTTGAGTTTGTGTTTTAACAGTTCATGGGGTGCCAATGGCCCACGGGCAAGGCCCTGCCTCGTTGGCAGAGAAATGCAAGAAGAAAAAGGGGAAAAACAGGATCAAAAGTTTAAAAAGCTCATATTTTTGAATTTGCGCCTATAATTTTGAGATGGCCAACATGATTTTTGCTGGCCTTGAACGTTTTTCTGCGGGTAGGTGGGCACCTATCTTACATACGTGAATGTTTTCAGATTTTTGTATTTAGTGGCTTTTTATTTAAAAATCGTTAAACTCGGGGTACTTTTTGTGTCCCCCCCCCCTTCGATCATAAAGAGGCTGCCACAAGTTATCCCTCTTTTTTTGCTCACCTTGCAGTGTGAGAAGCGGGGGGAAAGAATGGGCAGGGGTCCCAAAGTGACGAGTTGCAGCTGAGTGCAGCTAAAACGGAAAAAATAATAATAAAAAAAAAATAGAGAAGAAAGAAAAAAAAAAAATCGCGAATCAGTTCGCAACCTTGGTCCAGATGCAGGGCAGCGAAGCATCCTGAACTTGAAGTGACAGCAGACTGTTGGGTTCAACAGTCTGCTGAGAATGGCTTTGTACAACCGTTTTAAGCTGTACCTGGCCAGGGGTGATAGCCAGGTGCATCGTTGGGACTGGGAACCCGATGTTCCTAAAGAACATCAAGGATTTCAGCCCTTGATCTTGTTTTTCATCGAGGGCTGAGCCCAGCTCCGAATTTTTGGTTGGGGGCAAGGCAGCTGCCCTCAGCCCTCAGATGGCTATAAAAGCAGCCAACAGCCACCCAACCAGCATTCATTAGTGGCTGATGCAGCTAGCAGCTCGCTTATGTGATTGTTGGCTGCTGGAGAAAGGGTTGCGGCTGGAGAGAGAGAGAGGGAGCTGGGTGAAGATCTGCAAGAGGAAGGGGAAAGACTGTTGAAGGTGGCCGCAGCTATGAAGTACAACCATAGCCACCATCTCAACGAAGGGGAGGAGCGTTGGAGGTCTGTAGAGAGTGTGGGAGTGGGGGTTGTCATAGCCACCACTTTACTTGGTGGAGTGTAAGGGAGGTGCTTCTGCTTCCATAGCCGCGGCCATAGACAGCAACACAGGGGAGATGTTCGTTCAAACGCGGCATTGGCAACCATTTTTCATGAGGTGCTGGGGTGATGCTGCGCGACTTTTTCGGCGGCGGCAGACATTTTTGGTAGTGTCGCAGGGGAGTTGCTAGCCATTTGACGAGGGGCGGCAATGTTTTTTTTGTGACGGTGCGGAAGCGCCCTCCGTTTACACGGCGATTGACATTGATTTTTACGACGGTGCGAAGGTGTTGTCCGTTTGACGCGGCGGGCAGCAAAAATCTTGGATGATGGTCCGGAAATGCAGTCCATTTTTACGGTGGCGGTGGTTCTTTCTTTGGTCGTGCTGGTGTTATGTTGTCTGCTCGACGCGGCAGCGAGGCATTGACACAGGGGGGGGGGGGGCACCGAATTGGTGGTGTGTTTTGAGGTGGTGCGGACGTTGTGCTGTCCTCGTAACGTGGCGGCAACGCATTGACATTGGGGATGGTGGCGTGGTGACATTGGTGGCATGTGACGGTGACGTTGGGACGTCGGCAGACTATATGCGGGTGATTGTGCATTCAAGTGTTATCGAGGCAGGCGATCATTGTAAGGGGTGGTGTGGATCGCTTGTTGACGTTTTTTAGTGACGACCTTTTCATCTGGGGCATGGTTCTATACGGTTTTCTTGAGTAAACCATATTTTACAACTTCACTCAAGGTCAGTCAGTTGATTGAATCAAATTTCCCTTCACACCTGTGTGACCCCACACTTTGCTTGACCCTGTTTATTTTGAACGTTCAAAACAAAAGGTAGAGGAAAGAATGTGTGAGTCATGCATGTGAAAGGTGAGGTCTGACTTGGGTATGGGGTTGTATTGGTTTTTTTTTATCTTGTTGTTTGACGTGGTGTGTAGGTAGGTATGGGGATGCGTACAAAGGAGATTGATTATGCCTAATTGAGATGAAGAAATGAATTGTCTTATTGCTACCTTTTACCTGCCTGATTATTATAAAAAAAAAATTGTTGGTTTGAAAAAAATTGTTCAGTGTGTGTCGTAGAATGAATACGATTGAAATAAAGTAGATGAGGTCAAATGGACTTAATCTCCCTCAAGAACGACCCTTTCTATCCCGAACAACCTTGTCTACCTATGCCTGTCCAAATGATTCTTGTTCTTTACCTTTCGTGATTTCTTTTCGTCCCAGTTACTCGTGACTTAGGATATGAGAATAAATGAAAGTTATTTGCAGTGGACACATCTTCTATCTCTAGGAAGCATCTGGGGCGGGGGTTCGTTGCTTCAGGAGCCGACTCTATTATCGACCCAGAGTGGACCATTCTACGGGAGGGTACTTTGCCGATTCGGTGGAGACGACCCAACTTCTGAGATCCGAATCTTGTGCTCGGACGAGGAGGAGGAGTACCCAGACTGCTTCCTAGAGAGAGAAGCATGCAACACTTCAAGCAATGCCCCTGATCAAGTAGTAGTCTGTCATCAAATAAGATTGATAAGGTATGGAGACAGGTATGAGCGTTGTCGAGCGCATCGGTCTGGCACCGCACCAGGGCAGAGCGGGACCCTCCCGACCGCGTCACGCAGGAGTTGGTTTAAATCCTTCGTCGCAATATACACGGAGCTTCCGCAAGCCGCTCCGACCGAGTGCGCCAGCCATACCTCCCGCGAGCCCCTACGATAGGATACGGCCTACGCGAGGCACGACTTACCTCCACCTTACGGGAGCTGTCACCTCCCTTCGGTGGGCATATCATCGTCGAGCTACCAGTCCACAGTACAAAAGCTGATCAGTTGCAATCGCAGAGGTGGACCAGCCGATGGCGTTTCTCGTCCACTGTAGCATAGGGGGTACGTGCGGTAATACGCCTCTATCGGACCCGCAGGCAAACCAACATCCTAGGGGGTTGAGGTCCCAAGCGCGACTCATCGTCAGTCGACTAGGACGCATCCCACACACCACGCGCACACCACTTCACAAACGCAAAAATAAAACACACACACACACCCACATCGAACAACGCGACAACACTCTTAGCCCCTTCAGTAGCCTTCCCATAACCCTTCGATGCGAAAATCGAATAGGCGTCACGTGCGAGACTTAGTATAAAACCGCGCGGACGCAGGGCTAACTCATATCGACTCACAATGCAAGCGTACGCAGGCAGTCGCAATGATGGCGTACTATGTAGCACCCATACTCATGCGGTCCTCGTTAACCTCGAGGGTCGCATTCGACACTCAAGTGTTGGCTGACACGCGCTTTTGAGGGTTAAATCTCTCGACGCTGGACAACCTCCATGCTCGTTTGAAGACCACATACCCTCTTCTGCACCCTGTGCAGAGTGGGTGGTACACAAGTCCATACATGTGGTGGCAGTCGTTTCTTACTGCCCTGGAGATGAGCCCCACCCCAGGCCTGGACAGAGATCAAGGGCTTTGACCTTTGACAACTGCCACGGACTACAACGTCCAACCATAAAACTTCTAAAAAGCAAAAATAGGCCGAAGATCCCCCTATCCCAAAAGAATCATGACCCTGAGGTACCCGTTTCGGTTGGTGTCAGCGGTCTATAATAATCCCAAACGTTCATGCATACGTGCGAGTCCCTTGATCCCATAACCTTTAGACGCTTGGACGGTGAAATATCGCTCGCAGGGTTTTTGATATAAAGCCGCGCGGTTGCAGGTCGGTCCTATACCGACTGACAATGCTAGTCATACGTGGTAATCGCGGCTCCGGCCTCGCAATATTGAATGGCTGAAGGAATATGTCGTGAGGGGTTACCCCTCACGATATTGAACGGTTGAAGGACATGTCGTCCGGCCCTCGCGATATTTCTGCCCTCAGGGTTGGGTGTCTCGCTGGGCAGAGCAAATAGGCTCTGCGCGAGGGGAGGTCCCCTCCCTGCAGAGCCTAGGGCTTGGGATGTCCTGGACAAGGACCTTGAATCCCGGCCCTGGACCAACGTCCGACTAAGAAACCCCCAAGAAGCAAACAAGTAAAAGGATAAGTCTTCCTTATGTTTCTCAATCTTAACCTCTGAGTAAGCTTTTAGTACAGGGCCCCTAAGGCCATGCGAACATTCAGCATAGGTACACGCCTTTATGCATATATGAGGGGGTAAGTATGTGACAATCACTTCTCACAATCTAAGTGGGGTTCTTCACAACCATATGTGTATATGTGATCGCAGGCAATCAAAATCCAGAATCTGAGTCACAAAACATATCTGCAATCACATCAAAGAATCAAACGACAGTCCACGCACTACACGGAGTCAACCTTAATCACTCCCTGCACCCATACCCTTTGCTTTAGCCATGCAAACCCCAATCTCCTATCCAACCAACCATAATTAAATACTCAGTACCTTTGTTAAATGACCATTCAATAAAAGTCTGGGTGAAACCTTAACGAAACAATAAAATCACCAGGGCTAAAGCCTTTAAGGTTGAGTGTGGAGGGTGAGTTGGAATTGAGTCGTAGACCGACGAATCGGCAACCGACCTATTATCAGTGATAACAGAAGATGATCCTTGTAGGATCAAGCCGAATTTAGCCCAAATCCTGAACCAGACGGTCAAGAGGACTTGTAACACATGACAGGCCAATCCCCAAGCTAAAATCATAAGTGTATGGAGAATACAACTTCATAACACCTTCTCACTCAAATCATCCTAATTAACTAGGCCTGAATCTAACTTTAAGCAGTGTCCAAAGCAAAGGTAGACCCTGACATAATCTCCCCTATACAGAGTGGATCACCAGAATCGCCACCTGTCAAAATATAATTTTTCTCCTTTAACTAAGAAAATTTTGGCAGCGCTTCCCATAGGAAAAGTGTCTTTCCAGAATTTATATCAGCCTGAATATGGAAGCTGAAATGGTTTTCGACTTTCCAAAGTCCAATCTTGTCTAACTTCCTGAATTAGCAAAAATTTGGGCAGCACTCCCTTTAGGAAGGGAGACTTCTCAGATTTCTACTAAGCCATATATATGATTTAGACAAGTTGAACTTTGAAAAGTCAAAATTTTGACTAACTCCTTGGATTTGCAGAAATTTCGGCAGCGCTTCCCGTAGAGAAAGTAGCTTACCAAAATTTATACAAAGCCAAGTATAACAAAAGATCCCAGAAAATGCGAGAATTTATCTAAGTAAAAAACCTTAGCTCAGAAAATGCAGGAATCGAAACTAACTCCTATGGCTCTAGTTCGTGGCGAGCGATTAAAGCAACTACCTATTAAACTGAAACTTAGATCAAGTAGTAGCCTCACTCAGTCATATGCAGGCCAAGCCACAAAGGTAAGTACTCTCACCATCCCCGGGTCAACTTGGCGCACAATAGTTCATGATCTTACAATGATTTAACCCCTTATACCAGTTTACATAAGGCATAAGGTCAGGACACCCAAACTTATGGAATGAACCTTACCTTAGCCAGGCCTAAGGTCGGGCCACCCAAACTTACGGAATGAGCCCAACTTAGTCAAAGTATACACAAACACAGGGCACCACAAATTTTCTCTTCTTTGGGCATATGACTAGACCATTCTAGTTGCCCTGAACTGTCTAAATAGCCAGATTATATATATATATATATATATATATATATATATATATATATATATATATATATATATATATATATATATCTGACCTTAATCTTCAGAGTGGGCGTAAGACTGAGCCATTCATCTTAGAAACAATGCTCAGTCGGCCCAAGTTACCTTCAGTTTTACTCTTAGTTGTACTCTCTTCAGGTTGTGATAGACTATAGTCAGACCACCTAAACTTATGGAACAGTCTGATTAGCTCGTTCATAAATAGAATAATAATAGAGTATAGCCAGATTATAACCTTAGGTTCTCACATGTGCGGGCTTTGAGCCAGACCGCCTGAACTTACAAAACAGTCTGACTCTCTGCCTGATTCGTTCCTCTCTGATCTAAATTGTGCGTGGCATTGGGCCAGACCACCTGAACTTACAGAACGGTCTGCCCTTTGTCAAGTTCATTTCTTCATAATAAAATTGGAAGAGGCTGAGTCATCTAAACTTATAGAACAACTAAGACCTCCTCGTTCAGCGACAAAAGAAACTGAGGAAAACCCAAAATAAACAAGGCGACCAAAGACACCTGAACTTACAGAACGCGCTTGGTCCCTGAAAAGTCATCCACAGTCAGTCCTCCCAGATCAGAGCAATAAGGTCACCTAAACTTATAGAACAGGCTGACCCTTCATGCAAACCCACAACACTGGGTCTCCCCAAACTTATGGGGACTTCCCAGTCACTAGAGCAATCAGACCCCCTAAACTTATAGAAGGGTCTGACACTCCACTCAAGTCAAAATAAACGTAGTGTTGAGCCTCCCCAAACTTATGGGGACCTCCCAGCCTTAATGACTCATTCAAACTTCATGCAAATCAGCCCTCCATCCTGCCTCTCCCAGATGCAATTCCTTTTAACAATCCGATTTCACACAATCAATAAACTAAAACTGAATTTGAGCAGACATTCATTTACTTTAATCTAATTTAGTGTCCTGAAAGTCAAGCAAAGATCAAAGTAGGGTTGCACATCATATATTCAGTCAAGGAAGCAATGGGAAGTACAGATAGGGGTTATAATTGGGTTTATAGAAGGAACGCAATGGTTACCTTTCAATTCCCTGCCTCCTGAACTCCTCCTGAGTTCCGGCAGAGCTCCCACAATCGGTGGGATGACTCCCCACAGAGTCTTGTTGCAGTCCTACGGGTTGCAATCCCGCCTGCCGTCTTCCTCTCAGAACCAGTCGACTAGATTTAGAGTAAGAAGGATAGAAAGAGACAGTTTTAGACTCTCAAATCCAAGAAGGGTGCTCTCAGACTCGCAGGGCCTTGATACCTTGAACCGCCTGAGGGCCCCAGAATGGTGGCCAACTTGAAATTGTAACAGCTTGGTCAAAACTGAAGTCAGACTGCCGGTTGTTGGCTCTCTCACGATCCTCTGAATCGCAGCACTAACCCCCCCGTTTGTAACATCTAGTCACCTCTCCGAGTCCCAACCCCTGCTGCATACCAACTTGTAACGGTCAGCAACATTATGCCGCAATAGGCAGCAGCCAGCCGCAGCAATCTGCGCACTGATGCAACAACAGTCTGCACACGGACGCAGCAGTCGTGCCCAGTCAACAACAACAACAATTTTTTCACAGCAAGCCTGCAATGCGCAGTAGTATGAAGCAGCATACAGTCATAGGCAGCAGTGTGCAACAGCCATTCACAGCACATCCGCAGTGTGCAGCTGCGTGTTGTAGTCATCATCAGTAAACTGTGGTCAATAGGTAAGCCCCTCCTTCCATCAGGTTGAGCAGCGCAACAGGCCGTACGTAAACCCTCCAGCCCTGCTGCCCGCTTCCCGACCCTCTTGTTCCTCCGTTCAGACACCGTTCTGACCAACAGATTGCTCCGCCCGTTGCAGCCCGCCCCTTACCCCATAGGCTGATATGACGATGGACATGTCAGCCGACAGACAGAGTCGCAGTTCTCACAGTAGCTCCGCAGCAACTTCGCCTGACGGTCGGATATTGTACGGGCGGGTAGGTGCAGGCGAGCACTCAACTTCCGATTACCACAGTAAGGCCACAGTATGCGAAACGTAGCGGCAAGTCTCTTGCCCACAGTTGCCTGTCAGCAACCACAGCCTCGACACCCCTCCTTGAACTGCAGTAGCCGCATGATCCCGCTTGGCCCAGCAAATACTCGATCCAACAGGGGTAAAGCAGCCTCGCCAACAGCACACACATATTGCCGCTTCTCGGCAACTAGCAGCACCCCGACCCCAAATAATTTGTTGTGTGTATGTAGCTCGATCACGAGTATAACCCCACTAACCAGCCGTTTGCCAGCCTTGACAGCAACAGCGGTTGGTCTAGCCAATATGCCTTCAACCCACGGTCATCCTCCGCACTCCTCTCTGCGATAGTCTGATCAGTGCGCCCACTCACCAGCAAATTTTTCGCCCCTTTGGATCCCCTTCCCTATACATGTGTCGGTATACCCTCTACTCCACCGCGCGAAACAAGGGTGCATCTTCCGCAAAACCCAGGAAGGTACTTCCGAGAATCACAATGCCTTTTCTCCTTGTCTCACCTCCAGTCCCCACATCCTATGCCTCCGACCTCATTACTCTATCGCAAGATCCGGCATGACTACCGGTTTCGCACTAGTCTTGAACTACCGACTAGCCCCCTCTCGCTCCTTATCCTGCCGCGTGTCGGGCGGGACTTCCTCTCCCTTTCGTCGTCGTTTCGCCCCCCCCCTTTCGCACACCACCGTTCGTTCCTAGCTCCCTTTGCACTCCCCCACTCACTATTCTAACCCCGCCATCGACTTCATCCGGGCCAAGAGCCCCGGGTTCGACTCTCAGACCGTCGGGATCCGCAAAGGATCGAGGGCGCTAGACGTTTTCCGCCCCCATCGCCTCCTTTTCTCTTCTACGGCCATTCTTCGACTCCACTCTAGTGCACCCGGGTGCACCCCCCCCGTCCGGATTCAGTCCTTTGTGTTGGCGTCACCCCTTCTCCACTCACCGACGCTTCTTAGCGCGACCCAACCCGCTCCCCGATTCCGACCGTCTTCAACAGCAGCGCACCCCCGCCGGCGCTTGACCAAAACGGACCGCAAAGACTAAAAGTGAGAAAACTTAAAAATCGTCATGCCTCCCCTCTCGCTTTATACTCGCCAATCATGCACAGGGGCTATGCCGATCTCCTATGCATCGCTCCAATTCTTACAAATGTCCCAAAGGGACTCCACCAAGGCAAATGCCCCTCGGCACCGCCAAGCCAAACGGCCCTTACGTCGGGCCTACCGTTAGCCAACCGTGCCAGATGCAAGCGGATCTTTTATTCCCTACTCTAATCCGTAGCAAAATCCGGGTCGGTCGGCTAAACCGGCTACCTAATCAATCGGAAGAATCACACGCGCGCCTTAAAACTGCGCGCCCACATACCTTCTAACTTAGTAAAGGCAAATCACAGACACGGTCGTCACCCGCACGGCTTACTGTGACCCAATTCCTGTCACCTGCAAAAACCAGGGCGGATACCCTTGTAAGGGTATTCGCGCCGACAGCGTGTCGAATTTTGAGGCGGCGGTAGGTGGAATGAATGACTTTGGCAACGCGTCTCATCAAGTCAAAACTAAGGCAGTCGATTACCTTGTCGGTCGCATCTATGTTATTGTCGAAAAACCAACCCCTCGTTGTCGGTTATATGATTGTTTTGTGGAGTTCGACCTGAGGCGGTCAGATTGTTTTTTTATCTTGCGACATTGGATGTATCAAATGAAGATTTGGATTCTCTCAGTTATCATTTCAGATTGGATATATTCCTATCGACTACGGCGGATTCCTTTCGATGTAACTATGTATGGTCGTTACAACTTTCTTTTGCTTGTTTGTTAAAGGGACTAGGATTAATGTTGGGTTTCACGATTGGTGGAGACCGTCCTAGTCGACTGAAGTTTGCTCCGTACCTAGGAGATCAGCGCCCTAGGAACAGACGACGTTCGGGTACACTTCGCATTGACCAAGCGTATCTATACTACAGCGAGCGAGCAAACACCATCGGCTGACCTACCTCTGCAATTGCATCTAAAAACTTTCGCACGTGGGTTAGTAGTTTGGTAGGGATACACCCGTAAGGGTGGTGACAGCGCCTTAGGGAAGAAAAGCTTATGCCCCACGGAAACCTATCATGTCGTAGGGGACCGCTGGATGTACAGCTAGCGCACCTGGCTAGAGTGACGATGGAACGACACGACCCCAACCGTCTCGACGGCTCGTATGATGTGTTGCGTCGTTCCTAAGTTGTCTCTTGTTTTGTTTTCTTTTACTCCTACGTGATATGGTCGGGAGGGTTCTCGCCTTTGCGAAAAAGGCGGGAGCCGATTCGCTCGACAGGTGGCGCTGTTACCGGGGATAACGGCAAACTACCGTTGTCCCTAGCAGAACGACACTCGGGTATTTTATTGAATTAGTCTGAAGGGGAAAAGAGGAGTATGAGAGATATAAAATTTGATCAAGCGTGAAGTAGGATTAAGTTATCGAATTAGATTGTATAAAGATAGACGAGCATTCTGCCTGGTTTTTTCTTATGGCCAGGAGAAATGAAAGCAGCAAGTGAAAGCAAAGGTGATCATCAAGATAGAGATATATTGAATCTCCAAGGGATAGTTCATCTTCTAGAGCAGAGAGATGCAGAGAGAGAAAGTTCACCAAAAATAGAAATCTTTTTTTTTTTGGCAACTTTGTTTCGGCTTTTCTGAAGAAATTTGAGTCACTTGCATCCGTCAATAAATGGGATGATCGTAAAATGTTGCAACGAGTTCTGAGATATGTTGAAAAATATCTTGTAGATGTAGTCCGAAAAGTAGCCGAAGCATCAATATGGTCAGAGTTTCGAGACGTCATGTTAGAGAAGTTTTGGCTCGAGGATAAATTGATAACGTCAGAGGATTTGAAGAATATCAAGCGGGATGTGTACGCAGTGGAAGAAAAGTTTTTTTTATTTATTATGAAAGGATCGCTCGTCGGATAGAGGTTCTAGCGGATAAACAGAAATGTCTTACTTTCCTCGCAAAATTTTATGAGGCAGAGCAGCAGGAGCTTATCCGTGGGGTAACCGGCGAGTCAGATTGGGCGAGGATTCATTCAAACTTCAATAACGGGAACTTTGATCAAGTCCTTCGTATGCAACTTCGCTTGCTACAGTCTGAGGGAGAATGCCAAGATAATAAAAGGAAGAGGGACTCAACTCTCATTTCAATGCTCTCAGAAGTAAGAGGCGTGACAGAAGACATTCAGAAAGACTTACGCCTCGAGCGTCAACAAGAACAGCAAGGAAACGAACAGTCAATGGTGGATCGATATGTTATAAGTACAGAGAATAAGAAATTTTGTTTAAATGATCTATCAACGCCAACTGTTCAGAAGGAGGAGTGTTGCAAGTTAGTGTCTCGAGATCGACAAGAGCAACGAGCAAAGAGAGGGAAAAAATATTGAAAACATATTGTGTGTAAAATATGTGGTTGAGTCGGACATACTTTAAGTAGGTGTAAGAGATCGGAAGTCGCCAAAAAAATAAGTCGTTAATTTTTTTCGATTTTTACAAAACTTTGTAATTTTGTGAGGGATCATAACTTTTATATTTTCGTTCTTTCATAAACCGGAGTTGGGTGAGATTGTTCTATAAATATCTTGATTTAAGTTGTTATATTCAATGAGATCTTTTTATTTACGTCTTGAATTATGGTGCAAATTGTTACATTTTGTTGTTATATTTGCCATCGTGGATAAGTGCAGGAATGCGTTATCTCTTTTTTAGATCAACCTGACTTTTGGTCGGGATGGTGACGTGTTTGCCTTATGAATGTGATTTTGGATGTGCATTCTTTATCCATAAGACATGTATTTGAATTATATATTTAATATTATAAGTTTTGAGATCTTGTTTGTTATCATGTCATAATATTTTTGCGATAAAGTTGTGAACTATGTAAGTGATGGTAAGGCATGCGCCAGAGTTATACTCCTGGTCCATAGTGGGATGTTGTCATCCGGATCCTATGTCATTTAAGGAAGCAAAACTACACTGTCACTGAAAGGGATGAAGGTATTGAAGGTGCTCATCAGTTCTGATGGTGGCCAGGGTAGTTATCACTAAGAACGTTGGGTTTGGATTTACCACCCAAGCTCGATTGATTTTATTGGGTCCACCTTACTGGGAAAGAAGGTGAGCTGGTAACTCACATCGGACTTAATAAGGGTCGGGCTATCCTGTTCATACTGATAAATTGATGAGTATTTGAAACACCGGAACCGGAGGGAATGTGGTGAGTCTCGAATCTAAAGCGGGGCTTGATGTCGAGATGCTATCCCTTGAGGAGGGTTACACCACTCCTCGACGCATTCCACAGAAAGATCGATAACATTTAACATGGTATGAAGTATAGTAAATTTCATTAGAGCAATTTCATGTCGCAACTTAAATCAATAAAGGAGCTCGTTAGTGACAGGGCAATCTGTCTTAAGTGACGTTCTCCTTCATTTGGGTCATTATATGAAATATGAGGAGTAGGCCTGCAACGGGGCAACCCGTCCTGATCTGCCTTCTCTTCAAAGATGGAATGAAGAGGATTCCGTCTGCGGCAGGGAAACCTGTCTTGATCAGAGTTCTCCTTCGGTCTTTGAAAGGTATATTTGCGGCAGAGCAATCTGTCTTGATCATATTTCTTTTCAAAGATTAATTGAGAGCAGTTCGTCTGCGGCAGGGAAACCTGCCTTGATCAGCGTTCTGCTCTCAACTTTAGATAGGTAGGAGTCCGTCTGCGGCGGGAAAACCTGTCTTGATCAGAGTTCTCCTTCGATCTTTGAAGGGTATATCTGCGGCAGAACAATCTTTTTTTATCAAATTTCTTTTCGAAGATTAATTGAGAGCATTTCGTCTGCGGCAAGGAAACCTGTCTTGATTAGTGTTTTGTTCTCAACTTTAGAGAGAGAAGAGTTCATCTGTGGCGCGGTAACCGTCTTGATCAGTGTTCTCTTCTAAAAGTAAGGAGTTTGTCTCCTTTGTCCTTTGAAAAAGTTGCTTGCGACAGGGAGGTCTGTTTTGATCAAGTGCGCTCTTCAACGACTTATATGGGGAAAAAAAAGGGTTCCGACATGGATTATTACTTGGTTAGGATGTAATATTGAGTAAGATATATGTTTTTTAGGTCATTCAGACTTTGTCTCAACAACTCCAGGAAGTTGATACGTTTAGAAGACCTATCAGGGATTATTCCTGACTCACTTGAGTTCACCTCAGGTGCAATACAGGTATCGACTGAATGAATTTCGTTTGGATCTAAGTCGAAAGGTTTCCGGTGCCACTCTAAGAAGATAAAAATTTTTTGGGAGGTTGTCAGTAGGATAAAAGGCTCCAACTTAGTTCCGAGCGAATTGTGAAATTGTTATGTATTATGATCGTTTTATAAATACCCTAACTTCTATTTCGATGGTGAACGACGGGGACGTCGTTCAATGGGGTCCGGGAATATTGTCGGGGCAAATACCCTGACGGGATTTTCAATGTCGGACACTGTCCAGCGCTTTCGTTGAATTGAAGGACTTGATGAGACTGACGCTGCCAAAGTTCATTCAGACCAACCCTATGACCGAGAGATTTAAATTTTTAGAACTTGACATTGTTGACGTCCGACCGAAATAGTGGTATTCGGCAGTACGACCTGTCGTCCACAGGTCCTGATAAGGCCGCAGGGGCATACGGGCGTGAGAATGCTAAGACTAGATTTATTTTACCTGGGAAATAATAATAATAATAATAACGTGCGGCCACGGCCACGCGATTCAAGGCCTTAGAAGACCGAATAGGTGGTAGTGTCGTGTACCTGGCCGTAGCATGCGTGTCGAGCCGCCAGGCGGTCGCCGTGTTGGCGACAACGTGGCTGGCAAGCGGTTGCGGCTGTTGGAGTACGCAGGCATAGCCTGCGTGAGACCATAAGCGATACCTCGCTAGGCTAACCTCTTCGTAAGAAAGAGTTGCTCCTATTTCAGCGTGAAAAAAGAGTTAGCGCAGCCCAGCCTTTTGGCGTGGTCTATTTCAGCCGTGCGATCGATTAGATCACGCGGCTGAAAAACAACCGCTTGAAGATCAGCATGGCCCCTGCGCAAGGATGACACGTATAAATCAAGAAATGAGCTATATATCTTTATTTTTTATTGCTTAGATTCCCCCCCCCCATCTCTCGAACTGCCGAAGGTCTTTGCGCCCATTCATTTAGGCGAACGGGTTGCACAGAAGAAAGAAAACGGCAAAGTATCTATCCCGCTTTTAACAAAACATTCACCCTTTTGCATATTTGGTGAGAAGAGGAGTGGGGTCCGTTTTCTTGAGGTTGCCCCCTGGTTGCATGTGTATTATAATGGTTCGTGGCTTCTCAACTGCACCAAGAAGTGTCCGCCCTTGTTGGTAAGGCCTGGAGGCAGAGGTGACAGGCAGCAGCTAGGAGGTAAGTATCCCCCCTGTTCACCTAACTGCATCTAGTTTCGAACTTGAGTTTGTGTTTTAACAGTCCATGGGGTGCCAATGGCCCACGGGCAAGGCCCTGCCTCGTTGGCAGAGAAATGCAAGAAGAAAAAGGGCAAAAATCGAGATAAAAAGTTTAAAAAGCTCATATTTTTTAATTTGCGCCTATAATTTTCTGATGGCCAACATGATTTTTGTTGGCCCTGAACGTTTTTCTACGGGTAGTCGGGCACCTATCCTACATACGTGAATTTTTTCAAATTATTTTATTTAGCGGCTTTTTATTTAAAAATCGTTAAACTCGGGGTACTTTTCGTGTCCCCCCCCCTTTTGATCATAAAGAAGCTGCCACAAGTTGTCCCTCTTTTTTCGCTCACCTTGCAGTGTGAGCAGCAGGGGGAAAGAGTGAGAAGGGGTCCTAAAAAGACAAGCTGCAGCCGAGTGCAGCCAAAACGGAAAAAAAAAATGAGGTAAAAAAAAGAAAAAAAAAGAAGGGAAAAGAAAGAAGAAAAAAGATTACGAATCTGTTCGCAACCTCGGTCCAGATGCAGGGCAGCGAGGCATCTGGACCTTGAAGTGACAGCAGACTGTTGGGTTCAACAGTCTACTGAGAATGGCTTTGTACAACCGTTTTGAGTTGCGTCTAGCCAGGGGTGATAGTCAGGTGCATCGTTGAGGCTGGGAACTAGGGGAACATCAAGGATTTCAGCCCTTGATATTGGTTTTGATCAAGGGCTGAGCCCAACTCCGAATTTTTGGCTGGGGGCAAGGCCGCTGCCCTCAGCCCTCAGCTGGCTATAAAAGCAGCCAGCAGCCAGCCAACCAGCATTCATTTGTGGCTGATGCAGCTAGCAGCTCGCTTGTGTGATTGCTGGCTGCTGGAGAAAAGGTTGCGAATGGAGAGAAAGAAAGGGAGCTGGGTGGAGATCTGCAAGAGGAAGGGGAAAGACTGTTGGAGGTGGCCGCAGCTATGAAGTACAATCATAGCCACCATCTCAGCGAAGGGGAGGAGCGTTGGAGGTCTGCAGAGAGTGTGGGAGTGTGGGCTGCCATAGCCACCACTTTACTTGATGGAGTATAAGGGAGGTGTTGCTGCTGCGATAGCCGCGACCGTAGACAACAGCGCAGGGGACATGTTGTTCGTTCAAACACAGCATCGGCAACCATTTTTCATGAGGTGTTGGGGTGATGTTGCGCGACTTTTTCGACGGCGGCAGACATTTTTGGTAGCGGCGCAGGGGAGTTGCTATCCATTTGACGGCGGGCGGCAGTGTTTTTTTTGTGACTGTGCGGAAGCGCCGTCCGTTTACACGGCGATTGGCATTGATTTTTACGACGGTACGAAGGTGCTGTCTGTTTGACGCGGCGGGCAACAGAAATCTTGGATGACGGCACGAAAATGCAGTCCATTTTTACGGCGGCGGTGGTTCTTTCTGTGGTGGTGCTGGTGTTATGTTGTCTGCTCCACGCGACAGCGAGGCATTGACGCAAAGGGGGGGGGTCACCGAATTGGTGGTGTGTTTTGAGGTGGTGCGGACGTTGTACTGTCCGCGTAACGTGGCGGCAACGCATTGACATTGGGGGTGGTGGCGTGGTGACGTTGGTGGCATGTGACGGTGACGTTGAGACGCCATCAGACTATATGCGGGTCATTGTGCATTCAGGTGGTATCGCCGCAGGCGATCATTATAAGAGGTGGTGTGGATCGCTTCCTGACGTTTTGAAGTAACGATCTTTCATCTGGGGCATGGTTCTATACGGTTTTCTTGAGTGAACCGTATTCTACAACTTCACTCAAGGTTCGTCAGTTGATTGACTCAAATTTCCCTTCACACCTGTATGAACCCACACTTTGCTTGACCCTATTTATTTTGAACGTTCAAAAGAAAAGGTAGAGGAAAGAGTGTGTGAGTCATACATGTGAAAGGTGAGCTATGACTTGGGTATGGGGTGGTATTGGTTTTCTTTGATCTTGTTATGTGACGTGGTGTGCAGGTAGGAAGAGGGATGCGTACGAAGTATGTTGATTATGCCTAATTGAGATGAAGGAAAGATGGTTTTTTTTCTACCTTTTACCTGCCTGATTGTTAAAAAGAAAAACTCGTTGGTTTGAAAAAGATTGTTCAGCGTGTGTCGTAGAATGAATACGATTCAAATAAAGTAAATGAGGTCAAATGGACTTAATCTTCCCCCAAGGAACGACCCTTTCTATCTCGAACGACCTTGTCTACCTATACCTATCGAAATGATTTTCGTTTTTTACCTTTCCTGATTTCTTTTCATCCCAGTTACCCAAGAATTAGGATATGAGAATAACTGAAAGTTACTTGCAGTGGACACATCTTCTATCTCCAGGAAGCATCTGGGGCGAGGGTTCGTTGCTTCAGGAGCCGACCTTGTTATCAACCCAGAGTGGACCGTTCAACGGGAGGGTACTTCGCCGATTCGGCGGAGACGGCCCAACTTCTGAGATCCGAGTCTTGTGCTCGGACAAGGAGGAAGAGCACCCCAAACCACTTCCTAGAGGGAGAAGCATGCAACACTTCAAGCAATGTCCCTGATCATGTAGCCTGTCATCCAATAAGATTGAGAAAGCATGGAGATATGTGTGAGCGTGTCGAATTTTGAGTCGGCGGTAGGTGGAATGAATGACTTTGGTATCGACACTTCCCTCCCTGCGAACATAAATTCTCACATCGTATGTATCCATTTCAATAAAGTAAAATATCAAAATATAACATATATCTTGTTCTCATCCACTTTCGACAATTTCATATTTGACAATCACATACGAGACCGCTTCCTTCTTGCTTATAGCATTCGGTGATTTAAGGAGACATTCAACCTTTCCTTCACTCGGGCTTAAACCTCTCTCGAATTCTGACGTTCGTTGTCTGATTTTTTGTGTTGGAATTTGTCTTGATCCTATGAAAGTTCATTCATTTCTTCAACTTCAATATTATATTGATAATCGGCAGTCAATTGCTTCTATCACAACAATTGTCAAGGATAGGATAAATAAACAGTGTTTCATACGTCACCGGCATTAAACCCCATTTCACTTTCTTCTTTTGTCTGACTAGTTCTGCCTTTTTGACATAGATAAACCGAATGCGATTTCCCACAGCCAATTAAAGGCTTCATCCTCATTTCAATCCTCTTTCTTGACATAGAGACAAATATTATAGATCTCTCTTCAAGAAATGAACCAATATTGTACAGCTAGTCATACTACCATAATGATAGATCCAACAACTTAATGTTCGTATTGATAAGGAAATATGACTTTAGTGGTAAATTTGAAAAGTTCATTAAGTGCATTTTTTTACCAACATTCTTGATAGAGGAGCTTCTTTGCTTTTAACTTTCTCTTTTTTTTTTCGGTTAACAAGGATTTTAAGGTCTCATAAGACATACCTTTGACAAAGTCTGATTTTCTCCATCAATCAGTGTCAACCTCCATCTCCAGACGAGAATAGTATCTCTCATACGAAGAAATTAGACACAATTAGAGACTGCAATTTTCAAAGGAATCATAACTCAATGACAATAATAAGATCACTTTGAAGATTAAGAGATTGATAACATTTCTGATGACCTAATAAAGCTCAAAGACTAGGGTTGACCCATACCATTTCGGACACAAAAAAAATTCATGTCCTGGGCTTCGACGCCATGTTTGTCGCACTTTTCTCAATCAAGCCACTTCTGGTGACTGAGAAGACAATAGGCTATTACATTGGATTTTTAATCATTTTAAAATAAATAAATTATTCAAATTAACACAATTCCTTTGTTGTTGTGTGCGTCTGGTCTTGAGCGGGACCCTTCAATTATGATCTAGTCCGATCCCCAGTCTTATGAATCTTCGATTTTGATCCAGAAAAACAGATGAAATTGCAAATAATAGTTCAAATAAAATATCTAGCACATCATGACTGTCAAATTGAAGAATTTAAGAACTATAACGTGATCAACAAAGAGCATAATATCAAGCAATGTCAACGAACGAATCAGGATTGACTGACTCAAGACAATTGCAAGATATGTAAGAGAAGGTGAGAAGTTATCATCGTCTCAGGAGATACAAATGAAAAGACATGATGAACACTCATCAAAAGTCCTCATTCTTCTCTCACGTCCCATCCTCAATTTTTCTCTTGACTGTTTGTCTCGAATGCCTCAAACCACGTCAAGGTATCTTTGAGATTGTGGTCGAGTGATGTAAAGTTACCTGAAACCAACAAGTTTCGAGTAAGTTCATCCAAGACCAAAGATTCAGAAGTCAAACATAGGATAAAACTTTTCCATCAGAGAAGGAAAATAAAGTCTGGAAAAAAAATTTTCATCATGTTACAAATGATCAGTTTTCGGTTATCCTTTAAATAACAGGTCTGTTTACGCCGCAACTTATCTAAGCCCTTATGGGGTTTTCATGTTTCTGGCTAGGCTACCAGAGTGGCCCAGGGTCACTTGCCCGGTCGGGTAAAAAAAAACAAAAATAATAAAAATAAAAATATTATTTTTATAATTTATTTTTTATTCTAAATTTTGTGAAGAATTTCGACGTGACCCTCTGGCAAAAGTTGTTCAGTTTATTTATCTGCATAACATAGTGTTTTCTCGGATTTTTTTGGAGTTTTTTTTTTTTTTTTTGGGGGGGGGACCTTCCCTGGTCCTTGCACGGGCTGGCCACCCGGGACCCGAGCGGCCCGGTTGGTAGCCTAGGTTTCTGGGGATTTTCACCCAGATTTCTTTATGAATTGTCATTTTTTAAGACTGGGTAGCTTTGTTGTGGGATGGTGGAAAATGGTTGCGGCTTATGTGCATAAGGCAGGGTATGAGTCGAAGAGAACGGTAAAGTTGTGTGTGGAGTTATTATTTAATTTTTGTGTGATCGTAGGTATGAGTGAAAAATTCTAAATCAAGTTTTGATGATTGTTTGTATGTTGCGTGAATGCCCATGGACAAGCCACAATATTTTTGTGAGAGTGATCTTATAATGTCACACAACCTCTTGGCCTGAGTGATTGAACCACTGTATTTTTCGAGTACTCGTTATGACCAAGTGAACATGCGTATGCATAATTCGCGAGATACCCACCACAATGTACACGCTTGTTTTTGCTATTTAAATTAATAGGCTGGACGTTGGTCCTGAACCTAGAATTCAAGGTCCTTGTCAATGATATTCCAGATTTCAACTCAGCACAAAAAGGTTTCCTCTATGCGCTGAGCATTCACGCCCTGCGCATTATGGCATTTCGCCTAACGCACAAAGGCAGAACGACTTATCCTTCCACCATTCAATATCATGAAGAAAACGTCTTTCATGAAACCTCATATTTGATACTTGAGTGTCGTGCGCAACGCTAAAGCCCTCAAAAGGCCGAGCGACTATGGGTAACGCGTGAAGCGTCGTCATAGCAGTCGATTGCGAAAGTTCACATAACCGAATATTATAATTTATCTTGCACACACTTCTCTCTTAAGCATTTTTGCGTGTGGACTACACTTGAAGTCTCACGCAGAATAAGTTATAGGTTGGTGCACTCACAAAAGGGACCGCTTGCGAATTAATCATTTTTCATGGACAAGGCTGTCATAGCCGGTACATGTGTGTGCGTGTACCGTGTACTTGTTCAGGTCTCGGTTGACGTGCGCGTACGTGCGTGTACCGGCTACGACATACGTGTCCTTAGCATGCACGCATTTGCGTGCACGAAGGTGTCGTAGCCGGTACACACATATGCGTGCGTTCCACCAATATCACTTTTAAACAAGGAAAGTGAATTCGACGCTCAGGTGTCAATTGACACGCTCGATAAGGGGTCAGTCCCTTATGGAGCGCAGAAATAGGCCGAACACGCTGCAATCTTCTGCACCCTGCTGTGCCCTTAGCGGGGTAAGGTAGGATGGCACTGTGGGCAGAAAGGAACTTGAAGTAGTGGTGAGGTATTTCACGTACTACTAGCAACACGCTAACCCTTATACCCGAAACCCTATCGTTCCACCAAGATAACTTTTAAACAAGGAAAATCAATTTGTCGTGCACAATGTGTGATAGTTCAGAGCAGAAGGGTTAGCGTGTTGCTCACAACAAATTGATTTTCCTTGTTCAAAAGTTATCTTGGTGGAACGATAAGGTTCTGGGAATAAGGATTACCGTGTTGTTGGTGGTGCGCCAGATACCTCACCACCACGTCAAGTTCTTTTTCTGCCCACAGTGCCATCCTACCCTATCCCGCTTGGGGCGCAGCTGGGTGCAGAAAATGGTAGGGTGTTCGGCCTATTTTTTTGCTCCCTAAGGGACTGACCCCTTATCGTGCGCATCAACCGGCACCTAAGCATCAAATGCGAGCTCACGTTTCAGATGGGGCCGCATATTTATGGGCACCAAATAGTATCTTATCATCACGACTACTCACTCATTCACGCATGGCTAGTCATTGTGAAGGTCTATGAAGAGACGATCATTTATGTGAAGTTTTGCGCGCTACATTTTTGCACTCAAGCACGAGAATAGTTACAGTTCGAGCTGAAAAACGGACTAGGCGCGTGATGGCGGTGTTGGTTTTGGCGGTAAGTTATTTAGCAGAAGTAAGTGTTAAGGACTGCGCGGTATGTCAGCAAAACGACCAGACAAAATCAGAATCATGCCTGTATAATCTCATGTTCTAGCGGAAGATTCACTTCTTTCTGTACGCTTGGTGAAAAAATGCGTTATTACTCGAGATCGCAGTTTGATCTTCGGATTTATTGTTGTAATCCTAATCTTGCGCATCGTGGGGATTGTTGTCGTTCACCTAGTGATTCTTGTTTCGACACTGTCAGTTTCTACATTCACCATCGGGATCGTCATTAAGACACTTTATAGTCGTTAATGTGGTCCCAGAGCTTATCTCCTCGATGGTGTGCATGACCCTCATCGTGTTGTTTGTCGTCCTTCCTGATCATTAGTGCGGTACTCGACCAGGGCATCGCGTTCTCCAGCTAGGTGGTCGCCTTCTTCGTGTTGACGCATCATTACTTGTTCTAGGGAAAGATTTATTCTCATTTTGCATGTCTGACGAGCAGTGGAACGAGGCTGATAGTCGGGTCAACAACTCATTGAGGGTATTATCAAATTTCATTTTGGAGGTGCGCTTCATCGGGACCATACTTTTCGTGGTGATCGTAATTCCGATCCTGGTGCACATGGGTTTGCTCATCATGGTGATCACCATCAAGCCAACCACCGTCTTCAGCGTGATCGTTCTCTTCTTCACAGCTCGTTTCTTGATAGTGATCGTTGTTACGTGGTCGCCTTCATCAGGCGATGCATCGGGTTATATTATAGCAGAAGATTCATTCTCATTTTGCACATTTGAGGGTGAGTTTACTTGGGTGTGTATCTTCCCTTGTTCTAGCGGAAGATTCGTTCTCATTTTGCATATTCGATGAGTAGTGGAAAACGGCTCTCCCTCGCACACTCCGACTCATTAGTGTGATCGTCATCGGTATAAAACATGTTTATGCTCGTTTTCAGGGTCCAGTTCATGGAAGCTTTGTTCGCAATCGTCGCTCTAGTGCTGCATCATTATGGTGGTCTTTGCGGTCAGTGTACTAGTTCTCATCTTCGTGCTATGAAATGGATTGTCTGGTTGTCGTGCGACTGTTGTTGAACAACTTCTTATCATCACACTGAATACCGTGCTTGTCGGCCCGATCAAGCTTTCCTCGATGTGGCAGCCTCAAAGCGGTCGTGATCTGCTCATCCCACTAATGGTCATCTCTGCTAGATAAACAGTAACCATTTATCGATAAGCCACTTTCTTTTCATTTTGCTACGGGCAACCGAGGTTGAATTAATGTGGCCGAAGTATCGGGCCAGGTGCATTGAAGGAGGAAAAATAACAGAGCAAGAGAAGGAAGGAAGGGCAGGTAAAGGACAACTGATGAACTCATCGCGGATGGTGCATGCCCTGTCTCTTATACACATCTAGATGTGTATAAGAGACAGAACCGAGGTTGAATTAATGTGGCCGAAGTATCGGGCCAGGTGCATTGAAGGAGGAAAAATAACAGAGCAAGAGAAGGAAGGAAGGGCAGGTAAAGGACAACTGATGAACTCATCGCGGATGGTGCATGCCTATTTTTTAATTGGTGGAGTGAAGTGTTTGACTAATGTCGTTAACGAGCAAGGATTGACGAATTGAAGATTTTCTCTCGATTCCTATGAGTATTACTGCACTGAAAAAAGTGTTGTTTTTTGCGGCCTGATTGGCAACGTGAAATGTTGTTGCTTTCCTATTGTTGTGGTAGGACAACGAATGTTGTTTGCACTGGTGTTGCTGTAAGGTATGTAGAAAGATTGTTACTGGTCTGTGTGACAATAGGCCACTGATTCAGGGTGTCGCCAGTTTCAGTGGGGACATGTTGTTGCTTGGGGGAGTTAGACCTTGCAGCGTTTCAACGACTCATCCCACGTTCTATTCTTCTTTGATGTTACGAGGCATTGTGCAAATTACGCACTGCAATATATTATTGTGCGGTGTTACGGTTGTTGGGCACACTATGCCTTGCTGTAAGTCGTTGCGTTTGCCCGCATATCGAATAGAGCACAAGTGGTGTGCTCCATTCGAACGCATCCTTTCTAGGCTGCGTAAGCTGCAATTTGGTCAGAGGAGGGACATTGTGATGTGGGAGAGTGATTAGGCTCTGCAAAGGGGTTATTACTGCGACTTGGAGGTTTGTCAGGAGGTCGTTACGCTGTGATTTGGTTATAGATTTGACATTTTCACTGCGTTTTTTGCCGTCATAGTGGGGTCCTTAGGCGCATCAAGGTTTCAAGGCCCTCTCAAGTGAGTATGAGCGCACCTCTCGTGTATCTGTGTGACCGTGACTAAACGGTCACCATCTTTGCCCCTCTAGCTCTAAGTCTAGTCAGTTGGTTCGGAGAGGAAGGCGACTGGCAGTATTACAAACCCGTAATCCGTATCAAGGCCTCAGTGGGAGGTTGCCCCACTGATTGCAGGATTAAATGTATAACTTTTTTTCTTGTGTGAACCCACTATACCTCTATCTCTACATCTTTCTAAGGTGAGTGATACGTATGCATGTGCTCTTATGATCATTGTTTTTTTTTTCAGGACTTAAACCACCAGTACTTCCCCCAACTATTGAAGTCAAGTCTGCGTGATGAACCTTGCCGAAGCTGAAGAAGAGCGGTGCTGCCACAAGGGAGAAACAAGGCGGCACCAATACTGCTCTCTTCAAAAGAGAGCAACTGGACCTCGGAGCACAACCAAAGTCGTTTTCACTCCATTAAACAAAAAAAAAAAAAACCTAAAATCGAATTTATTGCTCCCTGCTTCATACGGAGAGTCAAACGAACCGATAATCTTGTGTCTGAAGAAAGAAAAAAACGAAGTAAAAAAATATTACTCATTTGAAATATATTGTTGCCCTTTCATGACCCGACACATTCCACAAATTTTCGACATGAGAATATCATGGAAGAGCCTTTTTTTTTTTTTTTTTTTTTCTCCTCCATTTTATTGGGGGTCGTGATACTATTCTCAAAAGGTGCAAAATGAAATTGAATTCATCGCTAAAACATAAAAAGATATATTGCCATTTTATTTTATTTTGTTGCATGTGAAAATTAGTGAGCGAGACTTATCCCCTCGTGGGTCATCATGAGGTTGGAAACTTTTGCACGCCCCCATGACATTCTACTTCTTTGTGCAAATGTACAGTTGTTCATTCGCAGTTCAATACATTCCAACAATCGTTTCTTTTTTTTTTCCACTTTATGTCCTCCAGCATCATGCTGAGCGTCACAACTTCTGCTTTCTTTATTCAAATGTATAGTTTCTCATTCGCAGTTTCATACATCTCAGCATTTCCTAGTATGAAATGCTCTGACATCGTTATTTTTCTATATATATATATATATATATATATATATATATTTATATATATATTTTTGTCTTCGGCATCATGATAACAATGAAAGCTTTTAAAGGAGTGTACCGCTCTCCATGATCTTCAACGCCTTTTTGCGAATGCATAATCTACAATTCGCGGTCCGAAACATTCCCGAAACTGCTAGGCCGAAATTTTTTTTTTCTTCGTTTTTTTTTGCACTCGTGGTCTTCAGCGTCATGCATATGAAAATCAAGACAGCATGCAGTTCATTCCCCCTTTTCTTTGGGCCCACAAGCTTCATCCTCTATCACACTATCGGGCCTTCCCCGAGCCTCCTGGTGGCGTAACACATATTGAGTAAAAGGAATGCATGTGTGAAATTAATCTATTTTGTTGTTTGAACTCAACAAAGGGGAATAGAGTGGGGAAGGCGGGAGAAATATGGTTTCACTTGCGTTCGTCTGGATTAACCAAATGGTCAGGCGTTACTTATAAGATGACATAACTGCTTTGTTTAATTCTGTTTTTTGGGGGACCGAACATTGTTTTTGAGATGGATGACCTGATTAATATGTTTTTTTTAACTTATTTTCTCTACAACCAGATATTGTTTGTCATACATTGTTTTTAAGATGAATGGTCTGACTATAACCTTATTACAAACAAGAATGTATAATTGAAGGTAACTTGGGCCTACTTAGCATTGTTTATAAAATAAATGGCTCAATTTTATGCTCACTTTGAACACTAAGTACACACACACACACACACATATATATATATACATATATATATATATATACAGAGTTGTCAGGCCAAACGTACGGAGGCCCCTAAGTTGACCCCCGGACGTTCGGGCGTTCGGGTCCCCGTACGTGGCCCGAACTCGAAGGGGTTCGGACCCCGCAAAAAAATATTTTGGTATCTAAAAATTATTTTTTTTTTCTGATTTTTTTTTATGAGTTCTCTGTTATGTAAGCTACCTGTTTCTCAATTTTGAAGTCATTCTATGGAGCTAAAAAGTAATGAAAAATCGGCAAAGATGGTGGTGTTAAAACCTGCTTTCCCACTTCCTAATCTGTTTTTTTTTCTCTTTTCACTTTTTTTTTTCCCTTTATTTCGGGGCCTGAAAAAAATTATTATTTTTTTTAATTTTATTTCTAGGTTCTCTATTATGTACGATACATATGTATAAAATTTCATGGCATTTGACAAAACCAAACAAAAATGAAAAATCGTCAAAGATGACGGTGTCAAAAACTTGCTCTCCTACGCAATAATTTCATTCTCGTTTTATTTATTTTTATTTTCATTAATATTATTTATTTTTCGTATTTGATTTTTATTTGAAATTTGGTGGGGCAAATTTTGTTTAGTTTATTCTTCTGCATGACATAGTTTTTTTCTGAAGTTTTGGAAACGTTTTTTTTTTTTTTTTTTTTTTTTTTTTTTCCGAACGCGTCGAAAGGGGGTCCCAAACGTTCGGGCGTTCGGGTTCGGGCGTTCGGCCCGTCCCGAACGCCGGTAACCCTATATATATATATATGTAACTTGGCTATTAAACAATTCAGGGTTGACTAGACATTGTCAATAAAATGAATAGTCTAGTCGCATACCTAATTAAAAGAGAAGTAGTCGTGTAACGTATTTGTAAGGCAAAGGTTATGCATTGTTTGTAAGAGGAATAATCTAACTCAAAGTCCTATGTAAAGTGGGATAAACGGTTTATCATCTGAGGGTTCAACCAACCATTTGTATGACAAATAACTTGGGGTTTAGTGAGAGATTTATATTGGTTGCATATGTTTGTTTGGTTGTGAGTTTAGTATAAGTTGTCATTTGATGGGTGATACCTTTAGATGCCCATCATGTACTGGAGTCATAAGAGTTAGTTCAATTTTTGTCTTTCAGAGTTAAGTTTGTTTTAAACTTCATATTTGACTTTATATAAATTTTGGAAAGTCACTTTCACTACGGGAAGTGTTGCAGAAATTTTTACAAATTTTATAAGTTAGTTCAATTTTGTATTTTTGAAAAGTTTAAGTTTTGTCCGATCTTACATCTGGCTTAGTATAAATTTTGGTAGTCTACTCTCTCGATAAGAAATGCTATCAAAATTTTTATTAATTCAGAGAGTTAGAAAAAAAATTGCCTTTTCTAAAATTAAAGGTTATTTTTTAATATATATTCAACTTTGTATAAAATTTGGAAGGTCACTTTCGTTAGGGGGAGTGCTGCCGAAATTTCTACAAATCTAAAGAGTTAGTTTAATTTTATCTTTGTATAACTCAACTTTTATCCTTGAGATATACCAAACTTAAGTATTAATATTGGAATCCTACTTTTCTATGGAAAGTATTGCTAAAAGTTTTACTAAATTCGGAGAGTTCATTAAAACTCAACGTTATAAAGTCAAAGTGTTATGGTACACACTGTCAATGAGAAATGGTGCCGAAATTTTTATTGTCTTGAGGAGTCAAATTGTTTTTAAATAGCAAAAACTTTAGCAGTCCATCCTGTAAATGAGAGATGTTGCCAAAAGTTTACTTAAATTATGATATCAATCAGAGATAGGCTTAAACTTAGTTTTATGAGGAGTACGAGTGAGATATGATATGAGGTTTATCCTCTATATACTTAAGTACAGTTTTGAATATTGGTCTGTGTTGTGTTACATACCCTCTTCGTTCAATTGATTCAAGGTCTGACTAGTTTCAACTTGATCTTATGAGAATCAACATCTTCTGTTGTCATTGATAACAAGTTGGTTACTGATTGTCGGTTTCATACTCAGCTTCAACTCATTCTCGCGTCTCAACCTAAGGCCTTATCCCCTGTGGGTTGAATTTTTTTATTTTATTTTTTTACTTAAACTTTTATTAAATAATCATTTAAAACATGACTAAGTGTTTTCTTTTGAATGATTTGACCAATATTATGCATTGTGTGAATAAGACAAGAGGTGTGCATGCAGAGAGTGGTTGAAGTTGCCCCCATGTAGTGTGTGGTCTATCAGTGTTAAATTTTTATGTGATTGCATGTATGTTTATGATTTGGAGTGAAGATTTGACTTGTCGGCGATTAATATTTGGATATTTAGAAGGAAGTCATACTGTGATTGTGAATGTGATCACCTCGTATTTAATAATCTCGCTATATTTATATTATGTGTATTCGCACGGTCTGCTTTGACCATGTGCAAGAGGTGTGCAATTTTTTTGTGCGGGAAAAAAAAGATCCCCTTTGATTTTGCATGTTGAGTTTCATAGTTCGACATTGAGGTCCGTGACGACCGTCAAATTCAAAAGTCATTGACCTATTCCAAGGCCTCCGAAGATAGGGTCTCATCCCATAGGTCAAGGGCGTTTGGTCGCCACAAAGGAACGAAGCCCCCCTACCGCTCCTCTCAACAATGTGTAGAAGAGGGCAGGACTCACAATACGCAATTGTCAATCGTGTCAATTGACACTTAATTGTCGAATGCGACCCTCAAAATTATTGAGGACCACATGGTTATGAACACTGCATAGTACGTCGTTATTGCGACTGCTTGTGTATTCATGCATGACTAGTTGATATGATAAAGTTGGCGTCACCTCACTAAGCCTTGTGCGCATCGCTCGCTTACTCTACCGTCGAAAGGTTATGGGTCGAAAGCTAGGCTACCAGAGTGGTCCGGGTCCACTTGCCCATCCAGAAAAAAAAAAAAAAAAAAAAAGATAAATAATTTTGATGTGATGCTGGGGCAAAAGTTGTTCAGTTTATTGTTTTGCATAACATAGTTTTTTTAATGATTTTTTTGATTTTTTTAAATTTTTTGTGGGGGGGACCTTTCCTAATTCTTGCACGGTTGGGCCACTTGAGAAAATAAGGTGATCCGAGCGACCCGACTGGTAGCCTAGGTTGAAAGTGAATAAGGGACTAGGCCTGATTTACGCATGAAAGCTTGGTTTTATGTTGTGAAGTATGTCGCATGGTTAGATTGATCGTCCTAGTTGATCGACGTAGGACCACACTTAGCCTCCTATGCTATAGCAAATGAGAAACACGCTCGATTGAGTCACCTCTGCGATTGCACTCGAGAAACTTTCACATGTGATTTGATAGCTCAGTGGGGATACACCTACTTAAGGGTGGTAGCAACCCTTTGGGTAGAGGTAGGTTGTGCTTCGTGTGACCTTCATCCTGTCGTAGGGGCTCTCGAGAGGTACGGCTGACGCACTCGGCGAAGCGGCAAATACTCTTGCGAAAAAGTCATGCCAAATTCTGTGTGACGCAACCGGGAGGGTCCCCCTGTGAGTTTGATGTGCTTGACAACGCACCCCTGTATGTCCGATGCGCTCAACAACGCACCCTGATAATGAATATATACAAGCTATATTTGCGGTCATGTGTAACCAAAATGGGGGCGAGTTGTGTTCGGGAGAAGATGGTAATCCATAGGGGTCAACTTTTGTGACCGCATACATACTTCACCACAAAAAAATGAGGCGAAAGACTTAGGCACCGACAAGACAATAAGACATTGGAATAAACGGAGGAAAAAAAAAAGAAAAAATGTTTTTTCTTTTCTTTTCTTTTTTTTACAAAAAGACTCAACTTGTTTGATTGTGCACACCAAAGGAGAGGTCGGGAATCCTTAACAAACAACCCAGAGGAAATAAACTCTCTCTCTCTCGTTGTTTTTCTTTCTTTCTTTCTTTTTCATTTTTACTTAGCAGTAATCAACACGGCAGAGGGTTTTTGACAACATCCAGACGCAATTGTTGTCACATACATAGACACGACAAAAAAAAGTAGATTGCAAAAAAAATGATTGCAAAAAAAATGATTGCAAAAAAAATGATTGCAAAAAAAGAGAAAACACGGAAGAAAGGCGTAGTCTCTGTCTCTGTCAGCAGTAATGAATTGGAGGGAGCTTTTGTGACCACATGTAGACTCAATTGCGATCACATACATATGCGAACATAAAAACAAACTCGAAGTGCATATAGTCACTGAGACGACCACATGAACACTGACAAGAAAAAAAAACACGACTCTCTCTCTCTCTCTCTCTCTCTCTCTCTCTCTCTCTTTCTTTCTCTCTCTCTCCCCCTCACACACACACACACATAAACACACGCATACATACACACACCACACACACACCGATGGAGGGAACTTTTGTGACCACATGTAGACTCAATTGCGATCACATACATATGCGAACATAAGAATAAACTCAAAGTGCATACAGTCACTGAGACGACCACGTTCTCAAAGGCTCAGGAAGGAGTCCACTGTAATATAATGCCAGAAATCTAAGATCAATTTCTGACAAGTTGCTTATAGAGTTGTAAAGCGAAGACGTGTAGAAGTCAAAGCTCCGGGAATTATTTCACGTAAATCTGTGCATGAACCAATGCAAACAGGATTAAAAGCGGTGGATAGCCTTGTTCCAATAGGTCGTGGTCAACGAGAACTTATTATTGGAGATAGACGAATGCGGATTAGGCTCTAAATACCATCCAAGCAAATTAGAAAAGATTGGAAAGTCTTGCCAGAGAAGGTGATAGCCCTGTATATTTTGTCCAATGGTTTTCATTTCAAGAAGTAAGTAAAACGCGCGCCGTGTTTGAATTCTGTGGGGGACCACCCTCTAAGCCTAAGTATTTCTTAGTGACCGATAGTGTACAAGTACCGTGAGGGAAAGGTGAAAAGAGCCCACTCATTCAAAGCATTCTCCATTCCGTGCAAAGCAATGTTGGCAAGAAAAGAAAACATGACTCTCTCTCTCTCTCTCTCTCTCTCTCTCTCACACACACACACACACACACACACACACACACACACACACACACACAAACACACACATACACACACACATACCGATGGTGCTCACTGGTTGGTGGGGGGCTGCAGTCTCATCATGATGGTTGGGCCGCTGGCTGGCTGGCAGGAGAGCTGGCGGACTGCCGGACGGGATAGGTGCCTCACTTTTGCGTTGATGGCAGAAACGGTCTGATTTGAAGAATCGGCCATGGGTATCGAAACGGTGGCATACCGTTTCTTGAACGCGGTCCCTGCCACCGTTTCAGCCGGTACCACAGTGGCCGGGAGCGTTTCCAATATACGCCCGGGCCGAAGCTGCGCCCAGCCTAGTTCCTAGGCTGGGAAGAGCCTAGTGGTTACCAACTGAGCAAAAATTGGTTGCTCTGGAAACAAGGCTTTTCCCCGCTTGAAAACACAAAGTCGCGGCTCGTTTATGGCTGGATTTTTTTGGGGTTCAAGTACTGGACTGGAAATGGCTGGTGACAACAGTCGTCGCTTTGTTTTTGTTTTTGACCCGCCGGGTGAATTTGGGCTTGGTATCAATAGCTTGGCGGGGTACTGGTTAGGGGCTTGCTCTCCCCCTCAACAACAGCCAAAACGAAAATTGAACCAAGGGCGAAGACCAGAAGTAGCCCGTTTTATCTCCGAAAGGACAAAACGAGCCAACCAGAATGCCCGGGGGCATTTACATTACATTTACATTTTTATCTTGCCACAGACGGGGCTACTTGAGAGGGCTGTTCGTGTACCTTTGCCCCAGAACAATGGGGGGGACTCAGGAATCCCCTTGCAGCTCGACCCGCGCTTTTCCCGTCCCCAAACAAACCACCCAAAAAACTTGCGCGCGAGATAGGGGCAGTGTGTGAGTACGCCCTGAGGCGGCATCGTCTTACGCGTGGAGTGGAGCTCTGGGGTTCTACCGTCTGACCTCGAATAGAACTCAACAGTAATTATCGTCGTATCTAGACTGAAAGCTGCCCCAATTACAGCCATAATGACCGTGCGTTCTATTCGGGCGAAGAGGGGAGGATGCGGTGCGACAAGCAGCCGGGTAGGTTGGTGGTTTGTAGTGGAGAAAAAGCACAAAAAAAGCCAGCCCGCTGCGCGCACGGCTTAGTTGGTAAGCCCCTGCTTTGGCGTTGAGGAACGCTGCTTGGCTTTGGCGCGGGACGAAAGAAGCTGGTGGATTGTGATGGGTTTGGGAGAGGGAGGGGGAGATCAGGGAAAGCCAAGAACGTAGGGGAAGGAGGAGTTATTGGCGGAAAAGGAGGGGGTTCTTGGTCGTTAAGGCGGGGACGGGGGGAGGGAAAAGTTGGCAAAAGTTGGCAAAAGCGGGGAATTTCAATGTCCACGTAAGCGCGGGCGGGGGTTGACTCACCCGTGTTTCTGGAGCGGAGGCGTATGCCGCAGTTTGGATTGTGGGCGGGGAATGTGAGAGCTTTCTGGGAGAGGTAGGTGGTCTGAGCAAGCGAGGAGGTGAGAGAGATTCTGGGACAGAGGCTTGCCAGTGCGAGCTTCGCGCTGAGCGTGGCGGGGTTGGGCGTTGAGGGCTGTAACTAGGGAAGCGCGGGGAGGGAGGGAAGTGGAGATTTCGAAAGTGTGTTCAAGTGCGCGCGCGCGCGCGCGCGTGCGCTCTCGAAAGATACCTACCGGCTGAGAAGGGAGGGGCGGAGCGGGGCGTGTGTTGGGGGCGTTCGTTGGGCTCACAAGCGGATTGGGCGCGCGCGACTGGTTTTGTCGCACATTCCCCGCGTAGCAGCGTGGCAACACGTGGCGGCTCGTGGTTCCCGTGCGGACGGACGGAATCGCAGGACCGGGGGGATCGTTTGATCAGGACCAATCCGAAGGGAGAGGAGGAGGGGAGGAGGTGGGGACGAGTGAGGAGGAGACGGTAAGCCGCACGGGGTGGTGACTTCGTGGGCCGGAAATTGCGGTGCGAAGCAGAGGGGACGGCGCAAGAGAAAAGAGGCAGAGAAGCGGGGTTCTGGGGGCGGACGGAGTGTGAGGAGGGGGGGGGGGAGTGGACGGTTGCGCCGAGGGAGAGGTGGTTGGTTTTGTTTGATCGATGGCTTGTGACTGCATACTAAGGAGAGGGAGGTGGAAGAAGAGAACGGGCGGGTGGAGAACGTAACAAGGGTGTGGTAATGGAGGCACTGGAGTCCTTGCCTTGTATCGGACGGTTGAGTTCTTGCCACGTGGCAGAGCTGAGTCCCGCTTCCGACTCGGGGAGGGGGTGTGGGCAAACTGCGGTCGCTGGTCATCAGCAAGAAGCGGGACTTGATGCACGGGCGGGAGCGCCATTAGGAGGGGAGAGAGGAGAGGGAGCAGGAGGGTTTGAGCATCATCATCAGCAGCAGGAAGACGGCGGAGGGCAGGAGGAGGGTAAGAAGGGAAGACAACGAAAGCAGGGAAAGGAGGGGAAGGAGGAGAAAGGCGAACAAAAGCGGGAGGGGGAGGGGGAGGGGAAGGCGGAGGTGGTGGGTGAGCGAGTCGGGACGAACAATGCGGGAGGCGTAGAGGCGACAGCAGCAGCAGCTCCGGCTGTCTGCTTACCAGACAATCTTCTTGGGGATTTGCCATCGCGGAGTAGAGATGAGTCTGGCGGCGATGGGTATGTAGGGCTGCAGAGTTCCTCCGCGCATTTGCTGGCTTCTGCTGCTGCTGCTCTACCTGCTCCGCCTACCCTTCCTTCTTCTCCTCCCGCTTCGCGTGGCGCTCGTGCTGCTGCTGATAGCGAAGGGCAGGGTTTGGCCGAGAGTGGGTGCGAAGGGGGTAGAGATGAAGATGAAGGGGATGGAGGGAGGAGAAGGATCATCGACGGGGAAATA
>BFEA01000133.1:1237886-1257813 GCA_003427395.1 Chara braunii
GCGCCTGCAACAGGCTGCACGGGCCATTTTCAGGCCCGTGTCGTTTTCAGCCCGAAAGCCTGAAAACAAGGGCCTACAGGCCCTGTGTCGTTTCGGCCTAAATCAGGGCCTTTCCGGCCCTGAGTCTTTTCAGCCTGAAACTGAGGGCAATTTCAGGCCCTCATAAGATTGACCTGCCCTGAAACTCAGGCACCAGACCAGGGTTTTAGCGCAGGCCATTTTGGGCCTGTTTTCAAGACAACCCTTGGTTGAGCTTCAGTGCCAGGGTCTGGCACGTTTTGGCATTGGCAAGAGCAGCCTGCTGGACGGGCCAGCACTATATAGGACTGGCCCTACCTGCAGGCTGCAGGTAGTTCCTAGGTACTGCCCAGGCACTTCACGTGCAGTTCAGGAGGCAGGAGGTAGTCTTCAGGATTCGGCAGCAGCATTCTGGAGGAGCGCTGCAGGAGTAGTAGTAGCGCTAGCAGTAGTCTTCAGCGCTGGGCGCTAGTAGTGTTAGCAGTAGTCTTCAGCGCTGGGCGCTCTTAGGAGCTAGAGTAGTACTAGAGAGAGAGAGATTGGGCGGAGGCCAGGGATACTTACCTGCAGCGCCATAGCTCCAGCTTCGCCTTCGAGGTACCTGCAGCACAGCGCCATCTTCACAGGTTAGTACCTGGCATATGAGAGAGAGAGAGTTCTTCTTCTTCCTCTTCTCAGTCCACCATCTCCCTCTCACCCTCTTGCTACCTGACTTCACTACATCAGCAGACTATGAGAGAGAGGGCTTGGTGACATTTGGATCCAGACTCGACATTGGGCTTCAGACATTTTGACGAGGGATTATTTGGGACTTGTAACAAAGACTCAGTGTTGATGACATTCCCATCTCTCCCCCTCTTTTTCGTCTGTTCCCCTCCTCTTCGTCTGTGCATGATCTGGAGTCTGGACCTGGCGCATTCTTCCTGTGTGTAGCGCCAGGCCCCCCTTCACAACTTGTGACGAGGATGATGTATGTTTGGTCTGCGTTGCGACATTGATTGGGCTAGTCATTGGTATTCTAGCATTCTGCTGCGCTGTCTTGCACTATGTGATAGAGGTCAGTCCCGGTCAGGTCAGGACTTGTATCTAAGTCTTCCCCTGTGCTACCGTAGTCGATACGAACATATACCAATATGAAAAGATAACAGAAAGAATTTGAGTCATCATATGGTACATCCAAACACACAAAGATCGAAATACAATCCGACCATCTCAGGTTCAACACCACAAAATTCATACAACCGCCAACGAGGAGTTGGCTTCCGACAATAAGATAGACGCAGCCGACAAGGTAGTCGGACTGCCTTAGTTTTGACTTAAAGCACCATTTTTGTATGTATCAGAATGTACATTGCGTGTTGAGATTTCACTTGCACTGCATTGTCCATTCAGTCCTTTTTATCACATTGCGGATCCTCGGTTATTTATGTACATCGCCCAACTGGGCATGTAACACACACACACACACACACACACACACACACACACACACACACACACACACACACACACACACACACACAGAGAGAGAGAGAGAGAGAGAGAGAGAGAGAGAGAGGGCATACAGCTACATGGGCAGTTTGTTTACTTACATTCATTATTAGTGTGTGTGACTCGGGCATTGTGGAGGTAACTGACGTGCATGTTGTCAGTCTGTTGCCTGTCTTTCAGAGGCTGACCAGTGGATGTTACAGAAAGAACCTGCATAATGAATCCTCTCGTTCTGGATAAGTATGCTTTCGGCCGCCTTTTGCTGAGCCTGCTCATCCCTCGAACTGAAGAGATGGGCATTTACTTGGAAGCCAGCTGCCATGAGACACTGTGGCGCCCATCCCTTTTGTTTTGGAAGTGGCAAGTTTGTAGCAGTGGTAGTGTGTCACAGTTAGCTTGTGCACTTTTGTTATCTTCTGGTGCACATATGTACGGTTGGGGAAGAAGGTTAGGGGCAGGGGCTCTTGCGCTCCCAGGCGTTGAGTGTTTGGGGTGGTGGTGGTAGCAGGGCCAGTATGTCGTGGTGGGTGCTTGCAGTGGAACCATCCGTTTGGTGGGTGAATGCTGTACAGGTGGGGAGGAAGGTTAGTGGGGGGGGGGGGGGGGGGGGGGGGGGGGGGGGGGGGGAGGCTTTTTTGTTGGGGGTTAACATGCTATCTGTTTTGTCAAATAAACTAAAGTCCGAATCCTCTCGTTCTGGAAAAGTGTGCTTTNGGACCTGTCTCTTATACACATCTAGATGTGTATAAGAGACAGCACACACACACACACACACAGAGAGAGAGAGAGAGAGAGAGAGAGAGAGAGAGGGCATACAGCTACATGGGCAGTTTGTTTACTTACATTCATTATTAGTGTGTGTGACTCGGGCATTGTGGAGGTAACTGACGTGCATGTTGTCAGTCTGTTGCCTGTCTTTCAGAGGCTGACCAGTGGATGTTACAGAAAGAACCTGCATAATGAATCCTCTCGTTCTGGATAAGTATGCTTTCGGCCGCCTTTTGCTGAGCCTGCTCATCCCTCGAACTGAAGAGATGGGCATTTACTTGGAAGCCAGCTGCCATGAGACACTGTGGCGCCCATCCCTTTTGTTTTGGAAGTGGCAAGTTTGTAGCAGTGGTAGTGTGTCACAGTTAGCTTGTGCACTTTTGTTATCTTCTGGTGCACATATGTACGGTTGGGGAAGAAGGTTAGGGGCAGGGGCTCTTGCGCTCCCAGGCGTTGAGTGTTTGGGGTGGTGGTGGTAGCAGGGCCAGTATGTCGTGGTGGGTGCTTGCAGTGGAACCATCCGTTTGGTGGGTGAATGCTGTGGGGGGGGGGGGGGGGGGGGGGGGGGGGGGGGGGGGGGGGGGGGGGGGGGGGGGGCTGCAGGCTGAGTTGTTGGGGGTTAACATGCTATCAGTTATGTCAAATTACCTGATGTCCGAATCCTCTCGTTCTGGAAAAGTGTGCTTTCGGCCGCCTTTTGCTGAGCCGGCTCATCCCTCGAACTGAAGAGATGGGCATTTACTGTGAAGCCAGCTGCCATGAGACACGATTGTGCCCATCCCTTTTGTTTTGGAATTGGCAAGTTTGTCAAGTTTTCCGCTCTTGGTATGGGATGCTGACGACCACGGCAGTGTATTTTGGGGATTATGTGTTGCAGAATGCGTTGGACTCTTGGCTATTCCCAAAGGTGACTGGTTTTGCCCCTCTTGCTCGAAGAACAGTTCAATGAGAAAGAAAATGAGGCGTGAAGATAGCAAATTTGATGACAGGCAAGTGAGCGTTGACTTTGTTTGGTTGATGGAAGTGGGCCTTGTTAGTGGAACGACCTTCCGTTTCTTTTCGCAGAGGGAAACGGGGGTGCTCTATTGTGGTAGGGGAGGGTATAATGGCTTCGCTATCTTTGATGACAGGCAAGTGCGCGTTGACTTTGTTTGGTTGATGGAAGCGGGTCTGGTGAGTGGAACGACCTTCCGTTTTCTTTTCGCAGAGGGAAACGGGGGCGCTCTATTGTGGTAGGGGAGGGTATAATTATGGCTTCTCTATCTGCACTTTTGGGATCCCATAAAGGGGTGCTCTACTGTGGTAAGGGAGGGTATAATGGCTTCTGCACCTGCACTTTTGGGATTCCATAAAGGGGTTGCTCTACTATGGTTGGGTTGTGGTAGGGGAGTGTATAATAATGGCTTCTCTATCTGCACTTTCGGGATCGCATATTTCCTGTCTATGGCTGGGTCCAGCAGTCTAAATTGTCACCGGTTTCATCTTTCCAATGTTTCTTTGTGTTTTTCTTTTTGTTCCCGTCTGAACCACCAGCGAGGTGTGCTTGTGTATTGCCACACTCTTCGGAGGTGGGGGGCGGACAAGGAAAGCGGAGAAGCAAAAACAACGAGTTTCAACGCTCTCGTAATGTTCTTCTCTCTCTTGCACCTGAAGGTTGGCATTCAGGGATGTTATGGCCTTTTGCTCCACTACTCACCAAATGTTCAAAATGAAAATCCATCTTCCGCTAGAACAATGGAACGATAGTCCGCCATATTTTTTGTCTTTTGCGCATGTTTTGAGTAGTGGAGCGAGGCCCAATCATTTAGATATCAAAAATCCATGTTCGATTGCTAACAATGATGGGCTGTGCCCCAATCGTCAACAATGAGGGTAACAGTCTTCACGTACGGTGTCTGCGAGCACTGGAGAAGGAGGGCCCGCAGCCCATTAGCAATGGGCCTCGTGCCACTGCGGCACACATGCACAATAGGAAAATATGGTGGCGTATCTTCCCATGTTCTAGCGGAAGATTCATTCTCACTTTGCACATTTGGCAAGTAGGGGAGTGAGGCTGTATGTCAGCACTTAGAAATGCTGCCAGGAAAGACATGTAGTAAATCTCCGCCGTATCTTGTTGCAGGTTTGGTATTGATTTCGCTTTTCCTTGTTGTTCACCCTAACAATTGGAGGAAAGGGAACAGGCCCTAGCATTGTTCAATTCAGCCGGATTTGAACTCGTCACCCTTTGTTTGAAGACTCTGAACCATTCAGCTGCAAGGGAGGTACATATATCAATTTGTCCATTGACGATTTTTCTTGTCGGTATTCTTGAGTTTTAATCTTTAACTTGGGTCCCGATGGTCCGGTCTTTATGAGGGGAGGTCGGCCCCCGTTAAAAAGATTTCAGCAGGTGCTGCTCCCCACCAATAGATGGAGCCTCCCCCACGGTACTTGCGGTGTCTGTTCATATCAGCACCCCTAGTAACCTGATGGGAGCTTCGTACCAAAAAAACAAAAAGAAAAGAAAAGAAAAATAAATAAAAGAAAAGAAAAGAAAAATAAATAAAAGAAAAGAAAAAAAAGAGAAAATGTCCTTTGGGACATCCGTTAAAATTGGAACGATACAGAGAAGATTAGCATGGCCCCTGCGCAAGGATGACACACGTAAATCGGGAAATGGTCCAAAATTTTTTGAAAAAAGAAAAGAAAAGAAAAGGAAAGACAAAAAAAGAAAAGAAAAGAAAATAGTAAAATACAAAAAAAAGAAAAAAAAGAAAGTTGTCAATTGAAGAGCACCAGTCAGCCTAACGAACGGTATCGAGTACTATCTCAAGATTCTCAACTGATTGATGTGTTTCCCAGGTTTCTTCTAAATTCCTGGAGTTCCTCCGTGTCATTTGTTGTTTGTGTTTTTTTGCCAGTTCGGACCTTTCTCCATTTTTTTGCATCCTTTCGCAAAGGCCATGCTAATCTTGCTGTGTTGTTCCAATTTTAGTGGTGGTTCTGAAGGGCATGAGGATTAACGACTTCTGCTTTTAACTTTTCGTATTTTTACCAACTTTGTGGCAAAGTGACATTCCGCTCATTCCAAATGGTTATAAAAATAGAGAGAAGCTTACTACTGTTCCTCCGCAGGGATCAGGCAGAAAAATGAAGAAATGGCCCAAACATCCCCAAAAACTTGGAAAAAGAGGAAAAAAGGGGTCCTAGGTATAGCTCCAGAACTACCGTCTTTGCTCTGAATACAATTCACATTCATCATGACTGCGTCGGACTGGAAAGGATATGCACGCCAGAAAACCAGGCACACAGATAAAGAAATGACACAACCATGTCCAGAAGGGGAAAAAGAGTGGCCTGCAGCGAACAGGTATCGGACGGAGAAATGAAGAAATGGCTCAACCATGTTCAGTGGAAACGACAAGAACACCGAAAGGATGAGCCACAAAAGTGAAGAGACGATCCAAGCATACGAAGAGAGGAAAAAAGAGTGTTCAACCATCTTCACCTGAAAGCTTGCCCGATCATTATTGGTGTATGGAGACTGAAAGTTGCACTGAATACGGCTATGCTAGCGGGGCGTTCTATTAGATGGCAGATGGCCCTAAAAGCAGTGGAAACGACAAGAACCCCACAAAGATGAGCCACAAAAGTGAAGAGACAGCCCAAGCATACCAAAAAGGGGGGAAAGGAGTGTTGTAGATGACCCTACAAGCACTGGAAATGACAAGAAAAACAAAATGATGAGCTAGAAAAGTGAGGAGATGGCCCAAGCATATGGCCCCAGATGCAGTGGGAAAGAGCACGCTCACCAAAAGGATGACCTGCAGAAGTGAAGAAACGGTGCTAGCACACCAGAAAGGGGAAAAGGAGTGTCCCAGATGAACCTAGTAGTAGTGGAGAGGACACAGCTGAGATGGTGTACCAAACCAATTTATAATATCCAGAGAGCTTAGTATTCCCTGTCATTCAGAGTGTGGGGTTGGTCTCGAAATGGTATGGGCCAAGGTGTCCTCCGTCTTTCAATGAGGCAGCAACTTCCTACCCAGGTAAGTTGTGTGGAAGCAACCCCTGCATATATATGTACGTGCTCATTGCACCCTTTCAGTTCTCTCTGCTGTTTTTCCGGCAATTGTTCCGCCGCACAATTTGACTTTGTTTCTGTGTTTTGAGCTCCAGGAGATGATTGACATTGTAATATGGTATCGTAAATGTCTGCTGTCACCGTAATAGATGACATTAACTAATTGGCATCGTGGGTGACCTTACTCGTCAAATTTATTTTTGTGCATGCTGCACCCCTGTACCCCACCTGTAAGTAATTGATGTCATTGGGCTTGGTTCGCAGACACTCTGATTATCTATGGCTCCCACTCCATCCAGCAATCTCGTCCGAATGTGGAAAATATCGGCCAGGCACCACTGGTACTATATTTGTGCTGATAAAGAAGGAACCTAGCCATTGCTATGACCAGGTTCATGCTTCCTCAGGATGACCATGGCACAGTGGGGCTTAAGTCTTAATGCCTTGGTGGTACAGTAAGCGTCTCCCGTTAATGATTCTGTGTTTCTGCATGCTTTCTCCACCCTTTTTTTCTCCAGAGGCATTGCAAGCTCTGCGCATCATTTATTTTCAGTGGGATTAATCGCTCCCGTGATTCCTGGATCAGTGACAGCTCAATCTCAACGGTGTTTGCTTACCATGGCATCCCTTTTCTTGATGGGGTTGCTTGTCTTTTTGCAGACCGGGAGCATCATCTGCCGTTGTGCCGTTTGGAGTTCCACGGACACCTGCAACCGTGTCCAAGGGGAAGACAAGGTAAGGAAGGTGCGGTGAAGGCCCCTCCTGATGTCCCCTCACTAATCGCCCCATCCTGGAAGTAACAGTGCGAGAGAGCAATGAGATTGAAACCAGCCTTAACAAATTGATCATATCTTCAGCAAGAAAGAACTAAAGACGGCAAAGGAGATCAAAGGAATCCAACCTCTTGCTAGCTTGATATACCAGGTGATGTAGTGGCTATTCAACTCTTGTTCAGCTGATAGACGAGCGATGCCAGGGTGAAATCTGAACCAAGCGCGTGGACCAGCTGGAGATGACCTGGTTCAAAGTCTACCCTGGTGAAGCTGATAGACACAGCTTGACCTGGATGAAATTTGAACCAGGAAGTCTTTGGCCTGTCCTTGTCACCGGAGGTGTCCTGGTTCCGATGTTCCCCTGGTGAAGCTGATAGACCAGCTTGACCAAGATAAAATCTGAACAAGGATCTTTTGCCTGTCCTGATCTACCCAATAGACCAGCTGGCGATGTCCTGGTTTAGATTTTGTCCCAGTTATGCTGACAGACCAGCTTGACCAGTGAAAATCTGGACAAGGAAGCACCTTTTGCCTGTCCTGATCTAGCCGTTAGACGAGCTGGCGATGTCCTGGTTCAGATTTCATCCTGGTTAAACTGATCGACCAGCTTGACCAGGATGAAATCTGAACAAGGACGGACCTTTTGTCTGTCCTGTTCTAGGTTACAGACCAGCTGCAACTAGGGTACAGTCCGAAACAGGACAGCCAAAAGGCGCTCCAGGCTCAGGTTGCACAGTTAGTGAGTGGGTTTGGTAGGGCTGTTTCTCTAGCTGACATGAGGTGGCGAGTTGGGATCGTCCAGAATATCTTTCTCTATTCTCGATGTTATTATTGTCTACAAGGTCTGTGGCCACTACTTGATCAGGTTGTGAAGAGGGGTTCTATTTTCCAGGTTCTGTTATCTCCTGTGCGTCCTGTAATAAGGGCTGGATTCCATGCACCGCCCTGGCCGTTGATGTAACAAACCTGTGGCAGAGTCATGTCAGTATTGCTTGTTGTCCCGTTGGGCGGTGCACTAAGCATGACCTGATAGTGGACCTCATGTTTTCTACTGTGGACACATATGGCCATTTTAGTCCACTCGAACCCGTTGTGGCCAAGGTATAGATTGGTATTCTTGGAATCCTGGAAGTGACATTGATATTGTGGCGAAAATCAGGAGTTGTTTGGCTGGCTGCCTTTGAGGGCACGCTCTGTGTTTTTCTCAATTTTATCCAGTGAACGACTGTCTGGACGTTTGTTGATCATATGATTTTCCCTTTGGCAATCTGCAAATGAAATGCATGACATCCGTTCTCTGTGTGTGTGTGTGTGTGTGTGTGTGTGTGTGTGTGTGAGAGAGAGAGAGAGAGAGAGAGAGAGAGAGAGAGAGAGAGAGAGAGAGAGAGAGAGAGAGAGAGAGAGAGAGAGAGAGAGAGGAAAGAACTGGAACTGATGGGCTATCATGTTTTCCTGAAATTTATAGCCTATCTTTCTTGGATTTTTGGTTTGCTTTTGCGTGCAGTGGAATGTCAGGCATGAGTGCTGTAGGGTTGGTGCCCACTGTTCTGTGAATGAATGTTTTCTGTTGGATGTTTGTGGTCCTCAAGGTCGGTTTCACAGGCGGAAACAATCTGTTAACTCCACCTAGGATTAATGATGAGGTGTCTATTTGAAGCAGAGAGTGTATTGCTGTTTTCCTATATGCATTCGCAACCGATACTTTCCTACCTTCTTCCCCTGAGTACAAAGGACGGTCATTACGGCAGTATCTAGACAGAAAGATGCCTCAAATGCAGCCAGCTATAATGACCGTACATTTTATTCGGGGGAAGAAGATAGTTCTCAGTGCTTCTACCATGTTACTACCGTCGATGTGCGGTTACAGGTCTTGTTAACCCGCTTGATTGTGAAGACAAGTTTGTGCTTGATGTCTAGTTCTGATAACGTGGACCATATTTCGATTTGTGTGTGTTGGCCTTGTGCTGGTGTCACACTAATCTTCTCCGAATCATTCCAACTTTGATGGATGCCTCGAATGCCCAGTTTGTACAGTTTGATCAGGACTCTTAGGAGAAATTGTCCTCCTTTTTCTCTTATGTCAAGGAGTGTGATTGCCTTTCTCGTCCTGTCTTTGCTGCTGCTCTGTGAATGGCGAACACCTATACATTGACTGGCAGTATCTCATCTGTGAGCCATAGCCCATTGTGGATGACCTGGCAGCATCTGATGTACCTCATTCATATTCACCTCATGTTGAAGTTGTTCTATTTCTCGGGCTTGTCATTCATTACTGCTACTGCGGGCTTCGGATTTGTCACTTGTTGTGACGCTCACTCGCCGGGTTTGTTCGTTCACCTCGTTAGTTTATGAACTTTATATCTATCTTGGTTATCCCCGCACTTCCACTTTCTCGCCAGAGTCAGGGCATACTCACACTGGTAATTTGTTTAATGTATCTGACGGCAATTACGGGTAGACCTGGATGCATCTGACGGATTCTGACCCCAATCACGTCTAGAGCTGATTCAAAAAGGGCCTACCGTCTCCACCCGAATAGAACGTCCGGTCATTATAGCCGTACCTGGACTGAAAATTGCACCAGATACGGCTATAATGACCGGGCGTTCTATTCGGGTGAAGACGGTAGTGTGATGGTTTTATGCAGGGTCAATATGGGGATATGAGACACTACCGTCTTCCCCCGAACATAAGGCATATGCGTTGTAAACGAATACAACACATACCGTGCGTTGTATTCGTTTACAACGCATATGCGTTATGTTCGAGTGAACGAGACCAACTTCGTCTGCACAAGGGGGTCGTGTCCAGGCTGAGTAGGCTCAGTTCTGGACCACGGCTGGGGGGCTCAGAGCCTTGGCAAAAAGGTAAAAATAAAGTAGCAACATACCTTTCCATGGTCTGGGTTGAGTTCCATTCCTTTCCCCTACTTGGGCCCTTGCTCCACTCCTCAGCAAATGTGCAACACGGGAATGAATTTTCCACTAGACCGTGGACAAATACAACCCCTTTCTCTTTTGTCTCGGTGACCACAGTAGTGTAGCAAGGCTTTGGTGAGTGGCTTTCTTATTTTTCCACTTTTGTCTCGGTGACCACGGTAGTGTAGCAAGGCTTTGGTGAGTGGCTTTCTTATTTTTCCACTTTCTTGGCTGCGCCACATTCTTGGCCGCGCCACATTCTTGGCTGTCAGAGGCACCTTCGTTCACGAGGGAGAGAGAGAGAGAGAGAGAGAGAGAGAGAGAGAGAGAGAGAGAGAGAGAGAGAGAGAGAGAGAGAGAGAGAGCTCGCACAGTGATCTGTGATTACAAGCGTGCACGGGCCTGTCCCGTTCACCAGGGCAAGAATGGAGCAGGCGTTGACCTTCGGGAAAAAAAAAAGGTTATATACGAATACAACAATTTTCTCTTTGTGAAATTCGAATATAACGCACATGCGTATTATTCGAATAGAACGTACATGTGTTATATTCAAAGTGCCCTTGTATTCGAAGAAAAAGGTACAACACTTATGCGTTATGTTCGGGGGAAGACGGTAGGTCTTGCCGCACCACTTGCCAAAGACCGACATTTTGAATGTGTCCGGAGCTTATGTATCAGGACAAGCTCCAGGCTCCAGAATCCAGATACATTCAGAATGTTGGCGTTTGGCGAGTGTGGTGTGGCGAGGCCCACGATTACAAGTTTTGCAAATGACGTTAAAAGAGGTGGAGTCGCCCGGGATCGCGAGGGACAAAGGGCATCACTGCACAGCTTGGGAAATGCAAGAAAGACAACAGAAATTGCTGGGTGCGTCATTCCACCTTGTAGCAGAAAAGATGCACTTCCCATTTTATGCATTGGGTGAGTGGTGGTCCAGTGAGAAACAAAGGCTTCCAGATTGGAGTTCCTGCTACACTGCCTCATTGATTTTGTGGAGGAGTCAGGGATGAAGAGAGTGCAGGAAGCTTGCAAGTATACAAGAAGTCCAAGACCAACTCAATAGGATTCAAACCTACGGCCTACCACCGAAGAGGTGGATCGCTTAGCCAATAGGTGAACTGAGCTGGGATGGAAGTGAAACCCCTTATGGGCATTCCACCCCACCCCAGCATTGAAGTACATCCATGACCTGGAGTGCCCATACTCTACTCAACCCGTGTGCCTTGTGGCACTGGTCACACCTAAACCAAGCCACTGCAAGGGCGTCCGACCGGCTCAAAGTCCTTGCAAATATACAAGAAGTCCAAGACCAAGTCACCGGGAATCGAACCTATGACCTACTTAACCAATAGCTGAAGTGAACTGGGCTGAAAGTGAAACCCCTTGTGGACATTTCGCTCCACCCCAGCATCGAAGTACATCCCTGACCTGGGTTACGCAGACTGTACTCAATCAATTCCAGAGTTGTTTACTGTTTGGGGCAGGCGTCGCTGGTGTCATGGTCATGGTTGGAAGGCGCGAATGTGCCAGCAATGGTTGCCAGGCTCATGCTTCTATAGTGTGAAGATAGCACCAGTCGCGCCCGCCACTTTGCCTTCTGTGCGCAATAGCGTGAAGATAGCGCCAGTCGCGCCCGCCTCTTTGCCTGTTGTGCGCGATGGCGGCAATGCGAGGGTCATTGCGGGTTAGCAAATTGCGTTGGATATGCTAGATGCTAATCTGTCTTACATGTCTTCTGCCTCAACCTGTGTATGATCAAGCGGTCGACAGTTGTAAAGCCACCAGTTTATCCGAGCGTCCTTTTTTTGCCATTTGCCGAAAAGAAAAGGAACCAGCACGGGGTCGAAAGTGCCACGCCCCCCAGCCTTTTCCTTCTGGTAGGCTCAATCTGGGATTTTGCGCAGGTTAACCGGTGTCGTAGGGACCAGGTAGCTTGAGAAAGGCTAGATAAGTGGGGTAGCACGGAACAGAAACGTATTCATCTCCCCGATCAACGGCATCCCGGGGACATGTTCGCTGCCTAATCCTAAGGCTGCAAGATGCCTGAGACTTCCAGCTGCCAGGCTCTGAGATGTTTTGTGCTTCACCCTGTATGATCAAATGGTTTAAGAGTACTTAAGTGAAGTGGCGAATGGAATGTCCAGTGGCTGATCCTGACGGTGCGAAATGGTTGGGACTTCACAAGTTGCCCCTGAGCTGTCCGATGCCCGATTCCAAGGCTTCAAAATGCTTGAGATTTGACAAGGCACCCCTGAGCCGATGTCCTAGACTTCAGGAGCACCTGCATTGTGAGCTGGACAGCGCAATGTGGCATTTTCCTTTTGATGTTTCCTGTGCTAGATAGTAGGCCCCCTCGGGGGTCTATCGGCTTCTCCTTTGGCGTGTACCTGATCTCTGCGCGGCGGTACTTTGCTTCCAAACTTTCGTTCGCTCAGTCGAAGTCACAAGACACTTCATGTGTTTCCTTTCTTTCTTGCTGTTATTTTGCTGGAGTTCTGCGTTTAAGGCAGATATCTTAGTGGATGATGGGACTGAACCCGATCGTCAGACTGGAGTGGAGTGCTGCAGGGTGTTCTTCAAAAGATGTCTTTGTGGATGACGGCACTGAACCGGATCCTCAGACGGGAGTGGAGTGCTGCAGGGTGTTCTTCAAAAGATGTCTTTGGTTATTAGTAATGTATTAGCAAGTTATTACGTGTTGACGTGTCCATTCGGTTATGTTGGGTGCAACTGTTCTTATCTCAAGCTCTTATCTGTTGTCTGGGCGATTGCTTTGCCATGTGTGGATGACAAAAGACGATGACATTCTGAACAGAGTTCACAATATGGTTGTTATGGAATGGCCTCTTTCCACTCTAGGGAGCCTGCTACCTTGCACAAGGCCCTGTTCCGTCCAGGAGGGCTACCGGATGGGACGATGCTCGGCTACTACATCAAGGGAAAGGTACTTTCACGTCCACGCTTGCAACCCGTGTGTTTCTTCCATGGATGTTATGGCGTTACTAGTTCTACGAATTCATGTTTTTCTTGTTTCTCTTTGTATCCTGAAAGTTTCTTATTTGTTGTTTTGTGCGGGGAAGAAAAACATGTATGTGGTAACTGATCGAAGTGATCTTAAACCACCAGTACATTGGAGCCTGGCGAACTGCACTGTGCGCCTCACTTTTCTGAATCGCAAGCGGCATACTTTTTTTCTTTTTTGCCTGGCGCTGCCAGCCATTGTGGTCCGGTAGGGCCGAGCCACGAAAAAATTCCGGAGTTGGTGACAAACGTTTTTCTGCAAGGCTGGGTCAGCATACTTGCGGTTTTAAGCCACAAGTACTTTTCCTGGCCATTTTATTTCAGCAGTGCCTGCACTGCGTGTGGCAGGATGTTCCAGCCTGCCGTTTTGCTTGGAAAACATCCAGGCAAAGCAGGCCGTGCACGCAACCATTTTTGCCTGGACGAACATGGCATGAAACCGCAGGCCTGTACAAGCCCCGCTGCATCGCAAAAGAATGGCTGGGAAAAGTACTGGTAGTTCAGAACGACCCATATTGAGCTGCAATTCTGTCCTGCTGCCATGCTGCTGCCACGGTGGAGGTACGTGAGGTGTGTATCACAAGGTTATGCTTTTCCTGTTTCTCTTTTCCCAAAAGTTGATGGGGCCATTTGTTTCCTTTTTCCATACTGAAAGGGGCGGCCCATAACGTTATTCTGCCCAACTGCGACTTTCACCCAATTTCTTCTGAGTCGCATCCCAGTCTAAATTCAAAGGAGGTGCTAAGTAGTGCTTGGATTAAGTACTTAGTACAAGGTAGTGCTTGGTACTAAGTACTTAGTATTAAGTAGTGCTTGGTACTAAGTACTCAGTACTAAGTCGTGCTTGGTACTTAGTACTAAGTCGTGCTTGGTACTTAGTACTAAGTTGTGCTTGGTACTTAGTACTAAGTAGTGCTTGGTACCAAGTACTCAGTACTAAGTATTGGAGGTGCTAAGTAGGTATGTAGTACTGGGTAGTGCTTGGTACCAAGTACTTAGTACTAAGTATTGCTTGGTACCAAGTACTCAGTACTAAGTATTGGATGTGCTAAGTAGGTGCAAAGTAGTGCTTGGATTAAGTATGTAGTACTGGGTAGTGCTTGGTACCAGTATAATTTCATTTCGATATCGAAGACCCTTCCCTTTATAAACTTCAGGAGGCTTACAACGTTTGATTCTGGCAGCAAATTGTGTGACCTTTTGTCGGTCGATTCCAGTACAACAAATTAGGGTAGGTTTTAAGCAAAACACACGAACCGAGGGCGGAGCTTGAAGTTTCATATCATGACTAAATTCTAATTTCAAGATAAGTATGGAGCTCTGTGGATTAGTACTAGCTTTATATCCAACACCTACGATTTTTTAAGACTTGTTCAGCGCCCAGGTTTTATCGACGATACTGTTCTTCACACTTGATCCTACTGTTTTGATACGCTGAAGTTGTGTGTCTGTCGTGACAACCACAAGCTATACCTTGCATTTCGCCTAGATCTAATTCTTTCCTTTTGGTGGTCTTTTTCAACATCGTCTTGGCTGATATGCAGTGCTTGTTATCAGGAACGAAGAGTGGCACCGGGATCCTGTGCGACTGCTGCAACATGGTGGTAAGTTCACACGCTGTTGGAAACTTGGGATATGGTTGGGAGTATGTTGGGAGGATGCGGAGCTCCAAATGATATCCGGTGTCCCATTATGTAAGAACATCTAGTTGTTGGAGTGTGTTGGGTGAGTATGAGTGGCACCAGCATCCTGTGCGATTGCCGCAACATGGCAAGTGGTAACTTGTAAGTTCACACTTGTTTGCACAAGCTGGGAGTCTGATGGGAGAATGTGGAACTCCGAATGATTTCCAGTGTCCCATTGTGCAAGGCCACCTACTTTTTGTTGTTGGGAGAGTGTGAGTGGCGCTAGCATCGTGTGCGACTTCTGCAACATGGTGGTTAGCTCACAGTTCTTTGCAAGCTGGGAATACGATGAGAGAATGTGGAAGTCCAAACGATTCGAGTGTCCCATTGTGTAAACTACCTACTTTCTTTTGTTGGAATGTGTTGGGAGATTGTGAGTGGCGCTGGCGTCCTGACTTCCGCAGCATGGTGGTAAGATCGTACTTCTCTAGAAGCCAGGACTTGTGTCCGAAGATTGCGGAACTGGGGAATAATTTGCCGTCCCATCTTGTATGATCTTTTCTTGTTTGAATATTTTGGGAGAGAGTAGTTTGCACTGGAATGTGATAAGTTTATACTTCTCACGGAGATGGGAGTATGTCGGGAGAGTGGGTAACATGGGTAACGATTTCCAGGAGAGTGTGAAAGATGGGTAATGATTTCCAGTCTTGAGTGCAATCAGGTAGCTGACATCGGTGAAGAGTTTTGTTCCTGGCATGAGTTAACAGCACCTCGTGCCGGTAATGCATAGAAGCACTGGGTGCCGACCCTCCATTCTTTTCTTTGACTCGGCGCTCAGTTCAGATCAGAATGCGGGCAGTAGTTTGGAATTCTGCAGGCTGTCTAGTAATTCCACCACTCCATAAGTGTATGAGAAAGACAGAGGAGGACAGGGTGGGTCTCATTGGCCTTCTCCTCTTCATGGGTGTTGTGGACTGAAGTCCTGGGCGCCTGCCTTGGGTTATTGGTTTCGAGATGGGTTTTAGTATCAACAGGCAAGTGCGACTGATGCAGCTGGACCTTCCACAGACTATGTAGTGATTCAACTATTGGATGAGCATGAGGAAGTTGAAGGGAAGTATGGGCCCGCTGCACGCCCTTTCTCTCCTGCTTACTATCCTAGCAAGTACTGAGTACTGGTAATCTGGATGACAAAGATCTCCAACTTGTGAGTGAATCAGGAGGCCGGACATCAATCTCGAGGATACTGACTCTACTGAGAGTCAGACTTTCCTGGATATACCTGACAGGTCCTGACTGCAATTTCGACCCTTCCTGGATCTATCGGACGGCAATTCCATACTCAGATCTGAAGAAAAGGTCCTTTGTGGGTGTGCCTTTCGCCGTCGGTTGTCACACTGCCTGGCGACCTCGGGGGTACCATGGTGATTTCCAGTAGAGTGGGTACCATGGTAATTTCCAGTAGAGTATAAAAGCTGCAGGTCTGGAAAATAGCAGGGTGTCATTTGGAACAAGTGATTGCTTCTAGGTGGCAGTATCTGGGTTGAGAGCGGCTCTATTTTCGTTCTGGTGGCCTTTACCATGGAGTACAGGTTTGAACGGTGGTTGGCTGGATGGCAATACAAAATGGAGTTTGCGCTCAGGCTTCCTATTCCTTCCTGGATATCCTCCTCCTATGTTGTCGAGGGTTGGGTGTTGAGCAGAGGGCCATTAGAGAACAATTTGTTTTGTCTTGGGCGGAGGTAAGGCTATGTTGCAGGCTAGACTCCCGCTACAGGGGAAAACAAGAAAACAAAGACTGCGGTTGCGTTGTGCAATTGCTGAGGATGGCAAGGTTACAGCTTTTTAACAATTTGTTTTGTCTTGGGCGGAGGTAAGGCTATGTTGCAGACTCCGGCTACAGGGGAAAACAAGAAAACAAAGACTGCGGTTGCGTTGTGCAATTGCTGAGGATGGCAAGGTTACAGCTTTTTCGGCCTCGAGACCATTCCCGGAGGTGGAGGAGGTGGGGTGTGGAGGGTTAGTTGGACTATGCACGGTTTGTGGTTGCACGTGTTATTGCACTGAAGCCTTTCTGTGAGGAGAGAATGTTTTTCAGGTCATGATCATTTTTGGTCGCACTGTGATTGCTGGAGATGGAGGGTGGGAGATTGAGGGTGGTGTTCCAGTACAACTGTTCGAGTGAAGGTTGGGGGGGGGAAGTGCATATTGTCCATTGGCTCCGTTGCACATCGCCATTGCATTATGAATCTCTTCCCGATTCTTCAGAGTCTGTTTCTAAGGCAGATTATGAGGTATGGATGGATCCTTTGGGACATCTGTTAAAATTGGAACAATGATGAAGAGAATAGCATGGTCCCTGTCCAACGATGACACACGTCAAGAAAGGGACCAAATCAGAAAAATATTTTTTTTTGCTCTTGAGGGCTAACCGAGACATGGGTATTGCGGGTTAAAAACTCTATTCCACAAAGAAAAGAAAAGAAAAGAAAGAACGTTGCGCACCTGTGTGTGTGTGTGTGTGTGTGTGTGTGTGTGTGTGTGTGCATGTTTTGTGTGTTTTGCAGTGATGTCCAGACCTGCCCATGTGGCGTTGCCAGAAGTGAATTGTGATGGTGTAGCGTTGAGTTTGAACTTTGAAGTGTTTTCTTTTGAGAAGTGACCAGCTCCAGGGGTGTCTTTGTTTTTTGTTTTGTCTTTTCAAAGGGGGTGATCTTTAGGGTGAGCAGGTATTGGTAGGCTGATGTGACTTGAAAATAATTCAATACTTGAGGGCGTCACTGCACTGCTCACGGTTTTTCACAGTTGACGAGTACCTCTATGTCTTAGAGCCGGTGTTTGTTTACGGAATCTGGAAGCTAGTGTTCTGGCTGAAGGGAAACTAAAGAGGAAAAAAAGGGTAAATCATCTGACATTACATCTACCATGGACCGATGGGTGACGAGGAGCTGTGATAGGAATTCGATTGAAAAGAAAAAGGCCTAGGAAGGGTGGTGCTATGTGCAGCAATGGTCTGGGTTTTGGTTCAATGTAATTTGGTCATGTTGAGGCATTCATCGAGTTGTTTGTGACAGACTCTGGATCTCTCAGGAACATGTATGGATTTTGGCCATCGATCCTTGTTGTATCTGAAGAATGGTGGTTGTTCTTGGGAAAGGAAAATATGGCATTGCTTCTCTTTGTACCTCATGCTGTTGACGTGAAGTCTTACAGTTCTTTCTGCTTGGGGGGGGGGGGGGGGGGGTAGGCAAAAAGAGAAGCTTGTCCCATCCTTACTGCTCGATCTATCTTTATGATTTTGCTGATTACTTTTCCATCTCTTGGGGTGGGTGGGGGGCTGAGAGTGAGGCAAAAAGAGAGCCTTGTCCCACCCTTACTGCACGATCTATCTTTATGATTTTGCTGATTACTTTTCCATCTCTTGGGGTTGTTGTAAATTGATTGCAGATTAGCTGCTCGCAGTTTGAACAGCATGCCGGAAGAGGTTCACGCCGTAATCCGTATGTCTCCTTTCGCTCATGATCTGTGTAGTCTAAGAGTGTTTGCTTTCTCTGCCTGGTTTTCAGTCTCGACGGTATGTGCTTTACGCACACACATCAATCTGTATTCAGGATTGTCGTTTTTTCTGTTGTCTTGATTTCATCGCTATCAATGCTGTTGTCCAACTTGTCCTTGGTTTACAGTTGGTACTCATCTACATTGGTCTTGGAGGCTGGATTACATTTTCGTTGTTTATGCTGCTCCTGGACGGCTATTGCGCTGACTTACCACAAGCCTGGCATGCAGATGGAGAGAACTCTGGTACCTACATTGGTTTTGCGTTATATGTTGGTTGTTTTATGTTGCTCCTGAATGCCCATTGCGCCGACTTATGACGAGCCTGGCATGCAGATGTGGACCCCTCCTGCCAGGCTTTTAAGCAACCACTTTCGACATTGATCGTGTATTATGTTTTGTTTCTTTATGGTGCTCCTGGGTGGCCATTGCGCTGACTAAGGACAAGCCTGGCATGGGGAATCCTCTACTGCCAGGCTTCTAAATCACCACGGACCTGGAACTTGCCTACACGACTAGGATGAGGAGGACGAGGAAGATGAGGTCGAGCGATGGATTGTGTGATTGGTGACCTCTCTCTGTGTTTCTCTTTCTTTTACCTCATTTGCTTTCCAGGAGTTTGCAGAATGGGTGCAGGTTGTGTGAAAAGGAGGGAAGGCTACGGCGACGACGACGACGATGACGACGACGACGACGAAGAAGAAGAAGAAGAAGAAGAAGAAGAAGAAGAAGAAGGAGGGGGAGGAGGAAGAGGAGGATGTAGTCGTGCGATGGACAAGTTCTCTCTCTCTCTGTAGCACACACACACACACACACAAGATGCAGTAGAAGGAGGCTGAGGAGGAGGATGAAGATGAGGTTGTGTGATGGGTGGCGCGATTGGTGAGGAGGAGGAAAATGAGGTCGCACGATGGGTGGCGTGGTTTGTGACCTCTCTCCTTGTCTGTCTTTGAGTCTTTTCTTCTACCTCGTTCGTGTTCTAGGAGTCCAGGGGGTTTGCAGGATGCATGCAGGGAACTAGGAGGAGGAGGAGAATGTAGTCACATGATGGGCGTCTTCTCTCTCTCTCTCTCTCTCTGTAGCACACACACGAAGAAGGAAAAGGGAGAAGAAGAAAAAGACAATGAACTCACCCTTCGCGCAGTGCACAAGCTTGCGTGGGGATTTGAAATCGAATGCGCATGCAAGTCTGCACGAGGCCAATAAATTTTCAAACGACTTATCCCAGCCATCAAGCATCCAAGACGGACAGCCGCAGTATTTGCAGATTCAAACAGGGCTGCACCGGCCACCGGCCGGTTGGACTGGACCGGACCCAACCGGGCCGATTGGAACCTCGATGGTCCAACCAGAATTATGGTTGGGCCCAAAACCGGGTCAATAATTGTGACGATATATATATATATATATGTATATGAGTCGGTGAAACTCCGACGAAACAGTTTGTCACAACCCCTCGTTTGTTGTCCTCTTCTCCCTCTCTGCCTACGGTTTACCGGGTAGTTCTATTTGACGATATATATATATATATATTTGTGACGATATATATATATATATATATGTGACGATATATATATAACTCCGACGAAACAGTTTGTCACAGCCCCTCGTTTGTTGTCCTCTTCTCCCTCTCTGCCTACGGTTTACCGGGCAGTTCTATTTGACGATATATATATATATATATATATTTCT
>BFEA01000133.1:1285161-1299571 GCA_003427395.1 Chara braunii
AGAGTCTGGCTGGGGGGGGGGAAAGGGGGGAAGGCAGGCAAACGTGACAATCGTATTGAGCGCATTCCAAAGCGTTCAGGGGTCGGGGCTACCCGACCAAAATGGTTGGGGCGCAGTGAATTGCCCTTAGCTCAGTGGGTAGAGCACCGGTTGGAAACGCCCATTGTGGTCTGAGGTTGTGGGTTCAAAACCCTGCAGTCTCATGCTTGGACACCGGCAGATCGTTGGACGACCGTGGACACCGGCAGGCGTTGATCGATGCACGACCATTCCCATACCCCCTTTGGTTTACCACATGATAAGGACTGCAGACACTGCCTGTAGCACCCAAGGAGGTTAGTCCATGGTTGTATGCTGGGGTCTAGGCTATGAGAGGAGGTTTGCCTGATGTTCTTGGTTCATGGGTTGTTCCCATGATCACACACTCGTCTCTCCTGGCCCAGTACAGGGCGTGAACAGATTAGTTGTCATTGTAGCTCGGCTGGTTTGGTTTGAGCTAGGGGCCGTATAGAAGAGGTGGAGGGTTCAAATTTGATCGGGCCGGTGGAGCATACTTATACAGAGATAGTTGGGGTGCTCTGTGGAGAGATTGATCACATGAGTTGGTTACGGGGTCTGCTTTGGTCGGGTAGGGCCATAAGTGGGGTGAATAGGGGGGTCCTATTATTCTAATCTGATCAGGTCAGGTGGCGCTCACTTGTACAGAGATAGTTGGGATGAAGGCAAGGGCTATTGTGGAGAGATTGATCACGTGAGTTGGTTACGTTAGGGCCACAAGTGGGGTGAATAGGGGGGTCCCGTTATTCTAATCTGATCAGGTCTCGCTTGTACAGAGATAGTTGGTATGATGGCAAGGGGTATTGTGGAGAGATCGATCACGTGAGTTGGTTACATTAGGGCTCTACTTTGGCGGGGTAGGGCCACAGGTGGGATGAATTCGGGTGGTCCCATTAGTGGGGGGATTAGCAAGGACAGCCCTGAGGTAGGGCATCCTGGGGGAGGGAGGATCTTGGAGTAGGGGCAGTCTTATGGATAGATAAGGGTGGGATGGCCTGATTCCCACATTGACAAGTAGCAACCAAGAACAGAATGGCAACAACCACAACAATGTGACTAACGTAGAGAGAGGTCTAGGGGGATGTCTTATAGGTAGAAGGGCAGATGGCGGCCGTACATCTACTGATAAAAGTCCAGAGCTTCTAGCTCCAAATTGCAACAACAACGGCGCATCTACCGAATAGCTCAACTTGGGGGGACAGGGATGGGGTCTACCTATGGGACGTGTAGTAGAATGTATGTCTGCACATAGCGCTCGAAGTATGCATACGACAGGGCTCGTCCGACTAGTAGGTCCTGCGTAGCCCTGGTGCCTACAACCGCTGTCTGGTCAGGTCACCCCCGTTGGTTGGGTAGGCCCTGCTTCCTACCCTCGCAGCAACCTGGATTTTATTTTTAAAAAAAGAACAAATGCTGGTGGCTAGCCAAATTTAAAAGAAAAAGTGCTGTGCTGGTGTTTCTGTAAATCTTCGCCCGGGGAATCCGACTTGTCAAAGAGTCTCAGATGTACTGGTGGCTTAAAGGCAGGCAGGCATCACTGATGCTTTATTCACACTTGTGAAACGTAAACCTACTGTCTTCACCCGGGTAGAGTATCTGGTCATTATAGCTGTATTCGGTGCAACTTTCAGTCTAGATACTGCAATATTAACGGGGCATTTTATTCGGGTGAAGACGGCAGTTGCAAAGATTGTCAGGTTTGTGATTTCGCAGGATGAGCATCGCACCAGTGGGACCACGCCGCCCTTTTCCTTGGACTAGGGGTAAGCATCACTGATGCTATATTCATCCTTGGAAAGCATGAACCTGGTCATACCAATGGTCTGGTTCATGCTTTTGTAACATGAACACAGCACTGGTGGTGCCAGCAGACCCTTAGTCTTGATTTCTGGAGCTGAAGCTAATAACGGCTGTTTTCCCTGGCACCGGGGCACCCAACTCGTGCCCGGCACCGGGGCACCCGTAGTCTTTTTTCGTCCTGCGGTGCACATGATTACTAGGCTGTTTTCCCAGGCACCGGGGCACCCAACTCGTGCCCGGATACACGCCCAGGTGCCCGTCCAGGGATGCCCCCCCCCCCGGCAGGGTCCAGGGCAGCACCAGCGCCCCAAAAAAAAAAGCCTGTCATGAAAGGGGGTCGTTGGGAAGGACCAACCCTTGTTCAACCCCCAACCATGTCTATGAGATGCAGTGGAACGGGGTCGTGAACGTGAGGTGCGGGTAGGATTAGGAACTAGACACGTTCCGTCAGGAAAGAGAGAGCGTTTTCCTACGTATTGCGTCGAATAAGAGCGCAGTCGGAAAACAAATTATGTTTTTTTTGTGCAGACTCGCGATACAAACAACTTTTGGCTGAGGGTCGTTGACTTACCGTGACGGCACGGGTGCGCAGCCCGTAGTTTCTTTGTTGATGTGGTTGGGGAAGGGTGAGGTAGTGATTATGCTATGTGTATGTTATGTCATGTTCACTATACACAACTCAAAGAGTGTGTGCGTGTGGGGTCCCGGTTGGTGCTGTATTCACATGTGTGTGGTGTCCCGGTGGGTGCTTGATTCACAATGTCATGGGACGCTGGACTTCTTTTCTGTTTTTTTTTTTCCGGCCATGCGTGGGTATCCCGGGCGTCATGTTTGCATGCCATCCCTGTGCAGGGGTTATTCTAATTTTATCAGTTTTTATTGCATGTCCTGCTGATTTTCGCTTGGGCAGGGAGAAACCGGTTTGTGCAGCGACTGTTCGAGTATTTGGGAAACAACTCGCAGAGATGCCACTGGTGGGAACGCGAACCAATGCTCGACGACAGGTTTGTGGGAACCCGATCTCGTCTCTTGTGTGGCAGTAGTTTTGTGGCAGTAGTTTTGTGTTTTATCACGTTTTTCAAAATGTTTTTACTTTTCTTTTTCGTTTGTGGCTGTATATATTACCACCTCTGAAGCATACCAACTTACAAAGCGCCATGTATTTTTTATTTTTTATTCTTTTAATTCGAGCTTCACTCTATATTTCAACAGTTTGTGGGTGTACCAACTGAGCCAGGCCCGTTGGTGAAAGTGCCATGTATTTGTCATATGATAAACTTATTACTCTGACCATTTATTTGTGCTTCGCGTGTGTCACTTCATGTGAATGTGCTCCCTTCACATTCACATAGAGTGACCGGAGCCTGTTGGTCTGCGTTGGCACATTTGTGATCAATATCATCATGGTGATCGGCATGATGATGTTGATCATAAATTGTAGTTGATGTCAGCTGCGTTGCCACATGGTGATATACTGACATTAATTACATCTATGATCAATATCATCATGGTGGTCGGCTGGATGTCGGGATCCCAACGCAGACCAACAAGGTCCGGATGTCAGGGTCCGTTGTGTCTAAATCGAGGACGTCTGGAAGGGACTCTCCGCCGAGGCGAGGGGGGGGTGGGCGGGTGGGTTCCCAGGGGAAAGTGCATCTGTAGCTTTTTCCCTGCTCGAGGATGGGAACTCTCTTTGTGCCCAGTCCCAGTGACCAACTAGCGTCTATATCTGGGAAATGGCATGTGCCGAGTTTTTTTTTTTTTTTTCCCTTTTCCCAGGGGAAAGTCCATCTGTAGCTTTTCGAAGCTGTTGAATCTGTCCCCTGCACAAGGATGGGAACTTTCTTTGTGCCCAGTCCCAGCGACCAACTAGCATCTATATCTGGGAAATGGCGTGTGTGTCATTGCTGGGGACCAAGGTGGGCCCAGGTCGGTACCACCGCCAAATTGCGGTTGCACCCTAAACCAGAATGCTCAAATTGTGAACGTACCCGGGCAAAGTATGAGCATACCTTGGCTACTAGAGTGGTCCAGGACCACTTGTTCAGCCGGGCCACCCAAAAGAAAACAAAAAGAAACAAAGAACATTGGAGAAATCCTCCCCCGACTCCCTGAGGCAAATGGTGTTCTTTTTTTTTTTTTTTTTTTTCCTTTTTTTTTTGGTTGCATAACTGCGATAACATAGTCTTGTTTCCGGATGTTTTGGATTTTGTTTCTTCAACGTTTTGTTTGGTTTTTGTGGGGACCTTCCAACCGTGTACAGATCTTATTTAGCGCGTAAGAAAAATAGGCTGTACAGGGTTTGGGTACAGATGTAAGTTGGGCGGTGGGACTGGTGGTATAAAGGCTAGTCCCATCTTTAAGTGGGTTCTGGATGCACTTTTCCCTTATTGGGGGTTCATGGGACAACTATTTGGTCTCCGCCTTCCCCCCCCCCGCCCCACCCCCCCCCCCCCCCACAAAAAAAAAAGAAATACTTGTTTCATTTTGTGGGCCTTCTTCCAGACCGGGCTCGACATGGGCTGTCTCTTGTCAATCGTCGGGTTGGACGAGGTGGGAGGGGAGGAAGGGTGGACTGTACCCACCATTCTCACCATTCAGATCTTGACTGTCTTGGATATGCAAGCGCCGCCGAAACGTGGAGCGCAACGTCCCTTACAATTAACTGCTGCCTCAACAGAAGAGGGGAGCGGGCACATGCAAAGAACCAAACGAGTGGTTTGTGCACCCTATGATAGATGATAGATCTGATATCATCATAAGGGGTCCCTTGCAACCTATGTATGATATCACATCTATTTAGAAAAATAGATCTGAAATATTTTATTATTTTCGCCTGCAACCTATGATATCAACTAATGCCGAAAAGGGGAAAATATTTCATGTCTATTTTTCAAAATTTAAGGGCTTTTTTTTTTTCTCGATCGGGCCTGCAGTAGGTGGTACATGATTCTCCGAATATTTTGTCGGTAAAAAATAAATAAAAAAATCGAAAGTAATCTAGGCTGCCAGAGTAGCCCGGCACCACTTGCCCGGCTGGGCCGAAAAAAATTAAAAAAACATATGCCGGGCAGCTCTGATTGATGATATATATATTTGTCCCAGCCGCTCGTTTGTTGTCCTCTTCCTCCCTCCCTGCCTACGGTTTACTGGGCAGCTCTGTTTGTAGGTTACCAGAGTGGTGGGGGACCACTTTCCCCGGCCGAGGGGCCAAAAAATACTAATATATATATGACGATATATATATGTATATATATTACCGGGCAGTTCTGTTTGTGACGATATATATATACAGGGTTGCCAGGCCGAACGTACGGAGGCCCCTAAGATGACCCCCGAACGTTCGGGCATTCGGGTCCCTGTACGGGGCCCGAACTTGAAGGGGTTCGGACCCCACAAAAAAATATTTTGGCACCTAAATATATATTTGTTTTTTTCTGATTTTTTTTTTGTGAGTTCTTTGTGATGTCAGGTATCTCCCTCTTAATTTTGAAGCCATTCTGTCCATCCAAAAAAAAAAAAAAAAAATCCTCAAAGATGGTGGTGTCAAAACTTACTTGCCCACTCGCTAATTTGTTTTTTCTCTTTTTTCACTTTTTGTTTTTCCTTTATTTCGGGGCATGAAAAAAATTGTTATTTTTTGTAGATTCTCTATTATGTAAGATACAGATATATAAATTTTCATAGCATTTGTCACAGCCAAAAAAAAAAAAAAAAATCGCCGAAGATGACGGTGTCAAAAACGTGCTCGCCCACTCGATAATTTCATTCTCGTTTTATTTTTTTTTATTTTCATTATTATTATTTATTTTTAGTATTTGATTTTTATTTCAAATTTGGTAAAGAATTTGGATGTAACGTTGAGGCAAATGTTGTTTAGTTTATTCTTATGCGTAACATATATTTTTTTCAGATTTTTTGGAATTCTTTTTCTTTTCTTTTTTTTTTCCTTTGGGGTCTGCGTTCGGCCGAACGGCCGAATGCGTCGAGAGGGGGTGCCGAACGTTCGGGCGTTCGGGTTTCGGGCGTTCGGCCTGTCCCGAACGCCGGCAACCTTGTATATATATATATAATTTTTATTAAATTCTTTTTCTTTTATCTAACCTATATTCTTCTCTCGATATATCTCCCACTACCTACCTACCTACCTACATGCAGCTACCTACATGCAGCTTAGCAAAATCCTCTACAGGTTTTTTTTTTTTTTGGGTGCCCAAGGCAGGAAATCTATCCTAAGCTAAACCACCAGTACTTCCTAGAGTCGTGCCCGTTAACATAGTTAAAATTGGCGGTGTCTTTAATTGTATTTTCTATTTTAAATTTGACAACGAATTCCGATGTCATCCCAAGGCTAAAGTTGTTCAGTTTCTTTTTCTGCATAACCCGTTCGGGCTCGGACAGACCGCCCAGGGAGGATTGGCAGCATCTGGACATTCAATCGTCATTGTTGGGAAGCAGAAAGTTCCCAGCTGAACATGACCCTTTCAGGGGGGGAAAAAAAAAGCATAACGAAAAGAGAAAGCAAGTCAGACGGAACTGGAATTACTCTTCGTGAATCTTTTATACCTTGCCTTGATTATAATTTATAATGGTATGATTTATTAATAAATTATTATGTTCGTTTTGTAGCTCTGTTTTGCGTGTTTGTTTTTGTTTGTGAAACTTGTTTGTTTATTTGTGTGTTTATTTGTTTGTTTGTAACTTTGTATGTTTTTTTTTTTTTTTTTTTTTTTTTTTTTTTTTTTTTTTTTTTTTTTTTTTTTTTTTTAAAAAAAAAAAAAAAAAAAAAAAAAAAAAGAAGATGATACATGAGCATCTNTTTTTTTTTTTTTTTTTTTTTTTTTTTTTTTTTTTTTTTTTTTTTTTTTTTTTTTTTTTTTTTTTTTTTTTTTTTTTTTTTTTTTTTTTTAAATCTCGTTCTGCATCTCTTAGGTATTTACTATGTTTGTTAACAGTCCAAAAAAAGAAAAGAAAATAAAAAAATCATGTGTTTGTTGTTGTCGGTGGCAGGGACACTGTCGTGCGCTTTTGTCGGCGATTCAATGGATGCTTGGCAAGCTTAGAGTGGAACGACTCGTACTTCCCGCAGCGCAAGGAGCAGAGGACACATGGCTCCATGGCTTTGGCTTTACCAGAATGGCGGAGGAACAGGTACGAGGATCTCGCGGAGTATGGGTTATGATTCTTATGAACTCTCAGACACGACTCTAAATGTACGTGGACTGTTTTGAAATCCCCACTCAGAATGTTGGATAAGCCGAAATGCATCCGGTGCATGTTTCAGGTACAGATGGCCAAGACTCTGACATGGTTTTTTTTTTCTGTTTTTTTTTTTTGTCTTTTTGTGTTTTTGGATTCCGTGTTGTCAGATCCGTAAGCACCGGTCAGAGCTGCAGATGTTCATGTGCTCAGGTTCTTCGTTTCTTCAGAAAATGATTATACCGCTGCCGGGAGATGAACTGGTTGCGGACTTGCTGCGGATGGCAGCAGTGCAGGCTGGTGCCAAGCCCGCTGGAGCTGAGCCGAAAAGCGGGCATGTTATTCTTCCGAACGCGAAGTCGAAGCATGAAGCAAAGCCTGGGGCAGAGGAGCAACAAGGGGAGGCAGCCTCTCCCGATCTCGCTGCACCGCGGCAGACTCTGTCACCGAAGTCGCAGCTTTCCAATGACGACAACCGGCACACGCAAACAGAAGTCAGGTCCACTCCCATTGAGAAGGAGAAGGAGAAGGAGAAGGAGAAGCCCAAGGAGAAGCGCAAGGAGACGTGGTCCCATGCTTTGGAGGCTCTAAGGCAGTCGAGAGCTCCAGCGACAACAGGGGGTAAGTGTACGAGCAAGGGTGAGGCCACAGCCTCACCCCTGGATATGCCAAGTCCGACCACAACGGGTGGAGAGTTGTTGACAAGACCGAAAAAGAGAGTGAAGCTCCTTGTGGAATCCAATGGCGGTGATAAGTGGAGGGGGGGGGGCGCAGGGGTGCCAGAATGGTGGAGGGATCCTTCGGGTGCCGCCCCTTCCACCACCGCAGATAGGGCGAGGGTGGATAAGAGTGCTGTTTGCGAATTGAGGAGTGATCGTCCATCTGCAAACGCGGTACAAACATCGAGGGGCTGGAGTGCACAAGAGGACCGCGGCCAGGAGATGCTAAGGGAAGGAGGAGGAGGAGGAGGAGGAGAGGCGATTATGAAATCGCCACGGCCACCGGCCATCAAGCTCAGTGTCAGAGCCACGGGCTCGAAGGACGGGGAGGACGGGCAACGGGTGGTGTCGCCCACCCCCTCAGGAGGGTCGCAATCGAAGAAACTACCTTTCCGAGTCGTTATCCGATCGCCACGGGCGTCGGAGAGGGACCCAGAGTCGGGATTGCGATCGCCACCGTCCAAGGACGGTGGCAATTCAAGTGAGGCAGACGGAAGTGGAAGAGGAGGGCTGAAGTTTGTGATTAAGCGGTCGGATTCTGAGAGGTGTTCTCCGTTAGACGAGGGGTGGAATGACACGAGGAAGAGAGGAGGTCAAAACAAGGAGGGCACTTTTTCGCTGGACGACAGGTATTCAAAGTCCTCGTGGGGCCTCTCGACCAAAGAGGAGCGGGTTGTTGTCGGTGAGAGGAGGAGCGGCATCCACAGTGGCTGTGAGAGCAGCGACTCTGGGGCCTCACGTGGAACGCTCGGCGGAGTAGGGAAGGGCAAGCGAGGCGGTAGAATTCCAAGGGGCTTGAGGACTGGTTCGATTGTTTGGAGGGGGCCCATCTCTCCTCCTCCTCCTCCTCCTAAGGATGTGATCAATGGCGGCTGCGAGAAGAATGGCACGGAGCTTGTTGCTCCGAAAACGGATGCTGCGCCCAATCATCTTCCTGTCGACACCCCGCCATCCTTGCATTCGCTGGACATTCCGACCCATAAGAAGAAGAGGAGTGCACTGAGGCGTCCAGGCGGAGAAGTCAAAGTCAACGCCAGTCTCCCGGCTGGACTGGATTCAGCAAGAGAAGGAAATGCCGATCCAGGTTGTGCATCAGCACCACTCCCTCTCAGCATGAACAGCAATAGGAGAGCCAGCTTTATGCCGGCTCCCAGCCGCTGTGGGGGGCCCCATGAGCTGCTGCCTGTAGTCAATGACAGTTTGCGAGGGTGTTCTCAGCACGGCGCAGCAGTCGGCGAAAAGGGCTCAGCCGGTCAGAGTGTAAGGAGGAAAGTAGTAGCAGTGCCTAGTTCCGAAAGGAAAAGAGATCCGCATTTGTCGGAGGAATTGCAGGAGGCGAGGGGAAACGGGAGGCCAGGGAGCCATGGGTGGAGAAGATGGGAGGATATGGATGTGGAGGACGGGCGCGGAAGAAAGCAGCGGTGGAACCGGCCGGAGACGGGAGGGGGCATAATTGATTTTCACCCATCTTCAGCTCCAGTTACAGGAGGGTTGGCGAAGACCAGACGGCCTGCGGGTACCGTGGAGCTGACGCCGGAACGAAGGCGTGTTGCTTCCACCGCCCACAGCGACGTTGCATCGCAAAGGAAGTCGGCATTTAGGCATCCACAGGCACCCTCAGCAGTGACGGCGAGTAGTCGAAGGGTGTAGTAGAACCTTGCTCCATCCCCTGTTTCACTCACTTGGCAGGAGTCCTTCTTATTGGTAGTGGTCTCGCAGCAGCTTTAAGCTGGTTTGTACATATTATTTTTCTTTGGTGAGTGTACCTTGTACCCCTCACTTTGTTCTTTGTTCCCTCCTCCTGTCCCATTCTCCACCCCTTCCCCACAACAGCAACCTACCTCTTGTCTTCATGTGTATCTCCCCCCCCCCCCCTGATCATCAACAAAATTTGTATTTGCTCTTCAATAGCCGCTGGTTCGTTGTAGTCATGACGGGGGTGTGGCACTGAGAGAGAGGGACTGGCTGGCAGAGAGAAGTAGAGAGAAGAAAGGTGTAGGCGCGGCGTGGTCGTCTTCTGTGTACTATTTTCTTTTGCATTTTTGCAGTTTTTCAAGATGATGAAAATTCTTTGGCGTCAAAAACACTTTGGTCTACCCTGCTGCTTCAATGTTTGCTGACTGGATCTCATACTCTAACATCTGGCAGTCTGACCTCGCGGTTTTGCAGCTTCAAAGACCTTCCTCATCGAAGGAAGTATATGGCCACAATGATGACAAAGTCATTGCCAAAGAGAACACATCTGAAATGCTAGCGCTCTGACCGGCAAAACCACCAAGCAGAATAGGATCTTCTTCTTCTTCTTCCTTGTCTTCTTCTTCTTCTTCTTCTTCTGTCTTCTGTCTTCTTCTTCTTCTTCTTCTTCTTCTTCTTCTTCTTCTTCTTCTTCTTCTTCTTCTCTTCTTCCTCTTCTGTATTCTTCTTCTTCTTCTTCTTCTTCTTCTTCTTCTTCTTCTTCTTGTCCTTCTCTCTATCCTCCTCCTCCGCTGCCTACTTTTTTCTTTCTTCTTCTTCTTCGTCTTCTTCTTCTTCTTCGTCGTCCTCGTCGTCGTCGTCTTCTTCGCCGTCGTCTTCGTCTTCGTCTTCGTCGTCTTCTTCGTCTTCGTCTTCGTCTTCTTCGTCGTCGTCTTCTTCGTCTTTGTCTTCTTCTTCTTCTTCTTCTTCTTCTTCTTCTTCTTCTTCTTCTTCTTCTTCTTCTTCTTCTTCAACTTCTTCTTCTCCTCCTCCTCCACCTTTTCTTCTTCTTGAGCAGCAGCAGCGGCAGAAGAATAAGAATAAGTAGAAGAAGCAGCAGCGGCAGAGGAACAGGCAGAATAACAGGAAACACAGGAAGAAGAGAAAGGAGGAGGAGAATCATCATCATCAGTAGGAAGAATGCTTCTTCTTCCTTCTCCTTTTCTTCCCCTCCTTTTTGTGCTGCTTCTCCTTCTGCTTCTGCTTATTCTTCCTGTTCTCCTCCTCTTTCTTTCTCTTTGCCATCCCTGGTTCCCCCTCGGCTATGCTTTCATCCCCTTTCACAAGAAACTAGAAGAGGAGCAAGCAAGACCTTGGGCAGCTGACAAGTCTAGCAGTCTGATTATGTGCTCGCGTGTGCGTTTCCTCTCCCCAAATCATTCCCCCCGTGTTCCTTTGTAAGCAGCGTCTTTCGTGCGCTTTCAGTCTGTGGAGAGAATTTATCGTGAACTTTTCATTCCGTGTCGTGTTATGCGCAGAGTCCTATCTTTTTATTCACGGAATATATCAGAGGTCGGTACAGCTGTATCAGGCCTGGAAACCACGCCAGATATACAGCTTTAGTGCCCTGCCATTTGTGATGGAATTATTAGATATAAGACTCTATTGAATTATCAATTCAATTTGGCTATGGCTGTGTTGCTCTCGGGAGTTGTTTGCATCGCACCCCACTTGAAGACCATACGATGGACCATCTACAGACCATGTAGACTATTCTGGACCATCTATAGACCATCTATAGACATTGTATTAGACTATAGTGGACCAGGTAAAAGCACCATGCGATGGACCATCTAATCTATAGACATTGTGCTAGACTATTCTGGACCATCTATAGACCATCTATAGACAGTGGATCAGACTATAGTGGACCAGGTAAAAGCACCATGCAATGGACCATCTATAGACATTGTGTTAGACTACACTGGACCACGTAAAAGCAACAACGAAACCCCATGTTGCACCAGCCCAAGTTACGAAGTACAAAGAGGAAAAGCCAACGACGAAACCCTCCTGAAGCGACCAACCTTGCTGAGCATTTTTGGTCGGGAAGACGATGCTGAACCTGGCGAGGAAAACGAAGCCGTAGAAAGAATAGCCAACACAGGTCCGTGGCTGGACATTGCGTTCCCGATGTGGGTCGTGACCGACTGCGTATCGCGGGTCCCGCCCAATCGGCACTTAATTCGGGGGTGCCTACCTCGTCGGAGGAGGATGTGGTGGATAAATCCCCTAGCGCTATGCGGCACGTGGCGTTTAGCTACAGGTAAAAAACAGAAAAAAAAAGAAAAAAGATATATGTAACCACGGGATGTAAGTGGCTTTTAGGTTGCAACATGGAGGCCCTATAGACTATAGTAGCTGGGGCTGACTGAATTATCTATGATCTTGTGGAAGACCATGCTTGTCCAAGCTATAGGCCCTATAGACCTGGGTTTACGTCTGTAGACCACCAGTGTACGTGTTCCGGAGCGACTTGAGTAACAGACCCAATTGATTCATTCCTAAAAAAATAAAAAATAAAAAAACAATTGACTCATTCCTAAACTTCCTGAAGCTGGGGGCAACCAGACCAAAATGGTTTTAATGGCTGGTGGCATCAGCCAAAATGAGAAAGAGAAAAGTGGCAAAAACAAAAACACACACACCACGCTGGTATTTCGGCAAAGCTCGCCGCGCAGGGGGACTACACCTTGTGCACAAGAGGGCTCGGATGTGCTGTTTCTATTAGAGACCAGGTATAGACCCAAGTCCACAACGAGACGGCAACGACTTATTCAAGGCCGCTGTTGAAGATATTCGTAGTGAAGAACTCGCTGTGAAGACTCGAAGTCTTTCCAAGCGCTTGGGTCTATTACTCCGTTGGTTGGAGTATACGCCTGATAAGTGTTAAGTCCATAGTTCAAATCTACTTAGGCCCACTGTGCTCGGCCTGGAGAGTATAGGGCTCGCTATAGTCCTTGTGTTAGACCATATTCGACCAAGTATGAACCTCTGGTAGACCAGGTGTAGACATTGTGTTATACCGCGTCAGACCGGGCGTAGACCTTGCATAAGGCCGTGTTCAAGGCCATGTTCAGACGAGGCATGGACCATGTGTGTTGCCCCTGTGACCTGTTGTACCAGGTATGGGTTAGGACTTAGAATTTTGCCGATATCCTGATGCTGGTTGTGTCATGACCTGCTTTTAAACCAAGGTTCGCATTGTGAACCGTGGATTAGGCCCTGGTTACACTACTCGCCATCTGCGAAGATTTTGAATGCATCTGGACAGAATGCTGTCCACATGCAATCGAAATGTTGGCGGATGGCGAGTAGTGCGATGAGGCCCTTAGACTGTTATGTATTATGTATTACCCCCTTGAGATTTTGCACCATGCTGTAGACACCTTGCTTTTAACCTCTGGTTCGACCATGTGTTAGGTTTCATCAGAGTGTGTGCCTGCATATCTCCACTCTTCTGGTTTATTTAGCACATTCCTTGCCACATGTGACTTTTACCACCTGTGGCTTAAACCACATGGTTTAGCAGAGGACTTCGCCTATCTTTCACACCGCACAGGTCTGACTTAGCCTATTGATTCCTAACCATAGCTGGACTAATCTAACCATAGCTGGACTAATCTAACAATAGCTGGACTAATCTAAACCAAAGTTGGACTAATCTTCTAACCATAGTTGGACTAATCTAACCATAGTTGGACAAATCGAACCATAGTTGGACTACAATCTAAACCAAAGTTGGACTAATCTAACCATAGTTGGACTAATCTAACCATACTTGGACTACTCTAACCATAGTCGGACAAATCGAACCATAGTTGGACTATAATCTAAACCAAAGTTGGACTAATCTAACCATAGTTGGACTAATCTAACCATAGTCGGACAAATCGAACCATAGTTGGTCTAATCTAAACCAAAGTTGGACTAAATAGTTGGTCTAATCTAAACCAAAGTTGGACTAATCTAACCATAGTTGGAGTAATCATAGTTTACCACATGGTTTAGCAGATGGTGCGGTGTCCCACATAATTCAGCACACAGTTCCGACCATGATGGACTATTAAAACGCATAGCCGTAACTAGGGCAGTGTGCTGAAGCGAAGGGGTTAATTGCTACTTAGCGGAGGCCAGTATCAGATGCTCCGGTGGCTGTGATACGAAGGTGTTGAATCTCACTAGCTTTGTTGTGTGACTTGTGTCCATCTAATTCCATCAGGATTCGAACTTCTGACTTGTGTCCATCTCAACAGGTACATCCACATATCATTTGTCTACATGGCTGAACGGGCAAGTGCTGGATCTGATTAGCACATGGTTCTAATTGTTGACCCTGGTTTGAAGTGCTGGACCTGATTAGCACATGGTTCTAATTTCTGACCCTGGTTCAGGCCATGTGTGTCAAACGTCGTGCACACGCACACTGGTTTGTACCATTTTCTGATCCGCGGTTAGACACACACACAGGTTTCTGATTCAGCCACATGGGTGGGCAAGCGTTGGACCTGGTTAGCACAGTCTGTGTGTGTGTGTGTGTGTGTGTGTGTGTGTAGAGTACATGTGCCATGAGTGTGTATGGAGATGTGTGTGAAAACCACTGGTGAAACAGTGTGTGTGTGTGTGTGTGTGTGTGTGGAGATGTGTGTGAAAACCACTGGTGAAACGCATTTTCGTTTATCCTCAGTATGGTACAAAACCATGCACAATACGATCACAACACCCAAAGAGGAACGCATGCATCCAAGTGAGTGATTGGAGAACCCTAATGCAGCCAAAAGCAGCAATGACAAAGAAACAGCTGATGACGCAGCAGGCAGCAAAACAAAAGGCAGGGAGGCAAAGCGTTGAACCACAAGCGGGAGCAAAGCGCAAAGGCTGGAGGGCACGGGAGAGGCTTG
>BFEA01000133.1:1302369-1324734 GCA_003427395.1 Chara braunii
AATAATTTAAAAAAAGGGGGAAACTGTGGCTGTGAGCCTGTGACACACTTTTTTTTTTTTTTTTTTTTTTTTTTCAAACCTAATCTATATTCTTCTCTCAATCTTCTTCATAGACCCACCAACCAACCAAAACTGGGACTGTCCCCAGCCCACGGGCCCACGGGCCCACGTGGTAGTTTGGCACCACAGCAGCGGTGGTGCAAGAGCAAGGAGGCTTGTATCAGCCCCTCATCACGATGATGCGGGGTGATCAGGCATTGCGTACGGGGGAATGTGTCAAATGCTAGTGCCGAGCATCTTTGGCCAGTCACTGCCACATTTCCCTACCCCCCTCCAACCCCCCTCTTTAGCGGTGTCGAATGGCCAATAGCATTGCCACATAGCAACCAACAATATTGGCCAAGGTCCCGCCAATGCCGACTTGCGGGGCCAACAGGTTATCTCTACCTGGTAGAACACCAAGCATGCCAATGCATGTACATGAGGCCAATGGAGATTGAACCCACGACCTCCTGACTGCAACTTGTGTGCGTCACCAACTGACCTAGGCCCGAAGGCCCAATAGGTGCTGTAAAGTTCAAGTTGTCTCCTACCACTGGGCTATTTGCTGGGAACCCCTATGAATCTTGGTCCGACGACGAATTCTCACACTGAGGAACAATCCAAGATTCGGGGCAATCAGCAGGAAACCAAAGATGTAATATATATATATATTTTTTTTTTGTATTTTGTATTTTTTTTTGTAATTCAATTGTCATGACGTTGAATATTTGGAGTCGTTGCGCCGGTCTCATGGTGTGAGCCCTTCGAAATGTGCGAGTTTGGCGGGGGTCTAAAACTGTGTCAGTCGTTAATACTCGTTATTCCTGCAGTCGCGCTTGGCAGATTTAGGGTCGCCTTTTTTTTTGGCCCCATTTTGGGAAGTGCTAAAGTTGCCTATTTTCTGATTTTTTTATTATTATTATTATTTTTTTTACCGAATTGGGTGTGACTTCAACGGACTTGCTAAAGTTACCTATTTTGAATGTTGGGTGTGACTCCGACATACTGGCTACTTAAAAATAAAAAATAAATTAAAAAATAAATAAAAAAACCGGAAAACTTCAGGAAAAGCTGCTAACACGAACTGAACATGGAGAACAGAAAATCACTCCCTGGGGAATTGAAGGACAAGGTGTCCCGCGTGCCAAACGAACACACACACACACACACACACACACACACACACACACACACACAACAAAAAAAAAAAAAAAAAAAAAAAAAAAAAAAAAAAAAACCCGAAAAAACTGCCACCACCCTATCACTGCTACTCGCCCAAAGTACCATCTTCACCTGAATAGAACGTACAGTCATCTGCTACATGATTAAATTCTTCAACAAGACATAATTCTTGTTTGTCTGAGGGACGCTGGACCCGCTTTCCAGCAGGTGCTGCTCCCCACCAAATAGATTGGAGCCACAAACCAAGTTGCTAGGGGTGACGGGTCATGCCATCACTCCTAACAAATTTGGTGGGTGTTTAAAAAAAAAAAAAAAAAAAAAAAAAAAACGTACGGTCATCCTCACTGTTTGTAGACTGAAACTTGCCCCAAATATAAGATGTTCTATTGGGGCGAAGACAGCAGGGCAAAAAATAATAAAAATATGAACACCAACTGGCGCGGGCCTCCTTTTGACTGGTGCCGCCAGCCATTTGCTCTTGCAGCCGAGCCCCCCCTACACAGTTTCGGCATGCAAGCACAGCCGCCTCGGAGACAAATGGCTGTGAAACTTAAGGGTGATTTAAAGACATCGTCCAGATTCGTCATGATAATTTTCGATCCCGTGTGACGGGAGTAACTCTATTCAGCTTCGACTACCTCTCCCCTCGCACAGTGGCATACGCAATCGACAATGATTGGTTGATGGGTTATAAATAACTTACATAAAAAACCAGGGGAGTCGCGGATGCCTGTTAGTTGGGAGGATCAGGATCCATACATCATACATGAATTACGTACACCATTGAATGAAATAGAAGCATCTGAGAATAGCAAAAAAAAAAAAAAAAAAAAAAAGGGTGTCTGAGAATAGCAAGGAGCATCTGGGATCAGGGTTTTATGGATTGAGTGACGTTAGCCTCGGGGAGTGCTCTCTGGTGAGGAGGGGGCCTGGAGAGTTTTCTCTCCAAGAGAGGGTGGTTGATGATTGTAATTCTGCCATGTGGCAGGGAGATCGTGGAACCGTTTAGGGTGCACGACTGCGGAAGGGCACTGGGCTGTGTTTTTTTCGAGCCGTTAAAATCGATGGGCAGTTAATCCCCTCTGTGGAGGGCAATCAATGCTGCCCAGTGCCCATTCAATATATATCCAACCTACAACTGAAACTGCTGTAACCGTGGCTTCCTGCAGTGAATGTTAAACCACCAGAACTTCCTAGAGTCGTGCCCATTAACGCTCCACGATTTTAGGAAATGTACGGGCTACTGGAGGAGCGCCCAAATTCATCCGACTAGAAACGTTTCTACTTTAATTTTTTTTTTCTGCGGCCGATAACTGGGCCAAGTACTGGTGGTTTAAGAGACGCTGGACCTGATTTCGCGCAGCTCCCCACCAATGGAACGGAGCCATCATGATGCGGAATGAGAGGGGTGTCTGCTCTTATCAGAGCCCCACCATCCCTGCAGCCGATGTGTTGAAGGGAAAAAAGAAAAAGAACAATTAAAAAAAAAAAAAAAAACACTCACTTTGGTGAGCTGGTCAAAAAAAGAAAAGAAAAAGAAAAAAAGGGCAAAAACCAGAACCAGGACTGGAAGGTGCATATGAGGATGAAGCGACCATCTTCTCCCGAACATAACGCACCCTCATCTTGTTGCATCGGACCAGAAACATGGCTTGTATACATTCGCTATCAGGGTGGCACTGTGTTGTGTTCGCGGAAAGACGGTAGTGACGGGACAGCAGCCAGACCGATGCTAGAAGGGTGGAGAGGCGCCTACGAGTCCTCCCCCCAGATGTCCGTCGTCAAAGTGGCAGCTTGTCTCCAAGGCAAGCAAGAAAATGACCGGCTTGTGGTGGTACTGTCAAAGGCACCATGCCCTTAGAGAAAACCTGCAGGTGGTGGTGACCATTGAGGACCTAAAAGTTCGGTATTGGATAAAAAAAAAATAAAAAAATGGAAAGGGTTTGGCTAAGATCAAGTGTCGTATATGTCCTGATCTGTTTGACGCACCAGGACATGTGTATCTAGGGGCTGGGGGCCTGACATTGCAAATTCTGGAGGCGCGAAACGAAAACGCGACTGCCGATCGAATTTGTCAACGGTGGGCCCAGCGTTTAACATTTCGGCCACGTTTTCTTGTGGCAACAAGTTTCGGACTGCAAGGCCGGGGCCGTATACTTGTGGTTTTATATCTGATCCATGGTCCATCAGACCACCCAAAAACAAAAGGCTGGTCTACGTAAAAGAAGGGAAAAAAACAAGGGCCCTGCAATCCAATCAGCTCTCCGAAGAGGAGTTATGGCAGCTACTGGTACCGAAGGGTTTGACTAACGGAACCAGACCTGGATATCAGATGACATCCTGTATTATATGTTTGTTTGTTTTTTGTCTTTTTTTTTTTTTTTTTTTTTTTTTTTTTTTTTCTTTTTTTTTCCCCTTTTTTTTTTTTTTTATTTTTTTTTTTTTTTTTTTTTTTTTAACACAAGCTCCAATCTATTCGTGGGGAAAAGCCCCCCTAGTACAGTCTATGTTCACAGAAAAGGACAACAGTCACGGTGGTAGTCAGGGAGTAGAGTAGGGCTCTCCAGGACCTGCTGCCAGTGGAGGCATGGCTAACGCAAAGACTCAGCATTTTGCCAGGACCTGCGCCTCCCCTTTCACCTCCCCTTTATGGGGAGAGGTAGCAATGCTTGCAGGGGTCCGCTGGATTGCCTTAGGGGTTCTTTTTTGTTTTAAGTAAGGAGTATTCGCTACACACACCTTCTGCATTCTCACTCGCTGACGTCTCGCCCGCTGCTGTCGCATCCCGGACTTGGCTGTGTTACCCTTGATGCGATTGTTCTGGTTGCCGATTCCCAGTGTCCACCAGACTGGGCAGGTGTATAGCTTGGTTGCCCTGCTGCATCCCGTCTATGGCATCGCACAGAGTCTTGTCGAGGGTGAATTTGAATCCCTGGCCCCGGCGTTGTTTCGCTCTCAGAGTGAAAAATGATTGCGCACCGGACTCATCCTCTCTATCCAGCACCTTCTTGTAAAAACCCGTCAAGTTCTCCCATTTCGTCATGCACAATTCCCCATCCCTGTTCCAAACCCCTTGCTGCGCCATCCTCTTTGCAATGTCCATCCATTTCCATTCCTTCCTCGTCATCCGTGCGAGGTTGTGGCTGACATTTGCGAGGTAGTCGTCCTGATCCCGCTTGCAGCGCACTAGAAGGAGGGAGTCGTTCAAATCCCAATTCGCACGGTCCCGTTAGTTTCCTAAGAACAGTAGAAAAATCACCTTTATTTTAAGGGGTAGAACCAGTCCACACGTCTGAAACAAGAGAGGATAGTGTTATGAACATGATTGTCCGTTGAAATTTTATCAACGCTCACTCACAAAAAACCCCGTGCACGCCCATACATGCACAACAGGAAGGGGAGAGGTAGTGAAGTGTCACACCGCCCAACAAAAGGAACGCAGCGGAAGACTCAGAGGAGCGAAGTGACAGAACACACAAAACTGTGAATTCTCTCCACACAAGTCCCAAAAATCATTCATAGAAGACAACCGAGTGATCACAGCCAGAAATCAATGAAGAGATGACAACTCAAACACAGTAAGACAACTGTTTATTAAACTCAGAGCATCGTTTTCACTGAACAACCTTAGAACCCTGTTGCGCTACCCTCAGAGGGGTAGCGCCTCAACCCCACACACACCAAGTAGCTAAAAATAGCACCAAAACCCTAGGTAACACCCAGCGCCACCCTGACACAGTGGCCTGCGCCAAGATGAAACAGGCTCCCAAAGCCAATCGCCACCCAGATGATGAAGAAGAAGCTCGGCGTCAACAGTCCCTGATGAAGATGAAGTCCAGACGATGATATCCTCTGAGAAGATGCAGCTATGGTTGCATCGCCACTGGGACCCTACTCATGAGGAGGGTCAGCAGTGCACCACGTGCTCCAACACATCAGACCTCTGATAGCCCAGATCGCTTTGACTCCCAGGGAGTCATAGCGGACAGCGTTGACCCAGTCTGGTCAGCGCTCCGAAGGTCTGGCTATGTCCGCTGTCTCCCACACCGGAATCAGCAACCACGACCTGATACCGTGTGCGCAGCAGCTTCCACCACGAAGTGTTAACTGCCAGAAAGCCCAGGACCGATGTCCCCATCCTATCTGTATACCTTAGACTAGCCTAGACATGACCTAGACCGGACTGACTGACCGACCGGTACCGTTTCTATTTCGAAATCTAGGGCCTCTCCCTACCCGGCTATAGGCGATAGGACCGTCTAGCAGCGTAGGCCCATTGGGCTTGTCTGTCCTAGGGGTAGCCCGGGTCTGCTGTTCGCAATTAGGGTAACTGTAGGAAATTCGAGTTAGCACTGGGCCCATATCTCCTATATTTACAAATATGTCCCTCACAAATTTTCCTTACAGGTAGGTCTCTCGGTTAGCCCTCAGCCGAACAAAATTACGAATATGTCCCTACCTATGGTACAGCCTCGTGTGAGAGAGGCTACAGGCAACCTGGAACCAGCAAGTCATTGCAGACCTACCCTCCCCCGGAGTGAGGACCTCCGAGCTAGGGGCGTAGGCATGCAGAGCGTCGAAGGGGTTCTCCCCTTTGCGCAGCCTCATATTTTAGGATAACAGACGTTGTTGTTTTCAGAAGCTCCTTGCGAGTAAACCAGCGATCCTCAGTATGGGGCTGGTAAAGAAACTTCACAAGGTACTCCTTATCCGGGCCTGTACCATACTCATCCTCAACTTTTTTCACCTCATATCCCTTCATCGGGAGACCAAATTGAGGAGGCCTGTTTGGAAATGCATCAGATGGGACAAACGGCAACAGCTTGAATGCATGAAAGATAGGGTAGGTTTGTAGATGCAGTGGGACATTCACGTGATAAGATGGCCCAAAAGGGTCAGCTCCCACTGTCCCCAAAACCTGCCATGGACCCATATAACACGGCAACAGCTTGGGCGAAATGTCCTCCTACCTAGACCCAGTCACCAGCGCGGATGGGGGATGGTTGACGATGCTTGTTAGCCTGCTGGATCATAGCCTTTTGGGCTTTGAGCAGGTTAACTCTGGCTCGTTCGATATCCCTCTCGTACTGTCTGGTGAATGCTGCAGTCCCAGGAGTCAGTCTGGGGGTAGCCATATCGATGATGTCATCGAGAGGCTGTCGTGGCTCACGTCCCCAGTGTAACCGATAAGGGGTGAACGTTGTGGAGGAGTGTACAGATGTGTTATACACTAGTTGTGCCTGTCCTAGATGGAGATCCCAATCCTGCTGATCAGGGCTGATCACAAGATGCAGCAACTGGAAAAGAATTTGGTTCATCACTTTAGTCTGCCCATTGGCTTCAGGATGACGACCAGATGTCATATCCAGTCTGGAATGGAGGTAGTCATTGCAATAGGACTGTCACTCATTGCTGCAGAAACGCAGATCTCTATCCTTGACAATTGAAGTGGGTGGTCCATGATGAGTAATCCACCTATCCGCAAAGGCCGCCTGCACGGCCGGGACTCTGGCTTCCTCTGGTAAAGGAATAAACTCTACGTACTTAGAGAGTCTGTCCACACACACCATGACCTGACGCATCCCGCGCAGTGAAATCAATAGACACTGACTGTGTCGGTGCCTCAAGGATGGGAAGTGGCTGCAGTAGGCCAAGGGGAGGCCGACGAACGACCTGATTCATTTGACACAACTCACTGGTCTCAACATAGTGCAACAGGTCTTTCCTCAGTTTTGGCCAGAAGAACCGCTGCGACAGGGCTGCCATCGATTTTAAGGCCCCAAAGTGGCCGCGAGCATCATGGCACTCAGACATGATGAGTGTTCTCAGCTGGCAGTCCTGAGGGATGCACAGACGCTCCTCTCCTCTTCTGCAAGTGTACAGCAGGCCTGAAACCAGAATGTATCCTGGTTCAGAGGCAGGATCAGTCTACAGATTCCTAACAATCGGGCAAAAAATCGGGTCTTGTGGCAATAACTGGGTAATGGTCTGACAGGTGCTCTCCCCTAAAGTATGAGTAGAAGAGATCAGGCAAAGAGCGTCAGGCCTACGAGAAAGGGCGTCTGCTACACGATTGTAGCAGCCCTTCTTGTGTTTCAGTTGATAGTCGAAGAGATCAATGAACTAAATGTAGCGCGCAAGCTTGTCATTCAGTTCCTCTTGAGTCTTCATCCACTGCAAGGTGGAGTGATCTGAGTAGATTTTGAAGTGTCTGCCCATGAGGAAATGCTTCCAATGCTTTAGCGCTGACACTAGAGCATACAGCTCTTTCTCGTACGTGGAATCCTGCAGCTTCTTTACTTTGATCTTCTTACTCATATACTCAATAGGCTGCAGATCATGCCCACTGTCCTGCTGAAGTACCGCCCCAACCCCATACTGACTAGCATCAGTAGTTAGTACGAAGGGTAAGGTAGGGTCAGGTAACTTCAGAACAGGTGCACGCATCAAAGCCTCCTTGAGGGGTGCAGCAATAGCATAAAAGTTCTTAACGAACTTTTTGTAGTCAGGGGTGCAGCAATAGCATAAAAGTTTTTAACAAACTTTCTGATGTCCAAAGAAAGTGGGTGTCTTTCTTTGTTAGGTCAGTCAGGGGTGCAACAATAGCATAAAAGTTCTTAACGAACTTTCTGTAGTATGATGCAAGGCCCAAGAATGACTGGACATCACGCACTGTGGTAGACTGTGGCCAGTCCTGAATCGCAGCAACCTTTGTTGCTTCAGGAGCTATCCCTTCCCCAGAGATTACATGTCCCAGATAAGTCACAAAAGTCACTTCAAAGGATGATTTTTCTCTATTGATCTTATACTGGGCCTCATGTAGTGCCTGGAGAACCAGAGCCAGAAGTTGTGCATACTCCTCGACAGATTGACTGAATACTAGGATATCATCTAGGTATACAATTACAAAGCTGTCTAGGTAAGTTTGAGTATGCGATGCATCTCTGTCTGGAATGTGTCAGGGGCATTGCAAAGACCGAAAAGCATGACAAGGCACTCATAGTTGTCGTATCTGGTCTTGAAGGCTGTCTTGTGGACATCGCCTAAACCATCTCAATCTGGTGGTAGCCAAGTTTGAGGTCGATCTTGCTGAAGATTGTGCAGCCCTGCACCATCTCCAGCAGATCATCAATTCTAGGAAGGGGCTCTGTAGACTTCCTAATGATTTTGTTGAGACCTTTGTAGTCGACGCACATCCTGAATTCTCCATTCCCCTTTGGAACAAAGTGAACTGGAGCCCCAAATTCAGATGTGCTCGGTCTGATCCAGCCCTTGCTGGTCAGGGTCTCAAGCTGTCTCCTGAGCTCATTGATTTCAGCAGGGGACATCCTGTAGATACGGCCCTTGGGAGGGACCGCACCTAGAAGGAGCTCAATCATGTGCTGGGTCTGCCTATGGACAAGTCCAGTAGGCTCCTACATCAGGTCTGAAAATTGGTCCAAAACCTGCTGAATCGGTGGGGAACAAGGAACAACATCCACACTAATCTGTTTCACGTATGCGACGAACAGACGTGTGTGGGCAGTCTGGCGAGAGAGTTGAAAGAACTCGTGTGCCCTCAGACAACAGCAACTGCTGACTGGGTGGTACGCATCAACTAGCACACAAGGCTGATAGTCCCCTCTACTGTCAGGAAGCTCTACCCTAGGGATGTGCCAGTCGATCCTAGGGTTAGTGGTCTCTAGCCACTACATGGAGAACACAAGATCAAAAGGCACGTTAGGGAAAACATAGAAGTTCAGGCGCTGCCTGACCTTCTCGTGCTTGTCAAGGATAACCGGTAGGTTCTTGACAGCGGTGGTAATCCGGACTGTGGAAGAGTCTCCTATACGGACTTCCAGCGGCTGCTGCAACTTCACCAATCTCTCATCCAAATGCAGCTTACTGATAGCCTTGGGAGAAATGAAGTTCCGCGTGGCCCCACAGTCTAGTAAGCCTTTGATCCTGGCTCCCAGGATAGAGGGTCACAACAAGATGAGGTCTGATTTATGTTTCTTCTTTTCCTGCAAAGACAGGAAAAGATCAGCAAAAGTCTGACAATCACCTTCCCGCCACGTCCCATCCAGGTCAGGGTCCATGTAAGTAAAGGATCCTGACGCAGCAACTCCAACAGAGTCAGTGAGGGTAGATGCAAATTCAGACTCGTCATAATTTGAATCAGCACAAGTGGAGGGAGCTGCTAACTCGACTTCTCTCTGCTGGTCTAGTTATTTGAACTAGATTGCGAGACATATGAGGACAGTCTTTTAAAAAGTGGTCCTCCTCCCAACGGAAACAAACCTCACGCTCCTTCTTTTTCTGCCATTGCCCTTCCTGGATCCTGAGCGCTCTCCAGGGAAGAGTGGAAAGATCCATGACGTTAACTGGCCAATGGACGTCTCGTGGTAGGTTAGCTCTTTGGGACTGAGGGGAAGAGGCACGTCCCTTCCCTTTCCCCTTTTGGTTGGTTGAGCCCTTGTTGCTGCTGTTGCCAGTCTTTCCCTTAAAGATGGCAGCAAGGTTCTCAGCCAGGGCAAGAACGGCTGGCTCAACTGTTGATACTGATCCAGTCTCAGATGGAGGAATGTCACGCTGAGATACATCAGAATCAGAACCTGCATCAACAGCCAGTAGAGCACCCTTCTTCCTGCACTGTCCCCTGGAAGAGGGTCTCCTCCTTCCTTCAGTAGGTTCCTGAACCTTGAGTCGAGACTCCAGGTCCAGGGCCGCTTTGCTAAAGGACCTCCAGTCCTTGTGGCCCTGAGAGTAGAGAGCAATAGAGTAGTCTGGTGACGTTACGCGCAAGAAGTGAGTGAGTTGGTCAGACTCACTCATCTCCAGGTCGGGTGTAGCAGTCAAGTTCTCAACCAAACTGTAGAGCTTGGACAGGGACCTGCGTGAGCCCAACAGTATCTTATCTGCTGCTTTTCGGGCTTGTTCCCTGTCTGCAAACCGGTCTCGCAGGGTCTGCAGCAACCCCTCCACCTTCAACTGTTCTGCACATTTGTCCATGGGCAGATTTTGTTTCGCTGGAGAGGAGGTAAACTATTTCAGCGCAGTCCTCTCCAAACGTTCCAGAATCGTTCCTACCTTTGTCACCTCTGGACAAACGAAGCTGCCCATGTACGCCTGCATAGCGGTAACCCAATATGAAACGTCCACCTTGGGGTCTTCCCCAGAATACATGGGAGGTGGCGTCATCTTGGGCTGCCACTGATGAGATGTGTCAGAGGGAACAGAGGTAGTCAACACATGGGAACTAGCAGGTGAAGCTGGACGACTGTGGGATGGTGAAACGGGTGTTGGGACAGGTTGAAGAGGTAGGGGAGAAGGTACAGGAAGTTGCAAATGTTGCAGAATCTTGTTGACACTCGATGTCAGGGAATCAAGGCTTGATGTCAGCTTATCGACCTTGCGGTCGATGGCAGAGCATTGATTCTCTACAACGAGAATCCGCTGATCCCAGTTAGAAAAGTAAGACATGTTGAGGGTGTTTGTTAACAGCACCAACTCAGCAGTATCCTTACTATACTGACTGGAGGTACAACTGGCGACAACTTTCTCAACCTCCTTACGTAACTGTCTCCTCCTCTCCTCCTTCCTGCTAGCCTCCTCAGCTTCCTTCATCTCCTTTTTCAACCGTTGGACATGGGCCTCTGCTTTTTTGCGGTTTGCCTCCGCTTCAAGCAAGGCCTGCTCCAAGGGGGAGAGAGAAAGTGCGGGAGGGTGAGCAGAAGGTTCTCCTTCCTCAACCTTTGTCTCAGCGTCAGTCATAATGAGCATCACACACAGTCAAATAAATATAGACAGACAGATACAAGGTCAGCAGGGATTAAGACTACACACGCAACCACTAATGTAATCACTGCCACCTGATGAGAAGAGACGTGGTGAATTAGGCAGAAGAATGCTTAGCCTCTGTAGGCCGCCGAGGGCTATTCTGGGTCAGTTTAGGGTAATTCCAGATAAAACCAGCTTGCAATTTTTCATTCACAGCCCAGAACCCTGGTCTGAGTGCAATAACCCCAGAGTCGCTGTCAGATAGTTAGATAGGATGCAACCTGGGACTGTAAGTAGAAGGTCAGAATAGCGCAGAGAGTCGGTAGCAATTAACATAACCCAGTAGTGAATCAAGATGTAGCGAATGACTGATCAAGCTATTTTTAGACTCCTACTACTAACACTGGCATGGTAGGACCCTGTATGGACCACTCTAGGTGAGGTGAAGTACACATATCACTGTTTCTGACTCAAAACATCAATCTTAGTATAGCGCTTTCAGACACTGACTCAATACTGAATTGTGATTTCAGGGTGACTGACAGACTGGAATTCTGACGGACAAAACCTAAGATATAACAAACCCTAGTTGCCCCAAGCACTGGCTACGACAGCGTAACCTTCAGAATTTCATTATCATACAGACCCTGGACTACTCAATTCACTATGGGTACTGAATCGCAATGCTGTAATACAATCACAGATGCAATTTGAGACAGAGAGGAGGTCAAACAGAGGCAGTAGAAGTCAACGTAGATAAGTAAGGGAAATAGCTATGGTTATCAGGCAGTGCTATTTTCAATTTTCACTGTCTACAGACTCTACTGACATACAGTTTCAATTTTTCCAGTCTAATCACAACTATCAGCCTCGCTACAGGGACTTGAGTAAGGAACACACTTACTTCAGGGCAAAACACTGGAAGAAGAAGCTGAACTGGCTATACCTGCCATCTCGCCTGTTTCTTCAATTTACTGTTCCTGGTGCTCCCACGTTCAAAATCTCCTGAAATTTGGTGATACTGAAGTTCTTAATATGGCGATTAACCCCCACTAGTCAGATTCACTGAATCCGGCCTAGAATTTGGAACTCGACATACCCTCAGGTATCTCATCACTAGCAGAGTCAATGCCTGGGCTAAAAATAGCCCCTCAGTGTCTCCCAGGGAACGGAGCACTGAATCGCCACCAATCTTTGTGTCATACTAGCCTCCACACGCTCCTCACCAACACCCTACTGAGGGCAATACTGAAGATGCGATTTCCCCATGAAACCTGACATCAGAAGCTCTCAGATAGTGATGGCTGCCTCAGTCCATCATCTCGCCACTGTCTGGGTCCGATCTGCTCTGAGACGAACTGTTATGAACATGATTGTCCGTTGAAATTTTATCAACGCTCACTCACAGAAACCCCCATACATGCCCATACATGCACAACAGGAAGGGGAGAGGTAATGGAGTGTCACACCGCCCAACAAAAGGAACGCAGCGGAAGACTCATAGGAGCGAAGTGACAGAACACACAAAACTGGGGATTCTCTCCACACAAGTCCCAACAATCATTCATAGAAAACAACTGAGTGATCACAACCAGAAATCAATGAAGAGATGATAACTCAAACACAGTAATACAACTGTTTATTAAACTCAGAGCATCGTTTTCACTGAATAACCTCAGAACTTTGTTGCGCTACCCTCAGAGGGGTAGCGCCTCAACCCCACACACACCGAGCAGCTAAAAATAGCACCAGAGCCCCAGGTAACACCCAGCACCACCCTGACATCCAACTTAGTGGTCTGTGCCAAGATGAAACAGGCTCCCAGAGCCAATCACCACCCAGGTGATGAAGAAGAAACTAAGCGTCAACAGTCCCTGATGAAGATGGAGTCCAGACGATGATATCCTTTGAGAACCCAGACGATGATATCCTATGGATGCATCGTCACTGGGACCCTACTCCTGAGGAGGGTCAGCAGTGCACTATGTGCTCCAACACATCAGACCTTGGATAGCCCAGACCGCTTTGACTCCCAGGGAGTCAGAGCGGACAGCGTTGACCCCAGTCTGGTCAGCACTCCGAAGGTCTGGCTATGTCCGTCGTCTCCCACACCGGAATCAGCAACCACGACCTGATACCATATGCGCAGCAACTTCCACCACAAAGTGTCAACTGCCAAAAAGACCATGACCGATGTCCCCATCCTATCTATACCCTAGACTAGCCTAGACACGACCTAGACCGGACTGACTGACCGACCAGTACCATTTCTGTTTCGGCCTCTAGGGCCTCTCCCTACCCGACTATAGGCGATAGGACCGTCTATCAGCGTAGGCCCATTGGGCATGTCTGTCCTAGGGGTAGCCCGAGTCTACTATTCGCAGTTAGGGTAACTGTAGGAAATTCGAGTTAGCATTGGGCCCATATCTCCTATATTTACACATATGTCCCTCACGAATTTTCCTTACAGGTAGGTCTCTTGGTTAGCCCTCAGCCGAACGAAATTACAAATATATCCCTACCTATCGTACAGCCTCGTCTGAGAGAGGCTACAGGCAACCTGGAACCAGCAAGTCATTGCAATAGTATACTCAGCAAAAGTCGGAATCAGATACAGATACAAAATTTCACTCCAATTCGGAATAAGCTCGCCCTGAAGTACCCACGAGACTTGGGTATACTGCCACCCCTCCCAAAGTGACATGTACGCAAACATGATCTTAGGCTACTGGTAGGTCTACCTGCTAGAATATAGTCTGTACATCTTGGTCCTGCAAGCTGTTGACAATTCAATTACTCGTCTGCCTAAACAATCCATTCAAAATGTTCAGGGACATAGGACCCGTTTTCCAGCAGGTGCTGCTCCCCACCAATAGATGGAACCTCCCCGAAGGTGCTAGTGGTGTCTGCTCTTACCAGCACCCCTAGCATCGAATCGGGTTGTTTTAATAAAAATTAAAAAAAACATGATTTTTTTTTATTTTTATTTTTTGTAAGGCTAATTCTGTAAGCCCAACCAATTCAATTTCCTGTCGAATCTGGACACGACGGTCTTTCAGGCCTTTTTTTATTGTCATTATAGTTCTATGGGGAACCCCGTAGCAGCCACATCCGTGCTCAGGCTTCCAACGAGGAAACATGCGGGAGCTGCACCCACCACTGGCAGCAGGTGCGATACCTGCTACAGCAGGTGGGTGATACCAGCCAGGGGTCAGCTGGTAGCATCATGACCAAGCTTCTTCGATGGGCCACTCACTGCGCCTCCTCTCCGGTCCCCTGCCCCCTCCTATGAGCATCGGTACTCTCTGCTCAATGCCACTCGAGGGGACTAACGACATATCTCTAGGTGGCGCGCGCCAAGCTTGCCCAGGAAGGTACATGAGGTCAATGGGGATTGAACCCAAAACCTCTTAAACGCCACTTGCGTGCCTTACCAACTGAGCTACTAGGCCGCTGAATAAGTTAACTTGTTTTTGACTCGCAGCCCTGTTCATTATTGAATTTAAAAAAAAAAAAAAAAAAAGCCTTGTTCCTTCTTATTGAATTATTCTTCACCTCATCAGAGACATCATTCTCATCCCCAGTGCCACACCATCTTGTTTTTTTTTTTTTTTTTTTGTGGTCACCATCTTTTTTTTTCTTCACCATAATCATTCTTCTTTGTTTCATTAACTTTTTATTAAACCACCAGTACTTGGCCCATACATGGGCCGCGGGCCTTACCCGTTAACGGGCCGCAATTTTCGGGGCCCGGGGAAGGCCCGGCAGTGCAATGGAGGAGGACGTGCGTGGGCCCACAAAAACGGGGCAAATGGACTATAAGATGTCCTGGTGCAATGCTATGTGGAAACGTTCGGAGGCTGAAGGCGACGAGGGGGAAAAGAGAAGAAACGAAACTGCAACACGATAAGAAAAAAAAAACAGATCGTTGCTGTTTTTTTCCTTTTTTTTTGTTTGGAAGAAAACTGGTTTCTCATGAGTGTCCGCTAGCCCTGTAAGGTTAGCACTTTTTAGAATGTATCCGGCTGTACTTGTGGGCACAGTGGATGAATCTGAGGGCTTGGTATCTCTTTTGCCCTTTTTTTTTTTTTCTTTTTTTTTTGGGGGAAGCAGTATCTCGGTTGTTTGTGTTTCTGCTCCCCGTGAGACACCTTGCCAACGGTTCCAAGTCCACAGCTTCACTGTGACATAGCATTTCGGTGCAGCAGCGGATGTATCAGAGGGCAATCGCGTTCAAAGCTTGATACCTTTTGTCCCCTTTGTTTTTTTTGTTTTTTGTTTTTTGTTTTTTTCCTTTTCAAGATTCTCCGTTGTTTGTGCTTGAGCATTCAACGAGATCTTTCAGGATGGATCTGGATGCACTTCTGCCCAGACCATTTTCATGTACACGAGTGGAAGCAAGAAAACTATAGTCGCTTTACATTCCAGATGCAAGCATCAGATCCTGAATAAGGGCGGTACCTGTGCCAAGCATCAAATGTCCCATGTTGGTTCCCACCCCCGGCAGGCTCGACAAAAATCGGCGCGCAGGGCATATTCAGGCTCGGCTTCAATACCTGGGCCAAGTATTGGTGGTTTAACTCTTTTATGCATTTTTTTTTATGATTTTACACAAATTTTAAATTTGCAGTTAGTTATCATCATGAGAGAAGGATTTTTTTTTTTTTTTTAACCGAAAAGATCCCTACCGCGGATATTTCGATAATCCTAGCAGGAAATTTCAATGTCGCACCGTACAGATGGAAAGTCCACCCCGCTACCGAACATAACGTAGAAGAGGATGAGCGGATACCGAAGGACTTGTGTGTTCCCCTCTCGCTTTTTGACACCTTCAGGCGCAGTTTTCCGACTGAAAAGGTCTTTACCCGTTTTCAAAACAATGATTCCACCAGACTGTCTACATTCTGGATCGATTTAATTTTGGCATCTGAGGATTTGGCAGGAGGGCTTACTGTGGCAGCAATATTGCCAACCAGCCCGTACCCAGGTCTGAACCACAGAATGTGCATGACGGTTTGGACCTTTCGAAAGAGACTAGACCAGAGAGCCAGCTACTATAAACTCAATACCTCCCTACTTCGGTCCAAATCCTTCTAGAAATATTTGCAACAAGCTTGGGACTTCTGAAAAGACCATTGCTCTCAACAGGACTCTCAAATCGCATAGTTTAACAGCGGACTGTTTTTTATGGCAAAAAAATGTAATGAATACTCTAAATATCTAGTTCCACAACGACATCATCAAGAAATCATGATAATGCGTAATCTCGTAGATGCAGAACAGAAGCAAAATTTACAAGTGCAGGAACTAATCTCCCATGAACTACAAACCCATATGAAGGCTCAAGTTTTAAAATACTCACAATATCGATGGCAGGGAGCTCAGACAAGTGCAAGGCTATCTACATTCTCTACTGAAAGAATGATGAATTCTCACTTCTTTTGCCTAGCTAGAACACATTTCAAAAGGACTACGATTGAGGCACTTTACGAACAGGAAGTCAGGGAATCAGCCCTGGTCGTGACAACGGCTCGTTGCACTAAGATAACATACGATTTTTATAAAGACATTTTCTCCTCGCAAGACGTGTTATACCACGATTGTCAAATAAAAGACTTCTTGGAACCAGTCAACAAAACACTAACATCTAAACAACACGAAGCCTTAGAGATTTCACTCTCCAAACAGGAGATATGGAACGTCATTCTTCAAATGAAGGAAGAGAAGACAACTGGGATTGATGGCTTCCCTAAGGAATTTTGGGAAACCACATGGGATTTTTTGAGCCAGGACGTCATGGACTTTAAATTTTTGACAATCGGGATCTGTAGAAAAACAAAGATCGATCCTTTAAATTTATGAAGTATCGATATTGTCATCAATCACCTGTTTATCCTGACAAAAAAAAAAATTGTCTTACTTTTGCTATTATAGTTGTGATGGAGTTTTTTTTTTGTCGATGGATTTTAGTTTCCTCTTTAATCACGAATGAGCATCTTGCTTCTGAGACAACCATTAACACCTTTAATCTGATTATGTTTAAGAGGTTCTTTTTACAGGCCATCCAGTCTGGAGGGATCTCCTATCCGATCATAAAAATTGAGGAATCAAGAGTAGTGGAGCAAGTCTGATGAACAAGTTTTCAACACTCCTCGGATTCTGCATACCCTATCACTTATTTGTTCTTGTAGATTGGTGGTGATGTTTTTCATTTTTGGCTCAGGTCTCGCATCATATTTGTTAATTAATTTTTGGTTTACACGACTTCAAGCAAATAAAGCAGCTGTTAAAACTTCATCTTTGGTGAGGTATCTGCGAGGTTTCTTGCAAGTGTGCTCTTGCATTTTGGTTTCGATTCAATTTTGAAGTATGCCCTCGTGATTAGTTTGTATTTTTGTTTTTGGGTAAAAAGATAAAAAAATCGACAACGTAGGATTCGTGAAAACCTAACAAAACAAATTGTTAGGTTTGCACGAAATTTATTCAACATTATGATAGTACGTTTTCATGCCTTCTTTGGAAAATAAATTTTATATGACGTAAAATAACCAAAAAAAAAAATAAAAAAAAAATTCAGAACGATTAGAAGTGGCGAAGCGAAAAACAAGTTATGTAAGATGCGTAGTTTCATCTAGGGGTTTTCCGAACAAGCAAACATGTTTTCCTGTTTGTGAATACGTTTTCTTGAACATGTTCTCTGATACGTAGGTGAACATATTATTTTTTACAATTTTTTTTTTTTTTTTTTTTTTTTAACTCGTGTTTTGGTAAAAGTTTGAAAATGTATCACAAATAAAAATTATTTTTATTCTTATTTTAAATAAAATATATATTTTATATAAGGTTTTTAATATTAACTTCAAAATTAATTTATAGTTTTATAAATTAGTTTTTACAAAGTTTGTTTTTTACCTAACTGTCAAAAATAACTTATAGCTCTATAAATGAGTATTCACCAGAAACTATTTTTTTTACATTTTTGAAGTTTGCCTTGTAGTCCTTAAAAATTGTCTTGTTGTAGCTATGTTTTTTGTCAATCTATTGAGAATGACTTATAGTCATATAAGGGGATTTTTCAGAAAAGTGTTTTCTTGCACATTTTGAGGAACAGTTAAAAGCGCTCTCTTTTGTAAAAAAAAATAACAGTTTGGCTTCTACTTTTTCATTCTATAAAAAAATAAGGTTTTGTGGTTTTATTAGGTTTTCACGAATCCAACGTTACATAGAGTTTTCGCGCGAATTAGCAATTGCACTTGGATTTCTTTCAAACTTTTTCATTTTAAATTTGTCATAGGGATTATAAACTACTTTTAATGGTATTTATGGTAATTATTTTTTATTTTTTTCCTTTCTTGTGCATCCGCTTTATTTGTGTGCGCATTTGGATGTTTTTTCACGTCATACTCAATAATGTTAATTGTTTTCCTCTCCCTCTTATATTTTTCTCACCTCTTTCTCGATCTTGCGTTTGCTCACACATTTTTCGTAACTTATTTTTCTGCTCTTCCTCAAACCTCAGGACGATCTTGGCAAGCGAACGTGGTCATAGAGGTCAAACCATACCTTGCGGATCGATTTTATTCATTACTCCTCATTTCGACTCATTGCAAACTGCCTCCTTGCCCCAACGATGTTATGGACTCTCTCTCTTTCGCTATCAACCAACTTAAACCACCAGTACTTGGCCCATACATGGCCCGCAAACCTTCTGCATTAACGCGTCGCAATTTTCGGGGTTCAGAAAAGGTCCGGGAGTGCGATGGAGGAGGACATGCGTGGGCCCACAGTAACGGGTCAAATGGACTGTAAGATGTGCTGGTGTTGTGCTATGTGGAAACGATCAGAGGCTGAAGACGACGAGGGGGGAAAAAGAAAATAAAAGGAACTGCAAATGAGAAGAAAAAAAAATGATCGTTGCTTTTCTTTCTTTTTTTGGGGGGGGGAAGAAAATTGTTTTTTCATGAATGCTCGCCAGCCCTGTAACGTTAGCACTTTTTATAATGTATCCGACTGCACTTTTGGGAACAGTGGATGAATATGAGGGCAATCACGTTCAGAACGTGGTATCTTTTTTTACCTTTCTTTTTTATGTTTTTTTTTTTTTTAAGCAGTATCTCGGTTGCTTGTGCTTCTGCTCCCCATGAGACACGGGGAGCATTCAATGCTTGCCAACCGTTCCAAGTCCACAACTTCATTGTGATGTAGCAATTTCCAGAATGTATCTGGTTGCACTTTGGTGCAGCAGAGGATGTATCTGAGGACAATTACGTTCAAAGTTTGGTTTCTCTTTTCCCCTTTGTTTGTTTGTTAGTTTTTTTTTTTTTTTTTNTTTTTTTTTTTTTTTTTTTTTTTTTTTGGAAGCGGTATCTCGAATGTTTGTGCTTTTGTTCCCCATGAGAGACGGGGAGCATTCAATGCGTGTCAACCATTTCAAATCTAGGATTTCACTGTGACGTAGCACTTTCCATAATGTATTTGGTTGCACTTCGCTGCAGCAGCGGATGTATCTGAGGGCAATCACGTTTAGAGTTTGGTACTTTTTTTCCTTTTTTTTTTTTTTTTTTTTTTTTTTTTTTTTTTTTTTTTTTTTTTTTTTTTTTTTTTTTGTTCCTTTTCAAGATTCTCGGTTGTTTGTGCTTCTTCAAAATTCTCAGTTGTTTGTGTTTCGGCTCCCCGCCAGAGGCGGAGAGCATTCAACGAGTTCTCTCTATACGGATCTGGATGCACTGCACGAGTGGAAACAAGAAAATTATCGCCGCTTCACATTCCAGTTGCGGGCAACATGTCCAGAATAACGGCGGTACCTGTGTCAAACATCAAATGTTCTATGTTGGTTTCCGCCCCTGGCAGGCTCGACAAAAATCGGCGCGCAGGGCATATTCAGGCTCGGCTTCAATAATTGGGCTAAGTATTGGTGGTTTAAAAGGAGTAGTGGCTAGTTAGGTGGTGATCAACGGATTGGAATGTCGTAACAGGTCGACCACGGCTTTATGGGATTGCGCGCTAGATAGCTGCGACGATATCTTGAATCTCGGCGGATCAGGATGTTGTTGGTTGTCCGGCGATCAGGATTGCTGACACTTGGGGAAGGTTAAGAAAGTAGTGGTTGAAGGAGAAAGGTTCCATATGTGTGGGAGTTGGGTAATTTATTTTCCCTAATCTGCTCATGTAACTCTGAGTGGAGGTTGTGGATGTCGAGGACATTATTTATTAATTTTAATCTCACAACCTTTGCCTTTGTAAATTATCTGAAGTGTTTTTGTGTATGAGTTATATATGTGTAAATATGTAGTTGTTTATATTTAATAATTGCATGAGATCGTTGATTGTTTTATTGAAAAAAGAAGGTTGTTTAGTTTTTTGTCACAGAGTGAAGGAATGATGATATGCGCCTCAGATTTTTGTCACACTCCTGCGCTTGCAAGATGAACTGAACACTTGATCGGTCTCCTATAAGCGCCTAAGTGTCAGAACTTCAATAGTTATCTCACGTGGATTTTTTTAAATGATCATTTTCAAAGGTCGTGTGTTTCTCAAGGAATGACACGTTGTATGCTTAATGAAGTTTTTTTCCTCTTCTTTGATCATCGATTTGAATGAACGTGTGACCCTTATAAATGATTTTTTTTTGCTCTCTAGTTCGTAAAAAAATATGACATCCTCGCTATACTCGTCCGCTTGCAAGAAAGTTTATAGAAGATGTTTGTTTATCATTCTTATGGGTGAAATAAAACGTGGACGATGTATATTCCATTTTTTTATTTTCACTTAGGATGAATGAGTTATTTTTTCACTCCATAAATGAATAGGTGCATAGTGGACCCCCGTTACACTCGTCCGCTTGCATAGGAGCCCATAAACGTCGATTGCCACTTGCATCCATAATCTGAGTATTTGGAACCGGATTCAATGCGGGTCCCGCGTTGAAACCAAGGTAAAATGGCGTTGAAACGTCCGTTTACCGTGATTCACCAGGACCTACGAATTTTGTTTTCACGAGTAAAACATATGCAAAGATAATAATAATAAGATCTACATCCGCGTGTTTTTTTATTATGTTTTTAACTTCAAATATATATTAAAAAAAAGATGAAATGGGTGTTTCCTCTTTAGGACCCACTCTGACTTAGCGCTTAGGTCTGTTTCACTTAAACCGCGAGTACACAACCCCAACCTTGCTGAAAAGAATCCATAATCTGAGTGTTTGGAACCAGATTCAATGCGGGTCCCGCGTTGAAACCAAGGTAAAATGGCGTTGAAACGCCTGTTTACCGTGATTCACCGGGACCCACGAATTTTGTTTTCACGAGCAAAACATATGCAAAAATCATAATAATAATAAACGGATGTAGATCTTCTTAAGATCTACATCCGCGTGTTTTTTTATTATGTTTTTAACTTCAAATATATACTAAAAAAAACAAAATGAAATGGGTGTTTCCTCTTTAGGACCCACTCTCACTGAGCGCTTAGGTTTGTTTTCACTTAAACCGCCAGTACACAACCCCAACCTTGCTGAAAATAAAACTCATCGCCTAAAAAATTTTCGAAGACCCTGTGCCATAGATAAATCCAATCGGTGGCGGGCGGCCTCCGAAAAGAGCACGAGTCTGATAGCTGGATGTACTGGTGGTTTAAGAACCCCGCGCATTTTTTATTTATTTTTATTTTTTTAAAATATGACACAATCAAGGTTTTCAGTTTTAAATGTGTTTCAGTCATGACTTTTACTCCAAAGCGGGGAAAGTCGTAAACATATCCAACCCATGTGTACAGTTGGGTGAGGATGTGTTGTATTCGAGGGATGTCGAATTGTATGTAGAATTGAAACGTGACTGCGTTGTAGTTATCCTTTTTTTTTCTTTTGGAACTTACCACGCAGATCCGTATCAAACAAGGCCTTTGTTGTTGTGCCCCAGGTATACGTGCATGCACACATACACAATCGCAACACGCACGTGCACACGAGCATGTGCGCCCGTTCTCTCATATGTGCGCATGTGCACATGTGCACTCTCTCATACGCATGCGATTGCTGCTCTCCTCTTCCACCCACTGCTCTCCCCTCCCGCTGCTCTCCCTTTCCTCCCGCTGCTCTCCCCTTCCTCTCGCACATATTGTTTTTTCTTTTCTTTCAATCAATCAATCAATCAATCAATCAATCAATCAGCCATTTTTTTTTTTTTTTTTTAATTCGAATCCCATGCGCCCTCCCACTCAACTCACCCCAAAAGGAAAACCATTTTTGTTTTTTTAACCGAATGGGTTGGGACAGGGTTCCGCAGCCATAATCTCCAAACCAGCCCTCCTCGTGGTTCGGGGAGGGATGGATGGAGAGAGAGAGAGAGAGAGAGAGAGAGAGAGAGAGAGAGAGAGAGAGAG
>BFEA01000133.1:1354876-1379029 GCA_003427395.1 Chara braunii
GTACTCTCTCTCTCCCTCTCTGCAAGGTGGGAGCACGGCCCCTGAACGAACGACTGTTGCCGCGCAATTTCGAGAACTATGGCCACCATGCGAAAAGCAGTTCACGGCTACCCGCCCGAGCCAAGACCCGCCAGAAGCCAAAAACGGGGGAAAAAAAAACAAAAAAAACGGGAGGGCCTGCTACTGGTACCTCTCTTCCGGGCCAGGCCACGGGAGAAAGGGACGTACCACTAGCCCAGGCCACCTCCCGTTTTTGCCAATTATTGAACCGGTAGGCCGTCGAACGCGTAGTCTACTGTTTTTCTTGCAGTTTCGAACTGGTCCTCGCCCAAACTTGCAGTGGACTGTTATTCCTGCGAATTCGAAACTGGGGCCGGATACCATTGGCGAAGAGGATTGGGTTTAAACTTTAAACTAGACCAGTACACCCGGGCGTGGAGGCGCTCCCCTGCGCACCAAGCTTTGCCAAACTGCCTGTAACTCGTTTTTGTGACTCTACTGAAGTTACCCTGGGAGAGAAAAAGAGAGGGTAGGCAACTTCCGCGCCATGAGGTGAGTGACTCCACCCATAGTTACCGTGACCTGGGGCCGGATACCACTGGCAAAGAGGATTGGGTTTAAACTAGACCAGTACACCCAGGCCTGGCAAGATACAGTTTGCAATTGCACTTCGGGTACCCTACCTGGCCTGGGTTGTACACATTGGCCAAACTGCAATTCGAAACTGTATCTTGGCCCATAGTGCAATTAATGCCAATTGTAACTCTTTTCTTTTTTACTCCCACCGTCCCACGTAGTTTCCCCTTTGTTTCTTTTTTTTCTTTTTTTCTTTTTTTCTTTTTGTTTTAAGAATAGCCCTTGTGTAAGTCTATCCCGGTGGCGGTGAGAGAACCGTCAGAGTTGAGGGGTTATCTGTCGTGCCGCTCCATCTATTGGTGGGGAGCGGCTCCTGCTGGAAACCGGGTCCAGTGTCCCTTTGATATGGTGCCGCCAGACCTGTGACTCCTGCCGTACAACGTACAGGGGAGCGCTCATATGGCCGTACATAGGGTCGTATGGTCGTTCGTACTGGCCCATTTGGGGTGGGGTGGGGACGAGTGTTTGTGAATGTGCGTGCGCGTGTGCGTGTGTGCGTGTGCAAGCATGTGTGTGTGTGATATTTGTTACTAATAGCACGTCAAGAAACATACCAGAAAAATAAATCGTCCACTTCATATGGCATGACCAAAACAAGCAAATAAAGAAAAGCTGAATGCCCTACTGTTGAAGCCAAACAGACTAGAACATGGGGAGGGGCAAGGAGCAGCAAACAGGAGGTGATGCGCACTGAGGAGACGTACGAGGCACATAGATGACAAGCAACAACAAAACACAAAAACACGATAAGACGAAGCAAAGACAGCGAGGTAAGAAACAAGTAGTACCTACGAAGACATAGACATAGGCTCGAGGGCAAGGGCAAGGTGAGTGGACAGACACACAGTGGGAACAGCACACTGGCAGGCAGGGAGGCACTGTGATGAACAAGCAGCGGACGAAGGAGGGCACGGGGCGAACAGCACACTGGCAAGGCAGGGACACACTTAACAGGGCAAACAGCACACTGGCAAGGCCGGGAGGCACTGTGATGAACAACAAGCGGACGAAGGCTGGAGGGCACGGGGGAGGCGGGGGGAGCAAACGAGCAGCACATAACAGGGCGAACAGCACAAGGCAAGGGAAGGCATGGTGGAGGCAGGCGGGGAGACAAACAGCCCAAAGCAGCAGGGAAACAACAGCGAGCCAAACAGCAGCAAGGCAAAAGTAGCAACCAAAAAACTAAGTATGACAAAAAGACACAGACCGAAAAAAATAAAGATGAAAGATTGTTTCGTCGGAGTTGCACCGAATCATCAGGAGGCTGAACCCTCGACAATCTGCGGAATCTCCGTGTATGATGGTTTGGGTCATGAACCCTTTGCCCCTTGTTGAAGGCAGACTGTCCCCAAGCGGAACATAGCAGTGGGCGGCAACCCTGCGGAGCATCAGGCAGCGCAGTAGAGGCAACACGGCTGCATAACACCAAAAACGACTGCAAGGAACGAGACGGCACGCCGAACTCGCAGCACGGCATCCAAGCAGTGAAGCACCAGGCCACACCACCAAGACAACCACACTGCAAGGGACGAGAGGGCAAGCGGACAAGCAGCAGAGCAACCACACTGAGGAGCACAAGGCAACCCAACACGACAACAAACTACAGGGCGCACAAGCAAAGGACACAGAAGGCACAACCAGCAAAGGGTGGCAAGGCAGCGGAGCAGCGAAGCGCAAGGCAACACCACAACCCGGCCACACCACACAGTGAAGACAGCAGCTTGCCAAGAACGACCTGAGAGGCAAGTGGAACGGGCAGCAAAGCAGTGGCGGAGCGCAGACGAGGCCGTCCACACATCCAACACGGAGCAAAGCGGCACATCACCTACTCACATAACGGGTGAACCCTTCCCACCACCCACTGAGCCAGGGAGACACTCCGACGAACATCCGTCATCACCTACAGGCAACACAGACACCCCGACCTGAGCGGCCCCCATAAGAGTGCAGTAGGCACTCCAAACGAGGAACCGCCGACTGTTTGACACTACTTAAAGGTGCTCAGTTGGGCATACAAAAATACTCAGAAAAATTGGGGGAGAAGTGGAAAAACAAACATACCAAGAACTGATTGTGTGTGTGTGTTTTCTTCGAATAAGTATGTCATGTCATGACATGTTTTACTGCACCATGCACTTCTCCGATGAAAGCTCACCGGCGCACCTTATATCCTGGTATTGTGCAGGTATGGCATGTTTCGTTAGCGGTAAGATAGACATTTACTTGGAAGATGGATATTCTCACGTGTCTCCTTACCATAGTCATTGCTTCCTTTGACGGGTTGGGGCTAGCCGCTAGCGTACCCGTGGGAATTAGGGCTCATATTCCAATCACAGTTAGTTTCCCAAACAGATATCAAGCTTTTTTAAGAAATTGCAAACAAACAGTGACCAACAATATCTGTCCCCCTGGCGCACGCTCATCCTCAGGCTGAGGGAAGTTGCCCCATAATCCTTTCTAAACCAGTCGCCAGTTTTTCAAGGAACAGAAGGAAAGTGCGAAATACTGGTAAAAATATCTACGATGGGTAAATGCTGAAGTGAAAAAAAAATCCATCATTTCGTCATTATGATTTGTCCCTAAAAAAGTCGAAGAATCAATAAACAGCGAATAGGAACATAAACGGCAGTGTGTGCTCCCGGCGGAACCGCCCCCAAATGGCCGCATGAACTGGTGCCAAACTTGCGGCCAAATACATATGTTTCGTTGCAGCCCTTTTTTTTTTTTCCCTTTTTTTTTTTTTTTTTTCACCACCGGTAGGCCCTTTTTGTTGGGTGTTTCGTTTTGCTCTCTCTTTTTCTTTGTCCGTTGCAGCACTTTCCCCGCGCTGACTTCCCATCTGACTTTTGTTTTCTTTTTCCGCTGCCTCTACACCAAAGACCAGCGCCCCGCGGCGCCCGCGTGTGTCATGTTACCCCCGTGCGTCTGGCCGACTTCAACCCAGTTCCAGCATCTGAACGGGCACTCCAAAAATTAAAAAAACGGGACTCTGCGCGAGCCGCCCTGCTGGTGGCCGCTGCCCCTAATAACCCGGTTCGCAAGGCCAGGAAAGTGGAATTTAGGGTCTCGCTGCACTACTCTACTTCGCGAAAATTCGGAGAGTTATGCATCGCTGCACTAACTCTACTTTAGAACCCCAAAAGAAATTCGGAAAGCTGTCAGAAACCACAAAAGAATTGTACTCTCCGACGCCGGAGAGTGCCCAGCCTGCAAAATCCGTTACATGGATAGACCTTCGAAGGAACCACCGATTTGCTCCAAATCTGGAGAGTGAACCTTGAGTCTGGGCAGACAAACGGGGACTTTGAGCTGTCGTTTTGTACCCTCCATAGTTGTGGAGTCTGCATTTGTAGAGTTAGTGCAGCGATGACCCAAAATCCGGGAAATCGGAGAGTCTGACCACTCTCCGCGTACTCTCCGATTTCCCGGAGAGTGGAGAGTAGTGCAGCGAGACCCTTAGGGCCTCGCCGCACCACTGTCGAAAATGCAATTTTTGACAGTTTCTCTTCGCCACACAGGCTGTCGAAGTGGGAGACGGGAAAAAAAAATTACAGTTGTCAGAGCATGCTTCTCGACAGCTCCTGTCGAAAGCTGTTGAATCCCCAGCCTGCTACTCCCATGCTTTCGACACTCCTCGGCTGCGCCGTCGACTTCTCTTCGAAATTCGGTGAGGGGGGGTAAGGTCGGGATGGACTAATGCTTGTCTTACCCTCTGGCCCGTTCGTCTTTATCCATCTTGCATTCACAAGTGCGTGCCCTCTACAGTGCTGTGTGGCTAAAGGGGGGCAAACTGTCGAATGGAGGCTGTCGAATTTGTTCTGACAGCCGTCGAATTTTTGCCCCTTTCGACTGTGGTGCGGCGAGGTCCTTAGGCCGGCGGGGGTAGTGGTGGTTTAAGCGCGCGTAGCGCTTGGCGCCTTGTGCTCTGGGCAACATCAATGCACGACAAAGCATCGAAAAAAAAGAAAGAAATACAAAGAACCTACCTATTGGTACACGCAAAAAAAGTGAATCAACCCGCATTACCAGCTAACTGAGGACCCATGGCCCCTCTTTTCATATATATCGCCTCAGTCATGATTCATCATGGGATCGAAGTCCTTTCATCATCCCGTGCCCGCGGGCTTGCTGAAAAAAAAGCAGAAAGGATATAACAGCCAAAGTGAAACAAACAGAGCAAAAAGAAGAAAGAAAAGAAAGAATGAAAAAAAGAGAAAAAAAAAGAACCAAAAAAACAAGAAGAAAAAAAGAGAGAGAGAGAAAAGAGAGAGAGAAAAAAAGGACAAGTGAAAAAAGAAAAGAAAAGAAGAAGAAGAAAAAAAAAAAAACTAAGGGTCTCGTTAGACACTCCTAAAAGAATCCTAAAATTTTTTGGACAGTCCTAGAAGGTTTTTTAGGATTTCGTGCGTCGTGGTTGCACGCATTCCTAAAAGACCATCGTTTAGGACCAGTCCTAAAAGAAAGTCATAATTAAAAAGAAAAAAATAAAAGAAAAAAATAAAAGTAAAAAAGTCCTGCTTCAGGGTTTCAGCCAATAGGGTGCACCAGGAGTCCAAGACAACGGTGCCATGCGCACGTCACCACGACAAACGCAGGAATCCTAAAAATTTCAGTAGGTTGGGGGCTACTGAAAAATTTAGGACGAATTTTCCTGGGGAATCCTAAATTCTTTAGGATTTGTCCTAACGCCGTTTTCACATTTTCTATCTCGAAATCGGATTTAGGATCGCGTGCAACGACGATGCAATCCTAAAAACAGGCATTTTTAGGAGTGTCTAACGAGACCCTAAGACAAAACAACGCAGAGAAAGCCAAGTGGCGGAGGGAGGCATAAACATTGGAGGGGCGTATGCGGGACGTGAGGTGGATCTGCCCTTCGCTTGTGTTGGCTGGTGCTCCAGTAACATGTCACCAGTACTTCCGAAGCTCCTTTTTTTTTTTTTTTTTTTTTTTTTTTTAGTACTTCCTGCTGGTATGGTTGCGAGTGTTCCGTCTCCTTTGTGCCAGTAGAGCCAGTCTTGTCTCTGCTTGAAGGTAGCCCTCTCCTTCTCTGGGGGGGTGCCTGTTTTCACTCTCCCTCCTTCGAGGTTTAGAGGTTTCGAGGTTAAATGAGTCAAAAGGCTCCATTTGAACCCTGCATAATATGAACTCTGCAACTTGTGAAAGGGACGCTGGGCCCGCTTCTCAGCAGGTGCAGCTCCCCACCAATAGATGGACCCCCCTAACCAGGAATAGCTAGTGATGTCTGCTCCTACCAGCACCTGAACCAAAAGGAAAAAGAAAGAGAGGCCACCCACCCGAAAATCACATGGAGTGCTTCCCAGCCATCAGATCAGAAAATTTAATGGTCTTGTAATCTGATGGTGGGGGTCGCAACATCGCCACATTTCTTTGCAATCAGCAAGACTTCTGTCAGCGGTGATCATGACACCCTCCATACACTTTGTGATTGAAGGAGGGCTCTACGCAATGGGATCATTCCACAACCGTAAGCAAAATATATTGAAAATCTTCGATCCAGTTGGCCTATGGGCGATGCGGCCCTCTCTTGGGATCGGCCATACCCCCATCGGATAGAAACGATTTTAGCGGGCAGCCTCCTTCGCACAGGCATGCCCAGTGTTAAGCAGATCTCTTTCCTTTTTCAGGTAATACGTGGATCATGAGAAGATGTGCAGGACAGGATCTGGGTCGCTCTACTGCCACACAGGCTCTTTTCTATCCTACCCAGTTGCTAGTGAGACCATGCTCCAGGGGCCTGGTCAAACTAGCAAAGAGAATCGGATCGAATGCCTGAATCTGGACGTGTTTGCGGAGAGGTGCCGGAGATCGAGAAGTGCTTTTCTGGATCTCTGCATAAAACACATCCAGATTCAGGAGCTTGATCCTATCCTTTTTGCTAGTGACCGTGGCCCAGGTGATGGGCATACATGACGTTCAACCCCCCCTTGAAAGCCAACACAGTGATTATCATTATTATTTTAATTAATTTATTATTATTATTATTATTTTTCCTGAACAAAGCAGATTTTTTCATATAACTGGGAAACGCCCCCCCGTCCCTTACATCATTTGCTATGGCCAAAAGGGCTAAGCAAGGCACTCTCGGCCAAACCTATCCCTACCGCAGCCCCACAAGATTATGACAACCAATCCCAACCCCAATCCCAACCCTAAAACAAAAATCGCGTTCCCTAATTTAAGAAAGCCAAATCCTAATCTTTTTTTCTTTTTTTTTAAAAGTAATCTATATTCTTCTCTCAATCTTCGCTTGCATATATTCTATCTCATCATCTCGCTACTCTATGTATAGTACGGGGGGACCACCACCAAACCAAACCTGGAACTCTCCCCAGCTTACGGGGTAGGTTTGCACCACAGCAGTGGTGCGAGAGCAAGGCTTGTATCAGCCCCTCATCACGATGATGCAGGGTGATCAGGCATTGCCGACGGGGGAAACCGGCGATGCTAGTGCCGAGCATCTTTGGCCAGTCACTTGCACCTCCCCCTACCCCTCTCCAACCCCACATTAGCGGTGTCTAATGGCAAATATCATTGCTGCATAGCAGCCAATGGCAAATATCATTGCTGCATAGCAGCCAACAATATTTGGCCAAGGTCCTGCCAATGCTGGCTTGGAGAGCCAACGGGTTATCTCTAGCTGGCAGAACACCAAGCTTGCCCAGGCACGTACGTGAGGCCAATGGGGATTGAACCCACGACCTCCTGAATGCAACTTCTGTGCCTTACCAACTGAGCTAAGCCCTCAGGCTCAAATCCTAATCGACCTTTTCTCCAATCCGCTATTATTAAGCAACCCTAATTTAGCGAAATCCAAGCCAGGTAACAAATCCCCAACCAAAAGCACAAAAACAACTTGTCAATAATCTGATCCTACTTACCCACGGACAAAATCCCAAAAAGATTTACAAAGTTCCAACTCTATACCCTATGCACCTCCAATCAGCAACCCCAACTAAAATTCAAATCTGCAATCCACGTGATAGACCAACCCACAGGCAAAACCAACAAACCATTCACAAAATTCACAGTCTACACTCTGTATACCTCTAATTAACACCTCCAACCAGCAACAAGGTAGCAGAGCTTCACAAATCTTCGAAAAATCACGATCATCGTCATGAGCACCAATCCTACCTAGCCAGCATCACTACCCTAATCGTCGACAAACAAAGTATACTTATCCTATCCCTTAAGCAGCATTGGCTGCCGGGGGGAGGTCCATGACGTGCTGCGTGTCGGATTTGGGTCGAAGTTCTAGTGAGGGGCGGCGAATGAAGGTGATCGAGGGCGGGGGAGTGTGCAGAGGGGCGTGCGTACTGAAATGTTCACAGTGTGTCATTAAATGAGAGTGTGCGGCCTGGGGGTGGGGCACACGGCTCGTGTTGATGTGGACAAACATCTTGGAGGTGAGCCATCTCACCATCTGATATGTGGGCGTTTTAGTTTTTTTTGTTTTCTCTGGTTGGCTGTTGTTTTGTGTCCCCTTTTTCCATTTTTTATTTCTTGCGCCTGTTTTGTTTTCCCTGGTTGGCAGTGGTTTTGTGTCCCCCTTTTCCTTTTTTCGTTTCTTGTGCCTGTTGTTTTGTGTTCCCCCTTTTTTTTTTCTTTTCCTTCCTTCATTTTTCATTTCTCGTGTGACTGTCGTTTTATGCCCCCTGGTAGGCCGTTGTTTTCCTTGCGTCCCTTTTTCTCATTTATTGGAAAAGAAGAAAGGGTGGATCCACACACATATGCATGCTTGCTCACTTGCCCACCTACACATGCATGCTTGCTTGCTTGCTTGCCTCCCCACACATACACACACACGCTTGTTTGCTTGCTTGTCTGCCTGCCCGCCTGCCCACACACATGCTCGCTGTAGCTGGGGTTTGAACCCACACACAGATTTGTGAAACCCAGCTGCTGGATGAGATGACCTTTGAGGCAGATTGGGTCCCTGTGTGATATTGGGGACTGTTTTTATTTTAATTGTCTGTGTCAGGCAGCTGGCATGTCAGGGTGTCTCTGTGTCCCAACCCTAACCTTGTAGAGTGTGGAAAACTGGCCGAATGACAGAAATGGAAAATGTGTCGAATCGCTGCCGTGATGCATTTTGCAGCTAAAATGATATTAGTTTTTTTTCTAGTATTTTTCCTAAAACGATCACCAATGAAATCTACAGATTCTGAAATTTTTAATATTTTTTTTTATATTCTTCTGAGCTAAAAAAATCATGGAAGATGCAGTACTTTTCTGTTGGCTGGCACATGGTGCAATCAGACTTGTCTTTGACTTCACTTCCAGCATGCATACACACAAGTGCCGGTGGTCAAACAACTTCCTCTGTCTAGAATCAACAACAAGGATGAGATGGCGCACAACGCCCACACAGAAAACTCAGAGATATGTCTGTCGGCCAGAAACTCAGTATAAGTCAACTTATCACAACTTATGGCTATGGTGACTGGCGCCGATCTGAATTTTCACCCGAACGTTGTATCTACCATTAGGGACACTCACACTCACTGACACGCATGTAAACACATACTGGATCTACCTTGAATGTCTACGCCCCCCCCCCACCCCCCACACACTACTGTTGTCGTCAACAAGTTGGTGGCTATGACCGCTGTTGTCTTCCTTTTCCCATAGTGGGATAGAGAGATACAAATTAGTAAGTATAATTATGATTCGGCGCCCACAAAAGGGTGAGGAGGTTTTGATCTCTTCATTAGCTGAGGAAAAAAGTCAACTCTTATTCCGTGATGTATATGAGGGACGCTGGACCCGTTTTCCAGCATGTGCAACTCCCCAGCAATAGATGGAGCGACTGATTAAAAAAAAAAAAAAGTTAGGTTGCCTACCCTGAACTGTGAGGGTCTGCGATGCTTGTTCGTCTGGTCAATCATGCGCAGCGAAACCTTTCTAAGGTTTTCGACCACCTTAGCGACTTTCTTCGAGTGCCGCAAGGCAAACTGTCTGGAACCGGGAGGTAATCTTTGAATCTGATCCCGATTCAGTCCTTCAAACAACATCCACGGTTTAAACAACTTCTGTAACTCGTTAGGAGTTCGACATGTAGCTAGGTGTACATTGTTGTTATAAAGGCTAGCTACCTTGGGAAGCATCTCATCCCAATTTGCTTGGTCTGGTCTAATACATACATTTTGAGTAATTGCTGCAAGATCTTATTCATCTTCTCTGTCTGGCCGTTTGTCTTTGGATGAGGATCTGACGACATTAACAACTTAGAGCCGTAAACTTTCATAAGATCCTGCCAGTTCTGGCTAGTAAACCGTGTGTCTCAATCACTAACTATGGACAACGGTATGCCATGCTCACTTACCCTGGAGTCTAAAAACTTCTCTATGCCTCTGAAGGCAGAGGTACGGAGACTACATATTTGTTAAATCGGTCTACTATGGTTATGACTTGGCTTTTGCCATGCCTATTTCTGCTTCTGGTATCCATGCAATCAATGAAAACTGAGTCTCTGGGTCCTGCGGGGATAGGCAAGGGTCTGAGGAGACTTAAAGGTGCTCGTGTCGTTGTCTTGTTGTCTTCATGTCAGGCCATGGATACAACATAATGAGGTTGGCCAAAGTCTTTTGCCAACCAAAGTGCCCTTCCATATCATGGAATTCCCCTAAGATCAAACTATGGATCTCTTCATTATTGGGGATGCACAGTCTATCAACGATGTTGGTCTTCTAAAAGAGAAGCCCGTTCGTGGTGCAATAATTTGGCTCACTATCAGAAACTTTCGTCACTCTCCTTAGTAAATCGCCATAGATTGTATCCCGAGCATATGCATCTTTTATCCTTTGCTGCAGGCTCGTCCCTATATCTAAGTAGTGTACTATCGCCCCGAAGTGGTCAGCTCTTCTACTCATTGCATCGGCCACCACGTTGTACTTACCTTCAACAAGCTTAAACTCAAAGTCAAACTATTCTATCTCAGTTGTCCACCTAGTCAACTTGGGCGTCATCTTGATTTTCGTCTTTAACCATTTCAGAGTCTCATAATCTGAGTAGACTTTGAAGTGTCTCCCAAGAAGGTAATGCCTCCAATGGTATAAGACATGCCTGAGAGCGTAGATTTCTCTCTCGTATGTCGAGAATGTTACGTTTTTTTTAGGGCAACCTCGCTGACATGAACTCGACGGGTCTATAGCCATTGCCGATGTCTTGCTCTAGCACAACACCTATGCCATACTGACTTATGTCTGTAGTGATGACAAAAGGCAACGAAGGATTGACTACTTCGAGGATTGGGTACTCTACCAAGGCCTTCTTCAATTTCTTCAAGGCCGAGGTGCAATCTTGATCCCACTTCCATATTGTTTTCCTCTTTAGGAGTCTGCGAAGGGGAGCAGCGATACCTGATACATTTCTTATGAACTTCCTGTACTAGTTGGTCAATCTTAAGAATGACCGCAACTTAGTCAGAGTGTGATGAGTTGGCCAGTCTCTTATCATCGTGATCTTACCGTTCTCTGGTCTAATGTCGTCTCCATGTAATACGTGGCCTAAGTAAAAGACTTTTGTCTTGGCCCACTCACACTTATTCGCGTTGATCTTGAAGTTTGCGTCTCGCATCTTCTCCAAGATCTACCTTAGACGACCCTCATGTTCCTGGAGGTTCTTACTGAAAACTAAGATACCATCTAAATAAACTACAACAAATCTGTCTAACCACAATCTAAACAAGTCGCTCATATAGCGTTGAAATGTGGCTGGTGCATTGGTTAGTCCAAAGGGCACACTATTGACTCATAATACTCGTATCTAGTCCAAAACGCCGTCTTGTACTATCATTACGATGTACCTCTATCCGATGGTACCCTAACTTCTGAATCATATCTATCTTCGTAAAGTACTTACAACTTTGCACCCGATCCAACATGTCACTTATGTGGTGCAATGGTTCTGCATTCTTGACTGTTATGACGTTCAAACTCTTATAGTCTATACACATTCTTAACTCTCCCTCTTTCTTGGAGACAAATAAGACATGTGCGCCAAAAGAAGATGAGCTCGGTCTAATCCATCCCTTCTCGAGGAACTCGTCTAACTGCTTACATAACTCCTCCAATTCCTTGGGAGACATCCGGAAGACTGCTCCTTTAGGCATTCTACTGCCAGGTTCTATCTCCATACGATGTTGAATGGGTCTTGGCACTACCCCTGAGGGTGCCTCTGATAGATCCTTGTACTCGTTGAGCAAACGGACGATGGTCAGACGAATCTTTTTTTCCTGCTTTGGCTGATCAGAAACTGACTTGACATACGCTACAAACACTTATGCCTCAAGCTGCTCTTTTTTTACGAGTCTAGCAAACACAAGAGCGTTGAGGCAGCAATGTGCCAGAGACTTGTCGACTTCTGACGCATGGAACAGGCGGGCTTTCTTACCCCTGCCTGATGGACTAGGGAGCATGCACTCATGCTCTCTAAGGTGCAATGTGGCCCCAACTGCCTCTCCACAATCTGTTTCAAGAACTATATCGAATGAGAGGTTCTCTTTTATGAGGAGAATCAGGGAGTGAGGGACTTCCTCTACCTGACCCCTTTGCTCTAGGCGAAAGTACGCCTGGACTCCCTCTACGTACTCCTCGATCCGCATGGTGCGATTGTCTGTGAGGATACTGACTGCAGGTTCCTTCAACTTTTGGATCTTAAGGCCTAACTTTAACTTCTTCAGCGCTTTATGATTAATGTAGCTTCTGGTGGCCCCACTGTACATAAGGGTCTCTTCTCTAGCTCTAAAGATCTCTACGTCTGCTAAGATGAGCTGCCCTTTTCCACGCTTTTTCATCTTGGCCCAGACTTGCCTTTTCTCCTTCAACTCTTCAGCCAAGCCTGTGAGGGAAATGCCTAGAGAGACTCTAACGCAAATAGTCTCTGGGCAGCTATCTAGGCGCTGACCAACAACCTCTTCCATGGAGGTACGTGGAGTGGGAGTGTTTGTTTGTACTCCTGGGGTAGGGTCAGTTGCTACCTCTACCGGCAGTTGCCTTTTGCTGCCCCAGACGCAACATTGCGGAACCCTCTATACTTGGGGCAAAACTTGATGATGTGCCCGGCGTCGCCGCATAACACACACTGATATTTGTCAATACGGTCCTGCCAGACATTTTGATCAATGTTGAGGGTTTCCCAAGGTCTACCTTCAGACCTTCCAGGGTGCCATGCACCCCTTTTGGGAGGTGATCGACCAGGACTAGGACGGTTAGGCGGGGGACCTTGACCCCTTCCTTCCGCTTGGCGGTCTCTATTGCCGCCAACCCCCTGGCCGCCTCGTCCACAACCACCCGAGGCCTGACCACCCTTGAACTGACCTCATCCTCCACCTTGCGGCCTCCCTCCGACCACGACAACAGTGTAAGTACTCCCCTTTCCTGCACTGCTGTCCTCTTCCTCTGGCCCCCACTTTTTGTCAGTGTAGGGGATTTCTTCCGCACCATCTTCTTCCATTGTAAGGATAAAATTGTCTTTGACCTTGACTTGAAGTGAGATGGAGCACCCTTTTCACTCTTTGCCCTTGGCTAGGTCCTTATGACAGGAAGTCATAACTGGCATCGCTTGGGCGGCAAACACAACACCCTCTCTACTAAGGAGATCATAGGTCATTCTTGACTGTTGTTTCTTGTCAAAGAAGTACCCTTGCAAATATTTGGGCAACGGGGGGTAACAAAGTTGGACGAACTGTGCTTCAGTAACTCCATATCCAAGCACAATGATGAGTTCATCCATAGCGGATTTGAGGGCATGTACGCTCCTCCATTGCCTCATGTGAACTATCTGGAGCTTATCAGACGCCCTTATTCCACTTGTGACGTTTGCAAATCATTCTGACCGTGTGGCGAAAAAATCTTTAAGGTGAGTGACAACAAAATATTGGACCATGTCATTATCGCAGTGGGCGACAATGTCTAGAAGGCTATCACGACATGGTCTTCGGGAGCTACGTCCTGCAAATGCATGTAGGATTGAACACAAGCCTCCGACTTATCAAAGTCTTCCCCTTTATTTCCATTGTAGGGTTCAAAGAAACACCCTTTGACCCGTTCACGGTGTGTGCGCGGTTCCTCCTCCTTGGGGGCCATCATTTTGACACTGTCTATTGCACCTGTACAAAATTTCTCAGTCCTACTAATTGCAGTACGCATCTTGTTTGTCAAACGGAGCATCATCTGTTGGGAAAAATATTGGAACCCTATGCGAAGGGATTCCAGGGCAATGCCGTGCCCACGGACGTGCTTCAACTGCTCTTGATGTGCTGTTAGCACAACAGTCACACTTTGGGTCAGGGTGTCAATTTTATTTTCTACTTCGGCATCTTCCCCTATCTTACCCAACCGCTCTTCTGCCATCCTCAATTACCTCTCCATACGGTCCGCTATCTATAAATGTCTCGTTTTTTCCCTTGCGAGACGTAATTGCCACTCCAATCGTTTTTCCTACTCGCTTGCCTTTCGACGCATGCGGCTTTCTTCTTGCTCCAGTTCCTTCTCCAATGCTTCTCTCTTAACCTTGGGGACTATCAACTCGGCCTCTCCGTCTGTACCCAAGGACAAACTCGCCACCCACTCCTTCACCGCCCTTTTCGTTTCCTCTGGCGATGCGAATCCCAAACTTGATTCTCCTCTCTCCTCCTTTCTTTCTTCAGTCCCTACCAGTGTTCCTCCTCTTCTATACAACAAGGGATCTTCTTTTTCTACTTTTTTTTTTTTTTTTTTTCTTCTTCTTCTTCTAACGCGGCCAACTTTGCCTCTTGCTCTCTCTTCCACTTTTCCATTTCCTCTTCCATCTGCTTCTGACTGATCGCTTCTTCCTCCATGAAGGCCAGTTTCTTGGCCCGTTGGATGAACTCCTCCATCTTTTCCCTTTTCTCATGGAGGATTCCAACGGCTCTCTCCTCTTGTGCCTTACTATATGGAGTTGTGCTGACTCCGGTCCTGGCGATCACTATGTTGGTAGGGGCACAATCAATGGCGATTCCACTCCTCAACACTTAGACCTACCACCCTAGTACTGACTTTAAAAAGGACTACAGAGGTCTCTCGTTCACTTCAGCCAAGTTACCACAACCTTCAGATGCTTTCACAACCACAGTCAGTGTCAGTCACCAATCTTTTCACAACTGTCGGATGCTCCCGCAACCATAGTCATCAATCTTTCCACAACCTTCGGATGCTTTCGCAACCACAACCACGCACCTTTCCACAACCGTCGGATGCGATCGCTACCACAGTCATCAATCCCACATGGCTTCAACTTCAGATTGACCCTCTATCAACTAAACGATTCTAGCCTAAGCTACTGCTAGTCTGTCACTACAGGACTATTGGCGGATCATGAGGCTTTTTAGGGAGGTCCCCCACAACTCCTCAAAAATTCTTTAATGTCGCAGTCAAGACGACGATCACAACCAAAGTCCTCTCAAGAATTAGACAGACTGGACACCCGCTCTGCAGCTCGGAGTTCGGGTATAGTGTACCACCCAGAGCAACCTGCTGGTATGTATCGGTCCTTGGGGTGTTTTCCCAAGTCGTCTAGCGTCAGATACACCTTACCCCTACTAAGTCTCATGCAGACACTAACTCACAGCCCCTATAAGACCACATACATGGAACCTATCGACCTGGACAAAAGTGAATCGATGCAAAAAGAGATGACTGCCTCTTCAGCAAGTACCAAGGTGAGTGTGCAACATCCACAGGGAATGGGGAACAAGGGCTAGGGCTTGAAGGGTTATACCGCTCCTCGCTCCGCACTCCAACTTGCTCAACGGGCACCGGTTAACGCTCACCGGACAACGACGGTCAACCCCCGCTCAACATCGGTCAATGTTGGTCAACCCTTGGTCAACGCAAGTCAACTCCAGTCAAACCTCGATGATCAACACTTGGCTATGGCGACTTTCTCCTCCCTTCCTCAACCTCTCCTTCCTCGTCCTCAAGCTCAGCTATGGCGGACTGCCTCTTCCTCTTCACGTTCATCACCTCTCTCTCTTCCTTTCTCTCTCTCGTCCACTCCTTCTTCGTCTCACAGGTTTTCTTCTTCTTTTGAGCTTGGCGACTATGGTCGTCGTCCGCTATGGCGGACTATCTTCTTCCTCTTCGCGGGCGTCCATCTCGCCCTCTCTCTCTTGTTTTTCGTGTCGCAGTCTTCTTCCTCTTCACGGCGGTCACTGTGATGGCGCAGACAACAGGAACCTGCTCCGATACGAGTGCAATCAAACTTGTCTTCGACTTCACTTCCAGCATGCATACACACAGGTGCCGATTGTCGAACAACGTCCTCAGTCTAGAATCAGCAACAAGGATGAGATGGTGCACATCCCCCACACAAAAAACTCATAGATATGTCTGTCGGTCAAAAACTCAGTATAAGTCAACTTATCACAACTTGTGGCTATGGCCACTGGCGCCAATCTGAATTCCCACCCGAACGTGGTATCTACCATTAGGCAAACTCGCACTCGCTCACATGCCTGTAAACACACACTGGGATCTACCCTGAATGTCTGCGCCCATACACACACACACACACACACACACACACGCTATTGTCGTCGTCAACAAGCTGGCGGCTATGGCCGCCGTCGTCTTTCCTTCTCCTCTAGTGGCTATGGCCGCTGCCCACTTCTACTTCGGGCTCCTGCAGACCTCCAACGTATAAGTTGCTTCAGCAACGCTTCCGCATGGCTCACAGGCGAATGGATGAATGGTTGGGCACTGCCTTTTTATTTATCCTGTTTCGCTGGTGGTCTGGCCTGCCATCGGTCCCAAGCCCAAGTGATGTGCGGCCCCACCTGGTGCTTGCTAACTGGACAAGCTGGACTGGGACTGAGACCGCTGACTGGACTAGGACAAGACTGACCCCTGCTGACTCAGCTACGAACACTGACTCCTGTAGCCTCGAAAGGTCGAGTCGACGAGTCTAGAACCTCCTAGGCTACAACTGATTGACCCCTACAGCTCCGAAGAACCACATAGTAACTTCTAGATTGACTCTTCGCTACACTTAAAACTAATCTCTAGAACTGACCCTAAGACTACTAATTTGTAGGTCGTTGGCTCAACTAGACACGACCCAGACTACATATGGGTAACATTTGTACATGAGTCGAGGGGCAGGTTGCGGGTTCAAACACTGACAGAGTTAATGGGTAATTGTACAGGGGGTTGGGGTAGGTCTAGGGATTAAGCCCTGGGGTCTGCACTGTCCCGCGAACTGGGTGAAACCGTTTCAATGGCATAGCAGCGAAAATGGAAAAGGTGCCGAATTTGCACGGTGGTTATTTGATAGTCGAAAATATTTTTTTATTTTTAAAAAATATTTTTTCTGAAAATATCACAACCTAATCTGCACGCTCTTCAATTTTCACGATTGTTTAACGCATTCTTCTGACCGTGAAACATCACTGAAGTTAGGATACTTTTTCCGTTAGCCCACACACGGAAGAGACTCGGTGGAAAAAATTTGGAAATGCACCGAATTGACGCGGCAACCATTTGAGCATCAAACTGTTTTTTTTTCCTGCCCAGATATTCTTCCCAGGAAGATCAGGACCTAATCTACGACCCCTCCAATTTTCAGGATTTTCAACGCGTTCTTCTGAGCTGGAAAAATCACTGAAGTAAGGGTACTTTTTCCGTTGGCCCACACGTCGTAGAATTATGGCAAAATTGGAAAATGAACTGAATCAGCGTGACAACTCTTTCAGGGTTAACTATTTTTCTTATTTGTTTTGACATTTTTCCTAGAACGGTCATATGATCTAATCGACGGTTTATCAAAATTTCAGACGTTTCTGATTATTATTAGTTTAAGCGTGAAAAATCGCCAAAGTTAGGGTACTTTTTACTTGCAGGACTGGACCCGCGGGTAACCAACGGTCGACGCCCTGTCCGTATCCTTGCTCCGTAGACACCACCAGGACGCGAGTGCCCCGATCTTCGTACGACCCAAAGATGATGATTCGTAACTTCCGGTACAATAGAAAAAAGTAAAGACGAGATAGAGAAAAAGATTAAAGAAAGACACATGCAGAGTGAGTTCGATGTCCAGTCCGAGACGCATCATACATGCTCAACCTCGTGATGTACACGTGGCAGGATGTTACATGCAGCGCGTGCACACACAGGCCATTTCGCAGGGCCGACGGCCATTTGGTAGGCCCGACGGTGTTCAGGCCAAAAGCCTGAACTTCAGGCCGAAAGCCTGAAATCCAGGGCTTACAGGCCCCCTGTCGGCTCAGCCCGAAAGCCTGAAGTCCAGGGCCTATCCCTGGTCGTTTCAGACTAAAAATGGCAACAACCTTTTTAGCCTGAAACAAAGGGCCATTTCCGGTCGTTCATCGGAACGACCGGCCCTGAAACTCAGGCACCGAACAAGGGTTTCGGAAACAGACTATTATTAGTCTGTTTCCCACGCCAGCCTCAAGCAGGCTGCTGCACGCCAGCCCCTGGCACACTTCGGCATTGGCAAGAGCTGCCTCTCGGCCTGACCGGCCTCCAGTAGTCAGGAGGCAGGCCGAGGCAGTACATAGGACTTCCCTAGCACTTCCGAGGTAGGCAGTCTGCAGTTGTAGTCTTCAGGATTCGGGAGCAGCACTCTGGAGGGAGCGCTGCAGTGTAGAGTAGTAGCGTTAGCTTGTAGTCTTCAGTGCTGGGCACAGTAGGTAACTGTAGTCTCCAGCGCTGGGCGCCAAAGCTAGGTAGTACTAGAGAGAGAGAGAGAGTTTGGGCGGAGGCCAAAGATTCCTACCTGCAGCGCCGTTGCTCCAGCTTCATCTTCGAGGTACCTGCAGCACAGCGCCAATATCACAGGTTAATATCTGGTTTGTAACAGAGAGAGAGAGAGAGAGTTTCTTCTTCTTCTTCTTCTCAGTCCACCATCTCTTCTCTCCCTCTCACTTCTGACTTCACTGCATCTGCAGACTATGAGAGAAGAGATACAGAGCTTGGTGACRTTTGATCCAGACTCGACTTTCGGGGGTTCAGACATGGCAATGAGGGACTATTTGGGATTGGTGACCAAGACTTGGTGTTAACAACATTCCCATCTTCCTCCCTCCTTTCGTCTGATCCTTATCTCTTCGTCTATGTATGTSTGGACCTGGCGCTTTCTTCCTGTGTGCAGCGCCAGGCTCCTTCACACTCGGTGATGKATACAATGCATGTTTAGTCTGAGTTCAAACATTGATTGGGCTAGTTAGTAGYACTCTAGCATTCTGCTTCGTTACTCTGGACTACGTGAATGAGGTCAGTCCTGTCAGGTCAGTCTTTGTGTCAAAGTCTTCCCTGCACTCTTCAGCATCTTTATGTATGAATGAGAATGTACATTGCTTGTCGAGAKTCTACTCGTACCGCATTGTCTATTCAGTCCTTTTCATCACATTGCAGATTCTCGKTTTMTTACGTACATTGCATATCTGTGCATGTAASAGTTGGTATCGGAGCTTTTGCACGTGAATCAGGACGATCTGATCTGACACGTGTGCGGGGATCAAAAAGCTAGTTAGTCTTTATTGCTTGATTAGAACATACTAGTTAGACCCCAAGATCACGATTTTGACCTCACTACCAAAAATCAATTTTTTTTTTTTTTTTTCTTGGATTTTATTTTCTCGCTATTCTGTGGTGGAAAATCGCAAAATCGCAACATCTGAAATTCCCATTTTCGTTTTCTTTCTGAAAATTCGATATTTCGTTGTTGAAAATCCGGAATATATTTCTTTTTGAAAGTTTCGATTTCCTGTTGCATTTCCCGTTACTTAGAACTTCAGAATATCTTCTTTTATGAAATTTGTTTTTTTTGAAAACGGTACGGGAAATCCCTCCTGCACGTATTATTTTCCAAACTACGAATATTCCCATCGGAATAAATCCGAATACTTGTCATTTCTGTTCAGATAATTTTTTTCGCAGTTCTTGGATTCTGTCAGTGGTTCTATAATCCGGTTGCAGTCCAAAGTCGAAAATTTTTGCTTTCAGTGATCATTCGAACTTCAAGGGAGGTTGGGAGACCTACGAACTTGCAAAAATCGGGATTTTTATTTTCTCGAAAATGTTTTTTGCAAAGTTCAAACTTTTCTACGTTGATTAGTGGCTCCTTATCTAAGTGTGAATTGGGTGATTATCCCACCCACCCCTCCCCACCTATGATGTTGCCATCTCTCGCTTTGACGTTTCTGTTTGTATCCGGGTACCCCCTGCGGCGGCATTGGTAAGTTGCCACGTCAGCAGGCTATGTCACACGTACGTCAGCAGGCCACGTCAGCAGGCTACGTCAGCAGGACACGACAGCAGGACACGTCAGCATTGCCACGTCAGCAGCAAGGGATACCACGTCAGCAGGCACCGGTCTGCTCTATGCTGTTGCGTTCACAAACAGCAGTCATGGACCAGAAGGCCGGGGAAACAGACGAGGCCTATCAGGCCCGCATGTTAGCCTGGAGTACCGAGACAAAGAAGCGGGCAGATGACGCTGCCGCAACAACAAAAAAAAGGGCAGAGGATGTCGAGCAAGAACGTCTGCTGGCGGTTGAACAACAACGCCAACATGACGAGGCAGCAGCAAGGGCTGCCGATGAAGAAAGAACACAGCGTCGTGAGAAGATATTCACCGGAGAGCGGGCATTACTTACCATGGCAGCAGAATGGCGAACCGAGGCCGAGAATAACCAGTTGGAGGATAGCGCAAACAAGATAGTGCTCCTCCTCTCGAATCTCACGGATCTCCTGGCAACCTGCATTACACAGCAGGCATAGATCCTTGGCCTCGACAGATTGCTAGCTCACCTCCAAGACCGTTTTCAGCGGTTGGAGCAGCGACCAGTCGCCGCCGCCGACACAGGCTCGTCCAATACTGCCGACCGCCTCAGTGCCTTGGAGATGCACGTCGGCTCACTCCAGGATGGCGCACAGTTAAAGCTCACCGCGACGCAACAGTTGCAGCAGCGGGTCTGTACCACAGCCACTACCTCGAGTTCGGAGCCGCGCGAGTCAACTCCAAAGTTTGACGGGCAGGAGATCTTCTGCGACGCCATGAAGACAGATCCGATTCCATGGTTTCGCAAGTTCGAGCTCACGCTGCAGCTCCACAATGTCAAGGAACATAAGCATCACGCCTACTTGTACTCTCGCTCAGGGGGCGCGTGTCAGGCTTGGTTGGACAACTTGTTGTCCAAGTACGGAGTGGTAGCTAACGACTTGCACACCAAGATCACCTGGGATGATCTGAAGGCGGCGTGGCACAAGCGGTTCCAGGTGGAGCCGCCATAGATCAAAGCCATGGACAAGCTCATGGTCTTCGAGCAAGGCACGCTGCCGAGTACGGACTGGATCGCCGAGTACCAACGCTTGACGTCAGTCCCAGACATCCAGATGGGCTTCAAGGCCATCCGCCACTACTTCATCTCAAGGTCATGTCCGACATTGAGCAATGCCTTGACGCATGTCGAGGGCACCTTGACGACGACGACATAATTATTTGACAAGGCTGCGCAGATCATCGTCACGAACAAGGAGGCCGAGAACCTCCATTCATCTGCGTCAGGCCTGAGCAAGGACCAGCATCAGCCAAGAGTGGTCGTGGTCGCAGCGGCAGCGCTGTTAGACCAAACCAGCGAGGCTGCATCTGCTAGTGAAGGAGACAGATTTGCAGCCGCCCGGGAAGGTGGCCGCGCCGGCAGAGGCCGAGGGCGCGGCAAGACGAAGACACACACCGTTTCTAGCCCCGGGCCCGGTGCAGCAGCTCAGACAGGCCCATGGACCCCGTATGGCATCTCCAAGTCCGCATACAAGGCGCGCGAGAGATTCCACTATTGCCTTTGGTGCAACAACAATCTTCATCAGACGCAGGTTTGCCCATTGAAAGGCAAGGGTAGACAGGGAAACTGAGCACCGCCGAGAGTGACGCGACGACACTCTCGACGCCTTCGGAACTGGTTTCTTTGCGAGTGACCAGCCTTCATTCCGAGACGCACGCGAAAGTCGACAGTCCTCCGCTTCTATTTTCTTTTGAGGACTATGCTGCCCGGTTCGTTCCAACGGTGGGTACTCAAGCTCAAGGAAAAGGAGTGTGTGCGGTTTCTTCTCCGTCCGGCAACAGCGACAGATCGTCTTCAAGTGGTTCGTCACGGGATTCGGCGCGCGAGTTCAATGTAGAGGCATTGGACCCGCTCACGTCTGGGGACTTTGCATGGCTTCCTCTCCTGACCATAGGCTGTTTGCCGGGACCGCAATGCGCAGCACTTAGCGCTAAGCTTCACACTTACCTATCCTTCTATGCACCACCAACTTCGCCGACGGATGACGAAGTCGAGGTGGGGGACATCCTGGCATATATTACCAAGGTGGCCCGCGAGTTTCGCACGCAGCGGTACGATGACAACAACGCACCGCTCATGTATGTCCGCATTCAGGTTGGGCAAGCGTCCTACAGCGCTTTGCTGGATAACGGCGCGTCTCGCAACTTCATGAGCCAGTCTTTTATGCAAAGAGCTGGCCTTGGCGCACAAGTTCGGAGGAAGGCAAACCCGACGGCGATCAAGTTGGCGGATGGTAAGACGCAACAACTTCTCGACCGTTACATCGAGGTCGTACCGGTCTACTTCGCACCTCATGCATGCGAACCGGTAACAATCGATATTCTCGACACGGACTTCGACATTATTCTGGGAATGCCTTGGCTCGCAAGTGCGGATCACACGGTCAACTTCCATCGGCGGACTCTTAGCGTTCGCGACGCCTTCGGCGCGGAAGTGGCGTGTACTATTCCTCTACCGCACTCTTCGATCCGGTGCCAAGTAGTGACGGCCAAATCATTCCGGGCGACTTGCACTTACGAGCAGCCTGAGGAAATCGGCCAATGTTTCCTACGGACCGTCGCGGTAGCCGACTCTTCACCCACGGACTTGTCTTCGGACCCCCGTGTAGTACGGTTGCTGGACGAGTTCACCGACATCTTCGAGTCACCTACCGGTGTGGTGCCGGGTCGTCAGATCTCTCACGAGATCATTCTTGAGGCCGGTGTCGTGCCGCCGAAAGGTTGCATCTATCGGATGAGCGAGGAGGTGCTTGAGGTCCTCGCGCACAACTCGATGATTTGTTGGCCAAGGGCTGGATCCGCCCGAGTAGCTCCCCATATGGAGCACCAGTTCTCTTCGTCAGGACGAAGAACAAGGATCTACGATTATGTATCGACTACCGCAAGCTCAACGCACAAACCGTCAGGAATGCGGGGCCTCTCCCTCGCATCGACGATCTTCTCGAGCGGCTGGGCGACGCAGAGTATTTTTCCAAGTTGGATTTGAAATCGGGATATCATCAAATCTCGATCCAGCCGAACGATCGCTACAAGACCGCGTTCAAGACGCGATACGGGCATTTTGAGTGGGTGGTCATGCCTTTTGGCCTCACCAATGCCCCGACGACATTCCAGGTGGCAATGACCAATGAGTTCCGTGCAATGTTGGACCGGTTCGTGCTGGTCTACTTAGACGATATACTCGTTTATAGCCGGACATTGGAGGATCATCTTGGACATCTTCGACAAGTGTTGGAGACGCTCCGCCGTGGCAAGTGTGAATTTGTCCGGCAAGAGCTGAAATACTTGGGCCATTTTGTCACACCGGAGGGCATCAGTCCGCTATCAGACAAGATTCAGACCGTCCAAGAGTGGCCGGAGCCTCGGAACGTCACGGATGTCCGCTCGTTCCTCGGTCTTACCGGCTACTATCAGCGCTTCATCAAAGGCTACTCCAAGATCGCGGCCCACTTGAACAAACTTCAGTGCGAGGATCGGCCGTTTGACTTCGGAGAGGAGACGCGAGGATCATTCTTCGCTCTCAAAGCCGCGCTATTGTCTGCGGAGGTCTTGCAAATTTACGACCCGCTCCGCCTACGCTTGTCACTACGGATGCGTCAGGCTATGGCATTGGTGCAGTCCTCGAGCAACATGATGGTGTGGACTGGCCCCGGCCGAGTACTTCAGCAAGAAAGGGCCCCTCGTGCATTCCATTGACGATGCACGCAAGAAGGAGCTCCTCGCCTTCGTCCACGCACTCAAGCGTAGGTGGCACTTCCTCCTTGGTCGAAGCCAATTTCGCTGGGTAACAGACAACAATCCGTTGGTCTTCTACAAGACCCAAGACACCGTCAACAGCACCATCGCTCGATGGATGACTTTCATCGACCAGTTCGACTTCTTTCCCGATCACATTCCCGGGAAGTCGAACCGTTTTGCGGATGCTCTTTCACGGCGTCCGGATCACTGTACCGCGGTCTACTCAACATTCGAGATCGACGACGACCTGCGGAACAGCTTCATCCGCGGCTACCAAGCCGACCCCGATTTTCGCGACAAGTACGCGAATTACTCCTCTCCGAACCCGGCTCCTTCCCACTACCGGATCCAAGAGGGGTACTTGCTTGTCCACACGCGGGGGAAGGACCTTCTTTGCATACCGAGTGATCCTCACTTGCGTACACGGCTTCT
>BFEA01000133.1:1388583-1401338 GCA_003427395.1 Chara braunii
GTGATCCGGTCAGTTCGCCACTGATTTCCGAGGACTCGACGGCGTGGTCAAGACTTGAGGAGCTTGACCCGCTCACGAGAGAGGACTTCGCTTGGATGCCTCTACCCTCGACCGGAACCTTGCCAAGGCCGCATTGCAACGCCTTGATGGCAACTCTACGCTCCTATTTGCACGCTACAGTACCAGCTCCGTTGACGGACGACGGAGTAGCGGTTGTCGATCTCCGCTCCTATCTTGCGAAGATTGACCGCGAGTACGTCACCCAAAGGTACGCCGAAACCGATGCACCTTTGCTCTATATCCGCATTCAAATCGGAAAGGCAACCTATAGTGCCTTGATTGATTGCGGAGCGTCTCACAACTTTATGAGCCAAGCCTTTATGGCCCGCGCAGGTCTTGGCCCGCGCAGGTCTTGGCCCACGCGTTCGAAGGAAGACGCAACCTACTCAAGTTACACTCGCAGACGGCCGCACGCAAAAGTCAATTGACCGATGCGTTGACGGCGTTCCAGTCTACTTTGCGCCCCTTGCGTGTGAGCCGGTGTCTTTTGACATCCTCGACACCAAGTTCGACATGATTCTAGGCATGTCTTGGTTGCGTAGCGCCGATCATCCGGTGAACTTCCACGACCGGACCGTTCACATCCGTGATCGGAACGGAGTGTTAATCCCATGTACGGTCGCAACCCCTCACACTTCGATTGCTTGTCACGTGGTTTCCGTTGCGAGAATTCACGACGCGATTGCTCGGAATGACGTCGAGGAGATGGGCCTTGTATTCTTGCATGCTCTCCCCTCGCCGGACGGACCAGCCGCGTCACCGCCGGACCCACGCATCACTCACCTCTTGGACGAGTATGGAGATGTCTTCGAGGCACCCACCGGAACGGTTCCGGATCGGCCCACACGGCACGGGATCACTCTCGAGGCGGGCACCGTCCCTCCGCGTGGATGTATCTACCGCATGAGAGAAGAGGAACTCGAGGTGCTTCGCGCACAACTCGATGACCTTCTCGACAAGGGCTGGATTTGCCCTAGTTGCTAGCCATACGGAGCACCTGTTCTCTTCGTCCAAAAGAAGAACAAAGATCTACGGTTATGCATCGACTATCGCAAACTTAACGCACAAACCGTAAAGAACGCCGGCCCTCTTCCTCGGATTGATGATCTCCTTGAGCGGTTAGGCGGCGCAACGTACTTCTTGAAGTTGGACTTGAAGTCAGGTTACCACCAGATCGAAATCCATCCTCAAGATCGGTACAAGACCGCGTTCAAGACGAGGTACGGGCATTTTGAGTGGGTTGTCATGCCTTTTGGCCTCACCAATGCCCCTGCAACTTTTCAAGCAGCTATGACGACTAAGTTTCGCGACTTGCTCGATCGCAGCGTTCTCATCTACCTCGATGACATCTTGGTCTATAGCAGGACGTTGGACGAGCACATCACACACCTTCGCGCTGTTTTGAATCGTTTGCGACTGGCCAAGTACAAAGCGAACCGCGACAAGTGCGAGTTCGCCAAGCAAGAGCTTGAGTATTTGGGTCACTACGTTACGCCGAAAGGCATTCGTCCCTTCGCGGACAAGATCCAAACCATCGTGGATTGGCCGGAACCCCGTTGTACGATGGACGTACACTCTTTCATGGGATTGGCTGGATATTACCAGCGATTCGTCGAGTCATACTCGAAAGTGGCAGCTCCTTTGCCGAGACTTCAGTCCCCGAAGGTGCCCTTCGAGTTCGACGATGCAGCTCGTGGCGCGTTCACTACGTTGAAGGCAGCGATGCAAGCCGCACCTGCCCTCCGCATATACGACCCCACCTTACCCACCCAAGTGATTACGGACGCTTCGGGATACGGCATTGGTGCGGTGTTGGAACAGTGTCACGAGGACGGTTGGCATCCGGTCGAGTATTTCTCCCAAAAGGTGTCTCTCGTAAACACTCTCGATGACGCTAGAAAGAAAGAGCTACTCGCGTTCGTCACCGTTCTCAAACGGTGGCACCACTTTCTTCTCGGTCGTCGGCGTTTTAAATGGAATACGGACAACAATCCGTTGACCTTTTACAAAACGCAGGATACGATCACTAGTACGATCGGTCGATGGATGTATTACATCGACCAATTCGACTTTAACTCGTGCCACATTCCCGGTCCCGCCAATCGAGCTGCGGACGCCCTCTCACGACGGCCCGACTTTTGTGCCATTGTGACCACGACATTCGACCTCGATGACGATCTGCAACCGCATTTCGTCAAAGGCTACAAGTCCGATCCGACTTACTTTACACTTTACGCGGAGCTTTCATCGGATCACCCGCCGGCTAGCCACTACGGGATTTCCAATGGGTTCCTTCTCCTTCACATGAGAGGAAATGACTTGTTAGTTGTGTCCCAAGATCGCATGTAACGGACTCGTCTTCTCGGCGAATTCCACGATGCACGACTTTCGGCACACCTTGGCGTGAACCGCACACTAGCACGCCTCCGCCAACGTTTTCACTGGCCCGATGTCCTTCATGACGTCACGAGGTACATTGCGTCATGTGCAGTTTGCCACCGTAACAAGGGTCGATCTCGAGTCCCCTGCGGCAAACTGAAACCGTTGCCGATCCCTCGTGCACCTCGCCTCTCCATTGCTATGGACGTGACAGGCCCGTTTCCCCGCGATCGCCATGACCATGACGGTATTCTCATGGTCGTTGACCGTTTGAGCAAGTATGCTCGCTTCCTTCCTTGCAAGTATCATGCTGCAGCACCCGAGCTTGCACGACTCTTGCACACCAGTTGGATTACCAACCAGGGTGTTCCGGAAGATATAGTGAGCGACCGAGATACTCGCTTCATGTCAACCTTTTGGACTTCCCTCATGGCTGAGTCCAGTACGACAATGAAGCCGAGCTCGGCTCGGCACCCGCAGACGGATGGCCAGACGGAGCGAGCGCACCAGACCGCTCAGATGATGTTGCGTACGCTCATCCGTCCCGACCAGAAAGATTGGGTTGACCGGCTTCCCGACATCGAGTTCGCCTATAACACTTCGGTGCACCCGGCGATCTGCGTCACATCATTCGAGCTACATCATGGTGGAGAGAAAGCACGGATCTTCGCTGATCTCCTTCTGCCACAGGCTGCCGACATAGACGTCCCTTGCTCTCCTGCTTCCGTTCGGAAGTACCGGGACTTGCTGATCAAAGCCCGCGCAAATATGCAAAAGGCTCAGATCCGCATGCAGCAACAGGCTAACCGACGTCGACTTCCATGTCCTTTCTGCGAGGGAGACCTTGTTTGGGTCCTCTCCGAGAAATTTGCGCTCGAGCAGGACGTTTCGCGCAAACTCCTTCCGAAATGGTTCGGACCATGGGAAGTCACTTCTGCCGTTGGAGACGACCCCGCAGGTCCTTCCTTCGTGATCAACATTCCACCGCACCTTACAGTGCATCGGGTCTTCCACGCATCGAAGCTGGCCATCTACAAGCCACCTTCAGTTGACGAGTTTCCCGGACGTCGATCACAGGATCCGCCTTCTATGGACGGACATCAGGAAGTGGACCGAGTCATCACGCACCGCAAGTATGGCAACAAGCCAATGCAATACAAAGTCACATTCAAGCAATGTGCGCCTGACGACACTCGGTGGATCTCTAGTGCAGACTTGCAGACTTCTGCACCCCTYATCTTCGCCAACTATGAGAAGACACGACTTGCCARGGCAGCAGCTCGTCCCACCCGACCCATCCCGGTATCGGACAGACAACTCCGCCCTCGCAGGTAGCTCGGTCTTTTAAGAGGGGGAGTGTGTTACATCTTCGACGCCACACGGGTCCTACCGGACCCGACATAGGGGTAGAGGGACAGAGTAAGGCCAAAGGCCCGACCTTGGGGGGGTACTACAGGCCGTAAAGGCCTCACCTTGGACCAGACCCGACGGGCAGGCCCAAACGACATTACCGTTTGGGCCTGGCGCCGCTCTTGAGGCATGTTGCCCGCCGGTTGGGGATGAACCGTCCATCTGGACGGTTCAGGGCACGGCCAGGCCTCGCAGCATTGAGGCCGGCCTCTGCCCCACCGGTATAAAGAACCGGTCCAGCCTCAGTCGAAGGGATCGACCTACCGGGATTCTACCGGTACGGTATGGTACAGCGCGATACAGCGCTGGTGCTAAGTTTAGCGCAGGGGCAGCGAGGAGCAGCAGCGCAGCATTAGCGCAGCAGCAGCGACCGAGCAGCAGCAGCGGCGACTGAGTGTGCCGGCGGCCATAGCCGCCTGAGGTATCGGGAGTTGGAGGCCTCTCTCCTCCCTCCCCTCGCCAGTCCCCCCTCTCTCTCTCTCTCCTCCTCGGCTCCTTCTTCTCTTCTTCTTCTTCTTCTTCTTCTTCTTCTTCTTCTTCTTCTTCTTCAGATTGGAGACTTATACTAGTTGGACAAAGATCAGTGTTGGATTTCGGTGGTATGAGACTGCGGTACTTACCAGACTGGAGACTTGGAGATTGTTGGGGTTGATACTTGGCGGCATCACAGTTCGGACACCGGTTACATTTGGACTCTGCATCTCCGACATTGGTGACTGATTGTCCTCGACATTTTGATCTTGTTGGATGACATTTTGGACTACCATATCGGTGACCTACCGGTGCTGTCTACCTCCCCCACCTCCTTCGTCTCTCCTCCCACCTTTCATCTGTGTATGAGTGTACGGGATCTGGCCATCGTCCATGCTTGGCCCAGACCCCACCATCTCACGATTGTATGTGTGTGGAGGGATTCTTGAGTCAGTCTATGTGAGTTAGTCTATGTGAGTCAGTTCGTTTATCAGACTTCCGCTGCATATATGCTCATCCTACATTGGTTGATCTTTGGTTCTGCTCATACTTATTGAAGTATGTAACATGCTCTTTATTTAGTTTTTGTGCGGCTGTAAGGATGGGGTCATCTTTCATTTTCCGAATTTGGTTCCTGGTCTGATCCCATGCTGCTCTCAGCCTCTCGGCAAGATACTGTGTCAAGTGCTCTTTTGCCTGAGGGGCAGTGAAGTTGTGCTGCTTTCTCTCGAAGGAGCAGCGCATCCTCCAGGCGAGCATCAAGAGTTCGATTCTCGTTATTTGAAATAGGTTGTAGTCGTAAGGGGACCAGTCTGTCCGGGGGGTAGACGAGCTTCCCAGGAGCAAGAGTCTCGGGTCCCATGGGAGTTGAGAGGCGGTAAGGACAGCCCAGGCCGCTTCCCACCATCTCCAGATCTGGGTCACCATAGGGCAACCCAGTAGACAATGCTCCAAGGTGGCCCTGGAAGGTTGGGAGAACCAGCCACAGTAACTGCAGATGGGTGAAAGGAGACCTTTCTGTTCCAGATCAGTCCGCGAGACGAGCCAGTCCGGGGTGGGTAGACAGCGGTACATTATCTGCCATTGGAGGGCCCGGTGGGATGTCGGCATTATGTGCGAATATTGGCCCATGTAAAGTCTGCAAGATCGTTCGGCGACAGGATGGAGTCTTTCCCCCACCTTTTCTGTATCGTCTTTCCTGTGGGCTGCGTCTTATGTATCGCCTTGTATCCCTGTTTAACTGAATAATCCGATGTTTTTAGCGGCGGGGCAGCACCACTCTGGGGCCATTGCCATTCCGCCGGGTCAAAGGGAAGAGCTGAAATAGGGGAAGAGGGTCGAAACATGAAACAGGATTGGTCGGTCCCTTCTATCACCCGCACTCTGATCAGGCTCGTCCAGTTGTGGACAGTGTCCCATTCCCGGTTTCTTTGGAGTGCGGAATATGTCGGCCCCAGGGAGGCTATATCGTATGCTTGCAACTGGGTTGTGAGAGCAGTCACCTCTGTCACCTTATAAACCAGGCGCAGAGGGCTATTTTCGGCCCAGTGAACAACCCAGTCACCTTTTCCAATCAAGGACCCTTTTTTCAGGGGGGGGACCCATGCAAGAGGGATCGCTTCTCGGAGCTGTTCCAGCTTTTGCTCCCTGTGTCTGACATATCATAGTTGGTCTTTCATTTGATCAACTGTCTTCCAGGTTCCCTGTTTGAAGTCCCAAATATCTCCCACGGTGAAAATCCCCTTGGTGACCCACTGTGTCCACTGCGAGCGTTTGGACAGGTCGAACGGCTTCCCTTGATCGTCGCAGATGAAGGGGTTGCCAAACAACTGTTGTCTCACTATCTCGTGCCAACCCAGGGGGGGGGGGATACGTTGAGGGCCCATCTCTCTCCACAATTTCGCCATATTGGACCACAGTGGGTCGTTAGTTATATCCGTTCTTATTTGGGCTTGCTCAAGGGGTAGGGTTGTTGACACATTGGACCCAGGGATCAACCATGCCGGGTTAGTTAACCATTGCAACGGGTGGACTTTCCTTTCCACAGGGGAGGCCGGAGCAAGGCCGACAATCTGGATGTGAGCGTAAGGGGCCCATAGGACATCGTTCCCCATCAATAGGCGAACGAGGATTTTGAAGGATAACGCTTTTAGTTGATCTTGTGGTTTTTAGATCGCCAGACCACCCTTCGAGCGCGGTTGGGCTATAGTGTCCCATGCCACTATGGACAGAAATGTAGGGTCCTCGTGATCATTTTTCCACAGAAAGGCTGCTGCTGCCCTCCTGAGCCTCCGAACCTGTTCGGGTGGGATAGACCAGCATGCCGCTTTATACCACATAGCGGAGAAGATTGAGGTGTTGAGGGCCAGGGCCCTACCCAGTATTGAGGTGTGCAGGCCTTTCCATCTAGCCATTCTCCTAAGGGCCTCTTCCACTAGGGAAGCCCCATGATCAGGTGGGGGGCCCAGAGCCGTAAATCGGACTCCCAGTATCCGTATGGCCTCCTGCCTTGGTTTCCATGCTATTGCCGGATCCGAGGGGGAAAGAAGATTTTGGGGGTGGAGCCACCACCCCTCCGTTTTGGAGCCCCAATTCACCACCATGTCTGATGCCTTTGAAAATGTTTGTATAGTGGATACGAGAGCCTGCAACGAGGAATGGTCAGCCTTGAGCAATACTGTAAGGTCATCAACAAAGAGCGATGTGATGGGGATGCGAGCGTATGGGATTTCAGGCACATCGATCTTTTTTATATTCGGGTTGGCTCTGATGGCCGCGGTCAAGGCCTCCATCACAATAACAAACAACAGCGGGGCGATGGGGTCGCCTTGTCTGACCGAACGTTGGAGCGGGAACGGGTTGGACAGATGACCGTTCACCATGATATTCGTTGAGGCCGTTCTGTGAAGGGTGCCCACCCATTTCCTAAAATTCGGACCGAAGTTCATCTTTTGCATGCACATATCCAAAAAGACCCAATCCACATGGTTGTAGGCTTTTTCAAAGTCAATAAAGATGACCGCTGCCTCTTTCTTTCTCTGCCTGGCGTACTTGATCATCTCATTCACGAGAAGGATATTATCTTGTATAATCCTTTCAGGTATAAATCCGGATTGGTCAGGGTGAATGAGGTGTGTCATGTGGGGGAGCATGCGGTTGGTCAGTGCCTTTGCCACCATCTTGTAGGGGACCGGCAAGAGGGTTATGGGTTTGTAGTTTCTAACCTCATTCTTTGCGCCCTTCTTATAGAGGAGGGTAGTTACCCCTTGGTTTAGGAGGCCCCCAAACGTGCCGTCAGATTGGACTGCGTCTATATATTCCAGAAGGTTCGTTTGGAATGTGTCCCAAAATGCAAGCCATAATTCTTTAGGGAACGAGTCCAAACCCGGTGTTTTGTCGTCGTCCATTTGGTGGAGGGCAATATAGATCTCATCTCGGCTCAGTGGCCGTTCAAGTGTAGCCCGATGTTCCGGCGAGAGGACCGAATCGAGGTTGTGGACAAGTTGTTGTCTTGCGCTGATGACACTGTCTGGCGGTTGCAGAGGAATCTTGGGGGTGAAAAGCTCTTGGTAGTATTTTGCAGCATAATCTGTCACTAAGTATGGGTTAGCGGCTTCCGGATTGTCGTCACACAGCGGGTGTTTAAGTGAGACCACGGCGGCTTGTCTCGCTCTGACCTTGGCTTTTTGGAAAAGCATTTTGGCCATGGTCCCTTCCGTGTGTGTACGCTTGATTTTGGCTTGGATTCTCCATCCCTCCGCTTGGGCTTCAAGATGTTCTTGTAGGCGGTCCCGCGCTTGCTGCAAATTACTATAAACAGTGTCATCCAAAGGGGCGGTGGAGAGCTTGTCGTCCCATTTTTCTAAGGTACTAAGAAGGTCTTCCATGACCGCTTTCCGTTCTCTCGCCCGTTTTATTGAATTTTTTTTCACTATTTCTCTTAGTTGAGCCACTCCATAGTTAAACCATTCTACCACTGATGTCTTCATGTTTTTTGGACTGCCAGTATGCCCAATGCTCTTTCACACACTGTTGGAAAGTGTGCAGTTTGATCAGTGAGGTGTTGAGTTTGAAGAAGCTGGGCCCTCTGTCAAACGGGGGGCGCAAGACGAGGGCAATGGCAGTCATCTTATGATCAAAAGACCGTGAGGGGCTGAAGGGCAGTATAACAGCTTCCATCAGTGGACCCGCCAAATCTTTAGATAGGAGTATAAGATCGTTCTCGTGCGGCAGAAAGCTCAAAATGTTTCTCAGTCCCCTGGGTGGTAGTGGTGTCTGCTCTTATGTTGGGGGCTTCTTGCCGCAAAACAACAACAACAACAACAACAACAACAACAACAACAACAACTATTACCGCGGGTAAAGACCATCCCGCCGTGCAGAAAATGCAGAGTCCAACTGGTAGGTTCAGAAAAGTCCATTCCGTTCCTATGGAGCGGTGGATACATAGATAAATGAATAAGCAAGTATATAAATATATCAACGAATTGCAAACGAAGTACCGGCAGTTCCACGGTTCTCTTTGAGGCCACTGAGGTCTCTCTGCTGGCAAGTATCAGTCTGAGATCACATCATACGATCTTCTGTGTGTGGCGAGTCCCAGGTGATCTCACCAATTTGTCTTCGCTTGATCTCCGTGTCGGAGCATATCCTCCATTCTTCGTAGTACCCCCGTTGTACCCTCATTCCTTCAGGTCCGCCCTTTATAACAGCCCTCAATCCTTTGTGTCAGTCGCCTCATCGAACCTCCTGTTGTACCCTCATCCCCTCAGGTCCACCCTTTATAACAGGCCTCAATCCTGGGTGTCAGTTGTGCCACGCTGTAACCCGCAGCCGTGCGGAGGCATGAGGCCTTTTTGGGGGGGAAACTCCACGGGAGTCACAAAAATGAGTTAGAATTGCACTATGGGCCAAGATACAGTTTCAAATTGCAGTTCGGGCAATGTATACAACCCAGCTTTCTGGCCAGGTACGATGCCTGAAGTGCAATTGCAAACTGTTACCTTGCCCCATCATAGTGCAATTATAACCCCCTTTTGTGACTCTACTGAAATTACCCCCCACCCCCTTTTTTTTGGGATCATCCGCCTGCCCTACTACTGTAGTCATGGTGATGTGAGCTGAGCACCCATCACTAGTAGCCCTGCCAGTGGCTCCAGTCTATTGGTGGGGAGCCACACCTGCTGGAAAACAGTTCCCGCATCCCCGATACAAGATGATAGATGGAGCGGCCCGCCTGGCAAAGCCTCAATCCCGGTGGTTCTCTTACCACCACCAGGATAGAGGCCTTGCGCATGGGCCTTTTTTTTTAAAAAAAAAAAAAAAAAAAAGATGATAGGCAATCATGATGGATGTTGGGTATAACCTGCCTCTTCAGTCGACAAACGACCGCCTGAACACACCTGTCCTTGCTAGCTAGGTTGTACCCAGTGTTCCTTCTGTGCCCGTAGTGGACTATGCTCAAGCAGCCCATCCAAACCATTGCAATTCCACCAAGGACAATTCAGATGGAGGGAATGGCTCCGGAAATTGGTCCAGGGGCCTCAGGGAAGTATTGGGGTCTAGGCATGAGGCCTGGTAGAGAGATGTAGGAAAGTGGCCCCGAGTCATCACCAGGTGGGGCGCCAAGTATGTGGTGGGAAAAAGAAAGCCTGCGCAGGTCCTCCTAGGTAGCCGGTTGGGACATACACAATAAGGAAGTCTGTGACTCTGTGGTTGAATTCTAGTGAGCATCATCTCAAATGACATCCATGGCTCGATTACGATGCCTATCAGGGTCGAGACTCCGAAGCTACACAATACGCTCAAGAGACATGAACTCCTTTCTTTTTCTTTAAAAAAAAAATTAAAAAAAAAATGTTCTGATCTAGGCTACCAGCCGGGCCACCCGGTCCCCGGTGGCCAGCCCCTGCAAGGACCAGAGAAGGTCCCAGCAAAAAAAAAACGAAAACAAAACAACTCGAAAAAATCCAAAAACAACTATGTTCTGCAGAAAAATAAACTGAACAACTTTTGCCTGAGGGTCACATCGAAATTCTTTACCAAATAAATATATATATATATATATATATATTTTTAATTTTTTTTTTTTTTTTTGGCCCGGCCGGGCAAGTGACGGGACCAAGTCCCACTTGCAGCGGTTTAGTTCCCGTAGCCAGTACTGCACGACACTGTGTGACTTCCTGTGGCAATGTGCGGCTGGTTGACAAACGGCGGGTTAAATCGTGAAAAATAACAGGATTTGAACGTGCTGAATGACAGTAATGATGAAAGGCCGGTCAGTCTGGTAACCAAGGGTATGGCAGCGGCATTGTCCGGAAAAACTTTTAGTTTCTGTGGAAATACACGTCTAGCCCGACTGGGGTCAGGCTACGGACGAGGACCGTTCCCTGCGAGTGAAAGAGCTCACTCCGACTATAACAGCCAATGGGAAACCGCTACATAGCAACATTCAATCCATTCCGCTCGAAGAAAAACATAACCGGCCATGCGCCGTACGATCAATGTGAATCAGCGGTCAGGAAACGTGTCGCACAAAACACAGGGTCCCGAACTGAGGACTAAACCGCTGCAAGTGGGACTTGGTCCCGGGCCACTCCGGTAGCCTAGGTTCTGATCAGTAAAAAAAAAAAAAAAAAAAGAGTCCCACTTACTCAAATTGTCTATATCTGACCCCATAGAGTTTTGTATTTTTATTTTTATTATCATTATTATTATTATTTTTAACTCCCTCCAGTGCTAGTGGAGACATGAACTCTGAATACCTGTCATAAGTCCGATCAAACACAGTAATCATCACATATCATCCACAATGGCATGAATGATAATGATCTGGAATAAACTGGGGCCGTTCACCTGTGGATATATCTCTAGGCTGTTGTCCATTTTTATTTTATTTTTTTAAGAAAAAGGGGCAAAGTTGCCACCAAAGTTGCTGCTAATTGCCAGTATACCCCTGGGAGGCTGGGAGAGAATTACGGATAAACAGATCAAATGAAAAGAACAGCCAAGAGATTGAAAAGAGTGAAAATGAAAGTGAAGAAGACTGTGAAAACAACAAGTGAGCTTAGAGGGCTGGGCAGTTTTGCGATCCCAGTGGCACGCGGTCCGGTCTGTAGTCCTTGTGCGCGATCTGCCTGTGGGCCCTTCTCAGGTGCTTCCCTAGATCTTCCGGTCTTGAGAGAATCTCTGCAAGTATCTCCTGGGTTATGCGAGGGACTTTTCCAGGATGTATTGTACCAGAATTTATGGTCACATTCGGTCGAGAACGTCCTTGTCGATGTCCTTCGTCATACCATGTCCTTTTTTTTGTCATTGAATTGGCTGTGGGCCAACCCTAGATTGTGGCTTAGGTTTCTGACAGTTAGGGACACCCCAATTGCAATGTTTATATCTGAAGTGATTAGAATCATCACCAAGAAACTCTAATCACAACAGTCGTGACAACCCCAATTTAGTGACCCGAATTCCACCGACCATGAAGAAACGATGCGCAAAAAGAAACTACCGAAGAAACGAATCAAAATCACAGAAAGGAAACCAGCGGTCAGCGCTACTTGATCATGTCCACTATTCATCCGGAGTTAGGGCGTCGCTGCACAGGACACGAAACGAAAAACGAAACGAGTGCATCTTCCTGCAGAAAATGGCCATGTTCATCCGTTTGCTATAAATAGTAACGAGTGTATTTCACCACCTTTCGCGGCCAGATGCACTCGTTTCGTTTTCGTTTCGTGTGCCGTGCGGCGAGGCCCTTACTACCAACCCCTGCCAATCGCCCTGCCACCCGCGCGGCAGGGGTCTGTGCCCACAGGCCCCAAACTGCTGACAGAGACCCTGCAATACCCACCCACCTCCTCGCGATTCAAAGCGGATAGCACCTCCCCACACTCTTCATTACAAAAACATCAACTCCCACCATGATGCTGTTTTCACTAACCAGGGGATTACACCACCTCCCGCGCAAGCAGCGCCCGGTCTGCAGTGGGGTCTGAAATGTTCTTCATACCATCTACTACTGTACTTGTCTTATTCTGTACCATCGTCCTACTGATGTCACAAAAGGCAATTTCAAAAACAAACCATCCCAAGTTTTTTTTTTTTTTTTTAATATTCAAAACCACCCGGAGTTGGAGGCGCAGCGACTGGCCCATTGAAGAAGCTTGGTCCTGATGCTCTGCCGGCTGACCCCTGGCCGGTATCGCCCACCTGCGGTAGCACGTATTGCACCTGCTGGTGGGTGCAGCTCCTGCATGTTCTCTCGTTGGAGGCTTGAGCACGAATGTGGCTGCTACGGGGTTCCCCGTCATACTATAATGACAATAAAAAAGACCTGAAAGGCCGTCCTGTCCACATTCGACAGGTAATTGAAAAATACTTTTGCAAATTTCCATTGTCTGCCACCAAAAAAAAAAAAAAAAAAAAAAAAAAAAAAA
>BFEA01000133.1:1429908-1446158 GCA_003427395.1 Chara braunii
ATACAGATTCATGCTCATCCAGAAGAGGGAAAGAGAGAGAGAGAGAAGCATCGGGACACATCATCATTCAAAGATAGAGGTAAAGGGGGAAGGTGGAGGGGGGGGGAGGGAGAGTCTAGATAGGAGATGACGCAACCCAAAAGAAACAAGTTCGGAAAGAAAGGTCCGCAACAACAAAGGCGCATTCGCCGTTAATTCMAATATGGCCCCGGGCCAAGAACTCACTCAACTCCAATCATCAATCCTCATACCCGCACCRRCGATCYCGGTCGCGGCGTGCTAACTCCCACCACTCCGATCGTCACCCCATTGTCGTAGACTCGACACGGTTCGCCCAGATCCCACAGTCCGTCGTGGCGATCCAGCGCGCAACCGGCCAGCCTATCGTCAGCCCGACAGGACKTTCCGACTCGCATCAAACACTCTTCCTAGCCACTGCTTCCAGGAAGCTGGCTTGAGAGTCGAGAACGTAAGAGAGATTTGCGAACGCGCTTGCAGGTTTTATAGTTGCGACAGGGGAGATAGAAGGGGGAGAGAGCGACGGAAAAGCTGAGGTGTGAGAGGAGAAGTAGAAGGAGAAGACTTTGAGAAGAATGCTCTACGAACGCCATGTTGATCCCTCGAAACTCAAGGTTCAACCAATCAGATTCAATGTGCAATAGGAAGGTCCTATTGATCCACACACCTGATTGGCGAGCGGGAGTTATCGATGGATCGACCGGGCGTCGGGCGCCAGACTCAGAGGGTGAGGGGAGAAAAAGGCGCGAGAAGTGGCGCAAGACGGGTCCAAGATTCAGATGATCAAGAAAGGAAAAGGGGCGCGCAGAGAGCAAGGCGGGAGAGGGAGAGAGAGAAAGAAAACAGTTACGAGGCGAGAGAAAGAAGCGGGAGAAGGGGAAAGGAGCGCGGGAGGGAGCGATGCGGGGGACATAGAGGAGAAAGCTTGGCACGCGCGGTGCCGTCAACAAAAAGAGAGGAAAAGGCACCGAAACAGTTACAGCCTAATTCAAAATTGAAATCACCATATCCGCGTGCGAAAGAGCGACGCGGAAAAAGAAAAATCCTATGCCTATTCGTATTCGCACAAAATCCGAGAGTTTTCCCCGACGCGACCAAGAACATTCACACACACGAAAAGGACACGTCGATGTTCCGCTTATCCCGGAATTCCCAACTGCCGAGCCCAATTCCCAGTGCGTTCGCTAAGGCGCACGTAATTTTCTATGTATTTCCCGAATTGCAGAAAGGAAAAGCAGAACCCGGGAGTCAAAAAAGCTTCCGAAAGATGGGGGTCAAAAATGCGCTACCCAAAATCAAGAAAACGAAACGGGGTTTTTATGGGGTTGGTATGATACAAGCAAAAAGGGGTACGAAAGATAGCACGGGTTTGGGAAGTGGTTCGTCACATAGGATGGGGGAAGGAGAAGTGGCATATACAGTAAAACAGTTTATAGAAACAGAAATAAGAACACAATGGAAAAAAGTGTAGCAAAGAATGGATGTCCTTACATAAAAAACAGACATAACCAAGGAAATTCATAACTTCGGCGCAGAATGGCTTGGGAGGGAAAGAGGGGGCATGGGGGGTCAGGTGGACTGGCCAGGGGAAAAGAGGGATGGGGGGGGATACGGGAACCTTACCAAGGACTACAAGCTCAGGTTTCATGAGTGGCTCCAGATCGATCCCAACATCCCCATGAAGAGCCCCGAGGAATTCCCAGACATGTTTTCCCCGACACCCACAACAATCGTAGAAAGATAGTGGTGTGGACAACAGTAAGGAGGATGATCTGCACACAGGGGGCAAAACAAGGGCCTGGTGCTTTCCATTCGCCACTCTCAGTCTATTATACACCGCAACCCTTACTCAGCATTTCAAAAGAAGGTGGTGGGAACCAGTTCTTCACCGGTTGATACTCGGCGCCTGGTTTCTGGGCGAAGAGGTGCCTACCCCTTCCCTGATGGTTCTCAGACGGCCTGTTCGGTTAATGCCCTGACTTTCAGGGCAATCAATGCTGGCAAGCCTTTCTCTATTTTCCATTTTTTCTATCTTTCTAACATGTTCTGAGTACAAGCTGTATAAGGGACACTGGACCCGATTTCCAGCAGGTGAAGCTCCCCACCAATAGATGGAGCCTCTCCCCGGGTGGTAGCGCTGTCTGCTCGTATCAGCACCTCTATTACCAGTGGGGGATGTTTAGAAAAAAAGAAAAAAAAAAGGATTTTCTTTTCCGTGTTTTGGCCTATGTGTTTTGAAGGATTTCCCTTCCCGTTTTGCTATTCCCTGTTTTAGCTTACATACTTGGTAGGATGCAAGCAATCACACCAACACGCATTCCTGAGATACAAGTGATAGATCTCAGGGACGAGCCAGACATTGAAGAAGACATGACTTCGGCTGGTTCTCAACCCCGGGAGTGCAGATCAATCACAAGGGGCAAGTTGGCTAACCTGCTCACATCCGTAGGGGATATTGAACTCCATAGACCAATCCATGTGGGGGCAGTCATCATCCCGATGACGAGGTCATCATCTGAAGGGAATGGCAACTAGGGATGAGAACTCAAGCCAGAAAATTCGAAGATTTCCAGATTGGCACAACCAAAGGGTACTCTCCTTTGCAAGGCATCACCTTGGAAGGCTGGAGACGTACCCCTTCCCAACTCGTTGCCCTTAATAAAATTAGGCTCGTGGTAAAAGAAAAGAATGATGTGGGGGTTATTGGWGTGGTGTMKYSCMAGAGTCTCTCAWTCCCCAAGGGTGTCAMYTCCTTCATTTTGCTAYGTAACCACGTCGAACCRCACAATCATCAGACTCTCAAATGACTGGYTCAAGACCAATTGATAGACACTGCATCTGCAGCAATCAAAAYGAACGAGACCTGGACAGCAACACAYGTGCTTAAATTCTTACAAATCATACTGCAGAAAGACCTCCTGGGAGCCCATAACCAGTGGGACGACGCCCCTTTCGTGCGCCCGCTRGACCCATCCCTCARGTACTCGAGGGCGTGAACTAAAGCCCATTACAACAAATGGATCAGGACCAACAACTGCCAACACRAACCCAAAATGACCCTAGGCAAGAGGGTTTGTGCCCTCTCCACCTCACGGCGCTATCCCCCCCCCCMCCCCCACTGACCGACCCTCCCCCCTCYTTACGAAGCTCACCACCACCCAYACCGCCCCTCMGTCCCCCTCTGTCCCCTCGGATCCCCCCYATGCTGCGCAGGCCCCCCGCATGGGAAAACAAATTGAGCCAGGCTGACATAGATATACGCTCGATAAATSTGAACGGGTTAGGATCRTCTACGCAAGCTWAAAAARATGYTATCTGGAATATGATTCGTAGCCCGTCCACCGGCCGATGGCTGAATGCCGTGTGTGTCCAAGAAACACACCTCATTGACTCTCCAAATCACATCGCTAAAGGCAAATGGATATGACCCTATACAGCCTATTATGCACCGGCCAGATCCTCCGCCTCCACCGGAGTAGCAATTTGRCTTCCCCCCTCATCAAGGATARAACCAATGCAAGTTGAATGGGACAGACTGCAGAGCAGGTGGATCTATCTCAAGGCTAGGGCAKCRGGTGAAATMTTTTACATAATCCYAGTCTATGCCTCATGCGAGCTGCCCCAAAGAGYGGAGTTCCTCCTTCACTTACAASACTTCCTCCCACAAGAMGCCTCAATGATCTTGATCGGTGACTTAAACACTACCTTGGACCCTGCAATGGACAAAAAATCGCCCTCCAAAGAATCATTGGCCGCCACTGGGGTTCCGGATCCGGATGCATKGATGCTATCTCAACTTATGGCTCATCATYATCTRGAAGACACATTTTGTACCCTCTACCCCTCCCAAAAYAAGTAYGCATGCTTGAGATCAAGAGGAGAAGCCGGTCTATGAAACTCGAGGATAGACCTCTCCTTAATCTCAATAGACTTAATGGGTCTGCTCACAGCAGCAGAGGTACTCCCCYTCAGTCCAAATAAATCCTTTGATCACAGGATGATTGCGGTGGGTCTCTCCTTATATGGCCACATGATAAAAGGCCCCTACCATTTCAAGTTTAACACGTCATTGATGACCTTGACTACATATCAAGCCATAGTTCAACAATTCTGGGAATACTGGCAGTATACTAAGCAATCATACGAGGGAGTAGTGAAATTGTTCAATGATGGGGTGGCAAAACTTCGAGACAGAACCAAAAAATATGCAGTTAAACATACCAGAGACAAAAAAGCGATACTTGAACGGTTGCTGCTCGACCTGGAGGCATGGGACGAGCAACTCAATCAAAACCCCCTGGACCAACACATCTTTAATAGACTGTTGGCAACAAGAGAACTGTTGCAGAAACACATTGACCACCAAACAAATGCGTGGAGGATCCAGGCCAAATTTAAGAAAGACCAGGCAGATGGGACGATGGAGAAGACCTTCTTTGCCAAGGCCAAAACGAGGTCGAGACAAAACACAGTGGCCGAGCTGAGGCACCTGTTCCTCCCTGATAAGCCCATAGCTAGGAATGTGTACCAGATCGTAGATTATGCCTCAGGTTACTATAAACAACTTTTCACCTCCCAAGCACACCAATAGGATCCTCAATAACTGGACCATGCTAGAACAAGCATGACTCAATCTTTCTCCACTCGACTCACAGACATGCAAAAGGCTCAGCTAGAGATCCCATTAACAGAAGAGGAGGTGTGGGCAGCCCTTAAAGGCATGGATGATGAGAAAACGCCTGGTTTTGACTCCTTCCCGAAGGAATTCTGGATGCACTTCTGACAAACTTTTAAAGAGAATATTATGCAGTACGTGCAAGTTGTCCACTACCAGGGATCCTTTAGGGGACTGATGAGGCAAGGAGTGACCACACTACTATATAAAAAGGTGGACAAAACTGATATACATAATTACCTCCCAATCACGCTTCTCCCGCTTCCATACAAAATGGTGATGAAGACGATGACTAATAGACTCCTCCATATGATTCAAAATCTCATCCACCCAGATCGGTCGGGCTTTAAGCCAAACAGAAATATCCATGTCAACATCTTGTTGGTAAACGAAACCATCCAGTACGCCAAACAAAGAAACGTGAATGCAACAGTCATTTTCATTGACTTCGAGAAAACCTACAACCACGTTGACTAGGATTTCCTTGACATGTGTCTGAAACGGATGAACTTTGGCGAGGTCTTCTGTCAATGGATCAGCATCTTGCACAAGACCGCCTGTACAAACATTATGCTAAATGACCATCTCTCACCGCCTTCCTCGATAAGACAAGAGGACCCGATCGCGCCGCTGCTCTTTGTCGTTGTTATGGAAGCTCTGGCCGCAATGACAAGAACCCACCTCCAAAAATTAGTATCTCAGAGATCGCTCCCCACCTCATCCAAGTAACCTCCCTATTTGCAGATGACCTCACGGTCCTCATAAAGGCAAATGAGAGGCGTCTGCGAGCAGTGGAAGAAGTGATCCATCTCTTCTCAGTAGCTGCCGACATGAAAGTGAACTGGGGAGCAAAAACTTAGGGTTGGCGACTCCAACCATTAGGTCACCCTCCACCGATCCAACCGGCAGTCACGTGGCGAGCAAATGACGAGGCGATGAGGGTATGGGCGAACCGATTTTTGTTCCGCGCGATTTTCTGCGCAATGACAATGAGGGATCCTAAGTTGGGAAGATTGGGCCAAATACAGGAGATCGGGATTGAAGGAGAATTGCATCAGTGTCCTCGTTTTTTCGTCTTTTCTCTTTCGTTGCTTCTTTTCGGATGGCTGGATTCAGGGTCGGGCAAGTCCCGGGATGATTGATTGAGTGGTTGTCGCGCCGACCAGGCGCGATTAATAATGGTTGACGTCACTTCTTTTCTGTGCTGTTGTTGAATTTAAGCGCGGAGGTCGCGCGAGAATTTTATTTCGTTCTTTTTTAATTTCTTTTTCGAATCTTGTCGAACCCTTGACGGCTCTCGGAACTTCGGATTTTTCTATTCGGAATTTGTGCTTCTTTTTGCATTAGCTAGGAATTTAGGAATTTAGGAATTCGGGATTTCTTTTGCCGCGCATTGTCCTTCTTGCCTGTTTTTTTTGCGGCTGCAGCGAAGCTCTGATTAATCGGCGCCCTTAATCTTGCAAGTAACTGTAATTTTTGGCGGGCGCCATTGTAACTGTATCTTTCTTCTTGAGCTTCGTCTTTCCCACTCTCACTTTCCCCTTTTGTTGTGCCTAGTTAGCCCACGGCCTGCATGCTCGGATCGATGCGTGGAGAGTGGCTACGTCCCCCACGCCGCGATCTGGCCATGCAGAACGCAAGCGCTCCCTCTCCTAATCTTCTTTCTAGGTCCTTGCAATTCTGTGTTCTTCGCGCATGCATGCACGCTATAAATTCCGGCAGCGCGATTAGATAGCTTTCTTAACCAGTTGTTGGAAGCTCGGGGAGTGCGATCAGTGAGGGTCGGCTCGCGAGCAAAGTAAGAGGTGAGTTGAAGTGGGAGTTAGGCGACCCGACGAGCTGGTGATGAACGCGCGGGGTTGACAGAGGCCACGACGGACTGTGGGTGTGGGCGAGCCTGACGGGTGCGGGAGGACTAAGCGAGGTGACGACTTCGTAGGTTGGTGCGTGACGACGGACTGTCCGCATCGGAGAGGAAGAAAGAAGAAGAGGGAGATGAGGTTGATGGACATGGTTTGCAATTTTCCTTGTTTTGTCTCCCTCCTTGCTTTTGTATATAGATTTTGATCTCGGCTCAGGGCAATTCGCCCGTTTTCTTTTGTTTTCAGAATCTTGGCTTGGTGTCCGCCCTTACTCGTTTTTACGATTGGTCTCGATCTCGTTTATCACGTGTTATGTCGAATGAATGGATGAATGAATGTTATGTCTGTTTGCTTTTTCTTTGTCTGTCCGTGCCTTCGCTTGCCATTTTTTATAACCTTGTGAGCATAGTAGGAACTTCCGCGTAGTCGTCACTATTGCTGTTTGTTTTCTTTGATTTACTGTTGTTGCTGCGATGCCTGACGTGAAGTAGCACCTTGTATGCGCAGGAATGATTGCGCGCGAGATCACAGAGTGATTAAATGATTGGGTAGTGGTTTATCCAGAAACAAGCGAATACCTCGCGGGGGTGCGTGTAAGCGTGATCTGATCTGCGCAGCTTACACGTATCCACGCGCGCCAATTCGTGACCATCGACGAACTTGACGCCTTCGAGCAGACGGGAATTGTCCTTCCCCCTCGCACCTAAACGGAACGGAATTCCGATATCACGACGGAACATCCCCTTGCCGATTAGACGCATGTGGAAGAATTCTATCACACCACAATGATAAGATGTCGAGCTCCTGCGACTCAGAGTACTTTGACCCTTGGGTGAGGGAATGCATTAGGCAAAGATATCTGGAATTCCCTTGCTTAACCCATAATTGATTGTGCCCCAGGGAGTTTCACTGTGCCGTAACCAATGATTTGAGGTGCCCCGATTATCCAACTACGGATAACTCGCACTACTTCATATCCCCCGGTTTCATCATTATCACTACTAATTTTCCTCCCTTCCGTCTCCTCCTCCCGTATCACCAACTCACGGTGGTTCCGTGGAACTCCATCGCTCCGTACTGGCCCCGCACGCCTTGTGGAAATTGTCGGCGATGCGGCAACCGACGGCCCCTTTAAACTAGGGGCCGTAACCAAAACGCGCGACAACAGACGCCACGTGTCTGCACCCAAAGGTCTGACTCATCGGGAACGCGACTATCCCGGGCGGGCCTATCCCCGAACCGCCGCTACCAAAATAGACGAATTGGACGGCCTTGAATGCACCGCGCATGCCATCTGCCTCATGCTGCACGACATCGAACGCCTCAGACTGGAAGTAACTCGCTCCCTTAGCCCTATTGCATCGATGCCCCTGAAACTTTGCCACAGGAGATCTCAGTTCCTACCTGGGACTCCAGCCCCACTTCCCCAAAAATCCTTGGTACACCCCTTTTCGCACTTCCAGGCCCACATCCCACTCCGATCAGGAAGTCGCTCTGGGCGTGAGGTCCTTGGCGTCACAGGGTGTTGAGGGTGAGACTAACGGCACTAGGGGCGCCACAGGACCATGGAGACTCGCTTGTGGAATTGACCCTCAAACAGATCTCAAAATGGATCCACACCTCGTTGATCGGAAGGGCCTTAGCCATAAACAACTTTATTTTGGCCTCAATTTGGTACAAGACAATATTTTGGCGTTTGACAGCCAAGCAACTATCCCACCTCCGAAGAGCGGCTGCCACCTACCTTTGGAAAAATGAGGTGGGAGACAGCAGATGCATGCACAGAGTTGCCTGGTAGTATGTGGCACAACCAAGAGCCAAGGGAGGACTAGGGATTATCGATCTGGCTGATGAAATAGATGCACTATTGTTTAAATTTATTACAAGATTGCTACTGGGAAAYGACATCCACTGGTCCCCCCAGGCACACATCCAACTCAGCAATTTAACCCCTGACGCGGGATCGTCCACCMCTCTTCATCCCCTACAACGGTTTACCAATGTTAGCTGGCCTGTCCCATCCCCGCCAAGAACTAGGAGGGACCGATCGCCACCAAATCAAAYGAAATAGGACTTACAAGTGTACCCTCTGTGGGTCTCCATGCTCCGGYTGTAGAGAACTAAAGGCCCTATGCAAACCACGACTCCGTTGAGGTGGCATCAAGTATGKAGAGAACCGTTGTTCATAAACCCGCAGGTGCTGGATGAAGCAAAAAACGCATTCGACCTGGRCAGAAAATCCACGTGGATGGCCTGGGTGAGAAAAGGATATTGCACAGTCGGGGACTTATCGGATGCTTCGACCGGTAACTRGAAATCACTGCAGAAACTTAAAGAACAGATTAAGAATACSAGAAAMTTAGAACAAAAAAGGGCCGAAATAATTGAGGGCATTCCTATAGGATGGTCACTTGGCTTGAAAACAGGTCCGACACTTAAGGAAGTGGATTGGGTGGTTCARTTTCGCTCCCTTCCCCTACCGAYGGCTGTGTACAGACTCTCACATATCTCCCCAATCCTGGCCAAGCTGGAGGCATTCAAATTRGACCTGCCAGGGAAAAGATGGTCCGAGCTCACCAGGCGAGAAGAAAGAGACTGTAAGATGCCCCATTACCAACTCATGAGGGTGAGGGTGTTGGAARACAAACAGCAGCAAAAGTGGGCATATGAACCCTACATGTGACGAACTACTTCCCGAACCCGTGCTATCTTTCGTACCCTTGGTTTGAATTCTTCTTGTATCATACCGACCCCACAAGCACCCCGTTTTGTTTTCTTGATTTCGGGCGCCTCGTTTTGGRSCCCCCATCTTYCSGAAGCTTTTGTGATTCTTCAGTTCTRCTTTTACCTTTGCAATTCGGGAAATGCATASGAATTTACGYGCGCCTTAACAAGCGCACTGGGARTTGGGYCCGACAGTTGGGAATTCCGGGATAGGCGGAACTTCGACGTGTCCTTTTTGTGTGTGAATGTTCTCGGTCGCGTTGGGGAAAACTCTCGGAATTTTGTGAGAATACGAATAGGCGTAGAATTTCCTTTTCCCGCGTCGTCCTCTTCGCGCGCGGATATGGTGATTTCAATTYTGAATTGGTTTAGGACATAGGCAAGCTGTAAMTGTTTCGGTGCCTTTTTCTTTTTCTTTTTGTTGACGGCGCCACGCATGCGAAGTTTTTTTCCCCTCTCCCCCCCGCCTCCSCTCTGTCTCCCGCATCGTGCTCTCCCGCGCTGTTCTTTCCTTCCCCCTTCTCATTCTCCCTTCTCGCAATTGTTTTCCCTCTCTCGCTCCYGCTCTGATCAGTTGCGCRCCCATTTTCCCTTTCTTGATCATCTTAATCTTGGACCCGTCTTGCGCTACYTCTCGCGCCTTTTCCCTTCTCACCCTCCGAACTSAAYGCACGACGCCCGGTCGATCCTTCGATAACTCTCGCTCGCCAATCAGGTACGTGGATCAATAGGACCTTCCTATTGCGCGACGGATCTGATTGGTTGAACCTTGAGTCTCGAGGGATCAACATGGCTTCCACGGAGAACTTTTCTCAAAGTCTTCTCCTCCTGCTTCTTTTCTTCCACGTCGACTCTCCCCCTACCTTCTCTCTCCCTCGCCCCCCCTTCTCGCCACTATAAATTCGACAAACGCGCCCGCAAATCTCTCTTACGTTCTCGACTCCCAAGCCAGCTTCCTGGAAGCAGTGGCTAGGCAGAGTGTGTGGTGCTAGTCGGAAAGTCCTGTCGAGCTGACGATAGACTGACCGGTTGCGCGCTTGATCGCCACGACGGACTGTGGGATCTGGGCGAACCGCGTCGAGTTTACGTCAACGGGGTGACGATCGCAGTGGTGGGAGTTAGCACGCGACGACCGAGATCGTCAGTGCGGGTATGAGGATCGATGATAGGAGTTGAGTGAGTGATTGGCCTGGGGCCATATTGGAATTCACGGCGAATGCGCCTTTGTTGTTGCGGATCTTTATCTCTGGCGTGAGTGTACGGCGGCAACGCCGAACTTCCTTTTTCGGATCTTGTCATCTCCTATCTCGATCTTCCTCCCTCGTCTCTCTTTCTCTTTTTTATCTTTGAATGACGATGTGTCTTGATGCTTGTTCCTCTCGTAAATGAGAATGAATTTGTATGCTTTCCTGCGTGAAGGAACTTCTTCCATAACTCTTCCATTAGTTTCTTGGGTAATCCCCGGTTGTCGAGGAATTGATCCTCTTGTCTTGTGAACGGTGGATGCGTGTGTACAATTCCCTCGGTTGATTTTCGATTTGTGTACCCTTGTCATTTTCGCACCTTCCACAGTGAATGAATGTATGGAGATGCTTGCCTTTTTGTATTGATTAGACGCCGCACTCAGCGGGATTTTGTTCGAGAATGCAAGAGTGTTTAGATCTGTAGTTTTGAATGCACTGCGCATGCCATTTGCCTTATGCTGCACGACATCCGCAACCGATCTACAAGGCAGCCTCGAGAAACAAGGCGCCTGGGATCAACACCGCGGTGGCTTACGGAACCCGAGTCACGGGTCGGTCCCTAAGTTACATGCATGAACGAGTTGATGAGTGTTTTCTCTCTCTCTCTCTCTCGTGTCGAAAAGGATTGATTGGTGATTGCACGAGTATTTTTCCTTGATCACGTCTCAGAATTTTTGCAATTCATTGACATGTGGACTGACAAGCACCCTTCGATCGGGCGTCAGCCTCCCGTACCTCCCGTATCAACACGACCTTTTCCCTACAACGAGGAAAGGACACGTGTATGTGAGTGGGACGTACGAGAAGTTGTCGCACAGATCGGCGGATGATACTACTTCCCTCCGGCAAACCGTTGTTCAAGGTTCGTAGAAGCCGGGTTTGTCATTATCGATACACACTTTCCAGCTTACTCAATACTGTTGTCATTTAACGAGTTGATCGTTATCCCGTGGATGGCAGTAGAACCCCACCGGCCCCGCACTCTGTGCACTTAGTGCCAGCGCCTTAAGCGCTACGAATCCAAGGGTTTCCACTACCGCGTACGGAGTGAGGACGAACACAGAGAAAGAGCCACCCGACTGCGACCCTCCATGTCGGACTCATAACTGACCGGTGAACGACGTCGGGACTTAATATAGAGAGGAGATACGTGAAGCGCGCCGATGTCTTTTTGCTCTAAACGAAGGGCCGCAGCACGGTGGGAAGTCCGACAATACTTTGTGGATTGAATTTATATCTTTCTCTCCTTTCGCGCCGAACTCCCGCGCGCATCTTGAGAAACACGAAAAACGGTCGACTTACTTCATCGGGCCAACACGGGGGATTGCAGTTCCGTCTGTGTCCCCACACTCAATTTCCAAAAATCCTTGGCACACCCCATCTTGCTGTTTTTCTGGGCCCCTTTCCGCATCCCAATCACTCCGAACGAACGACAGCACAGGGCGTGAGGTTGGTATCGGAGCCGACACGTGTCGGTTCTGATGATAGTAAGTCGAACTGGCGAAAGGTAGGAGAAGTCCCCCACCCGCTCGCCGAGATTGTCATGTGACCAGATCTATATCTGGTGCGACTATACCGGCTATACCAATGGTAGACGGTAATAGGGTGATCGTTAGCATTCCTGCCCCTTTCCCCTTCTTCCCTAACCATACCCACCCCGAAGCTTGGTTGGAAGCAGTCGAAGCTCAAGGATACAGCGCGGGTGATCTTCTCCTCGTTCTTACCTTGTTACTTCGCAATACGTCGCATGACTGGTTCAGAAAGCACACGTGGGTAGATTGGAATACTTTCAAACAAGCATTCCTGGCTCGATTCGATACGGTCAGTGAAGATGCCGCCTGGTACGTACTCAAAAATCGGCCGCAAGGACCAGGGGAATTACTGTCTGATTTCGTAGATCGATTTCAAACCACGTTGGATAAATCTAGGCGAGATGAGAAATCCGCTCGAGATCTTTTCATCGATCATCTACGAAGTCCGACGTTGAAAGGGAAGTTACAGAAAAAGTTTCCCCCAAAAACTCACCGGTTGTCTGCCATCATCGCTAAAACCCTTGAGTTAGACCTGACCGATACAAAGAAATATATCAGTCAGGGAGACGAAGACATCACGGAGACGATACAGGATGTAGCAACTAAAAAGCGATCCTGGTTACGGGCAGTAGAACGGTTTTATCCTGACGGGACCGCCTCTGATATCCCATCAGCTTCTTCGTCTTTGCCCCCAACGAATCCACAAGTCGCGGCGGTTAAAAGCAGAATCACCAACGATTCTCCCTCTCTTGCCGTAACAAACTTACATCTTGCACAAATGATCCATACAACCACCACCAAGCAATTGGAATGGATGAGCAACCTGGTTCAAATGCAGGCAGCTCACATGGAGCGGATGAAACAGATAATGAGCAGGCTAATTAAGCCCAACCCGGCCCCTGCTCGACCTGCTCCGGCGTCGTTTCCCCTCTTGCCTGCCCCGCCTGCACCCGGGTATGCACCACAGTTCTCTCACCCAGCTAATCCAGCAGGAAAGGTCGAGTGTTTTAACTGCAAACAGCCCGGATATTTTTTCCGGGACTGTCTGCAGCCGAAACGTAATCAGCCTCCACCAGCCGCGGCCCCTGTAGCTCTGAACCAAGGACGAGTGGCCACACTGATAGACACGGCCCAAGGAGCGGAAGTTGTTGCATATGAGCAACCCTCCCCCTCAACGGCAGTCGCTTCAACCTCGGGAGCTTCTTCCTCCTCCGACGCGGCTCACGTGGTCGATCCACTCGAGTACCTTCATCTCGCCGGCATGGTCGGAGCGATCTGATCAACCCATGATGATCTTGAATGGGTCGATCGCATATCCAATCTCGGTCCACAGTTTCGGACGGGAGAAATAGATGTATTACGAGCGCTTAAGCAGCTCGATATCCGTGTCCCGATCCCGGTAGGGCATTTGCTCACCATCTCCGAAGCTGCAAACGATAAACTCCTGCAACATTGCCAGAAAAATCAAAAGCGCTTCACGTACCAGAGAGTACAACGAATGCTGAAGAAGAAGGAAGGAGGAGAGGAAGTTGCACCACCTGAACCTGAAACAGGTGAACCCGAACCAGCACGAGTAGCTGCGATTTCGTTAGCAGAGAAGGATCACTTTGTATGGGCTCGACCAGTGTTGTGGAAAAGCGTTGAGTGCGACTGTGAAGTTTGGGGCAAGCCATTTAATGCCCATATCGATACTGGATCTTCCGCGGTGGCCATATCCTTAGACACCGTAAGAAAGACAAGACGACTCGGATCCATTCTTCCTCAATCTGGCAAAGACAATTATGTCTCTGCCGACGAGGAAGCAATGAACATTGAAGGTATCATTGAGAACGTGACTGTGAAGGTCGGACGACTACACGTCCTTGTTAACGCACTAGTGATATATGTGCGCTCCTATTCTGTGTTGTTAGGATTACCTTGGGCAATGGCGGTAGGTGCTCGTCTGCATTTCGACTCCAAACAACTGGTGCTGACGCAAACTGGGAAAAAACCTCAGACTGTCCCTTTGCGGATCTCCACCCGGACAGTTAAACGAAATCCTAACTCGGCCCAAGTATGGATGATTCAAGGCATCGATCCTGAGGAACCTTCTTCCTCGGACCTCGGTAGCGGAATCGGGGAACAGGTGTACGAAGAAAAAATGCCTAGTGAGGATGAATGGAAGCACCTGGTCGAACTTTTCGAGCACGAAAACCCCGAAGAATTTCGAGTATGCCCCAGAACCGCCCGGAGCTTTCACATGGATTTGGAAGACAGCGTTCCAAGAGGCAGAAATATCAGTAGGCGACGTACCCGATCTAATGCAGGAGATGACGCATCTAACAGGACTGACTGTGGAAAAAACAGCGGCCGGTTCAGAAACTGATGCCGAAGCCAAGGAAACTGAAATGATCAGCCCTGCTGAATCACAGATGATTGCGACTGTCTTCTCTGTTCGCACCAGTAGTTCCATTTTCTCYAGTGTCCAGTAGCGAYGAGAAAAGYCGGCYGATTGGRWCGACATATCTCTTCAGATCCCTGGACGRCTGACAATCTCCCTCCCAAACCACGTCTCTACCGAACTCCAAAAGTCGCTAATTAGCGTTTTGAATGGCTATGTGGAAGTATTGAGTGTGCGCGATAATGATATTGGCTTGACAAAYGTGATTGAGCATGYCATTCTCAYAGGAGATCATCCACCCATTAGCTGCGTTCCCTATAGGTACTCACCAGCTCAAAGAGCGGCCGCGTTTCAGCGRATTAAAGAATTTGAAGCTAATGGATGGATCGAACCCGCTATAGGACCGTGGTCCTTTCCCGTAGTGATTGTACCTAAAAAGGWCRRWGGAATTCRCATTTGCATCGATTATCGGAAGTTGAATGATATCACGATACAGGATGTGTACCCTCTCCCTCGGATTGATGAGTTGTTGGATGCGATTGGGAGTGCTCGATTTTTCAGCAAGTTTGATGTTCGCCATGGGTTCCATCATCTTCTTGTTCGAGAAGAAGATCGCCCGAAGACTACGTTCGTACTTTTCGAAGGAACGTGGCAGTGGATTCGATGTCCAATGGGCATCTGCAATGCTCCCGCAACTTTCCAGCGAGCCATGAATATGGCATTTCATAACTTTGTGCGGAAGACTTGTTTGGCACAGAGTATCATTAACTACTGCGTGATTGTGTACATGGATGACATTTTGGTGTACTCGAGTTCCTACGAAGGCCACGTGCAACACATCGAATCGACATTGCATGCGTGCCGAGATGCTGGTTTCAAGGTGGCGTTCGAGAAGTGCTAGTTTTTCCTCACCACCATTTCCTTCCTGGGACACGTGGTAACGGACCAGGGACTCGGACTGGAGCCGCAGAAGGTGTTAGCTGTGAGAGATGCGCCGGTACCTTCGACTATCACGCAAGTTCGTGCCTTTTTGGGTCTGGCCTCGTACTACCGAAGGTTCATCAAGGGCTTCGCAGCGATTGCGGGACCCCTCACGAATCTGCTGCGAAAGGATCAACCGTTGATCTGGACGCCAGAGTGTGATCAAGCGTTTTCGAAACTCAAGGCCGCCCTCTTTTCGGCCCCGGTCCTTATAAGGACGGATCCCGAAAAGCCTTTTGTCCTCATTACTGACTGGCAGCCAGAGGCAATTTCGGTGATCCTAGCCCAAGTGGGACCAAGCGGACTTGAGTGCATGGTGGAGTATGCGTCCAAATTGGTGCCCGCTTGCAAGCGTAACTACACCGCTCGAACAGGAAAATGCTACGCGGCTCTTTGGGGAATCAGTCACTTTCGAGCTTACTTGTACGGGCGAAAGTTCACATTGGTAACCGATCATGAGCCTCTGTTAGCCCTGAAGAAATCTAAGGATTACTCGGGCATGATCGGGCGATGGGCAACGGTGTTGCAGAGCATGGACTTTGACTGTGTGTCCAATCAACGCTCAACGGGATTCGTACAACGGAGTTGAACCCGTTGTACATCCCCGGGGGGGCCGTTGAATTCCCGTTGAACGGTACAACGGGGCTTCTCGTTGTATTCCGATCAACGGGTCCGGCCCAATGGGCCGCAGACACGTGGAGAAACCCCCGTGGAAAAAAAAAAGGTAAAAAAAAGAAGTGAAAAACTGCCCTCTATGAGTGTGTGTGTGTGTGTGCGTGTGCGTGTGTTCATGTGTGCTTGTGTGTGTGACAGTGTGTGTGTGTGTGTGTGTGT
>BFEA01000133.1:1460178-1471928 GCA_003427395.1 Chara braunii
CCTGGTTTTGACTCCTTCCCGAAGGAATTCTGGATGCACTTCTGACAAACTTTTAAAGAGAATATTATGCAGTACGTGCAAGTTGTCCACTACCAGGGATCCTTTAGGGGACTGATGGGGTAAGAAGTGACCACACTACTATATAAAAAGGGGGACACAACTGATATACGGAATTACCTCCCAATCACGCTTCTCTCGCTTCCATACAAAATGATGATGAAGACGCTGACCAATAGACTCCTCCATATGATGCAAAATCCCATCCACCCAGATCGGTCGGGCTTTATGCCAAACAGAAATATCCAGGTCAACATCTTGTTGGTAAACGAAACCATCCGGTACGCCAAACAAAGAAACGTGAATGCAGCAATTATTTTCATTGACTTCGAGAAAACCTACAACCACGTTGACTTGGATTTCCTTGACATGTGTCTGAAACGGATGAACTTCGGCGAGGTCTTCTGTCAATGGATCAGCATCTTGCACAAGACCGCCTGTACAAACATTATGCTAAATGACCATCTCTCACCGCCTTCCTCGATAAGACAAGGGGACCAGATCGCCCCGCTGCTCTTTGTCGTTGTTATGGAAGCGCTGGCCGCAATGACAAGAACCCACCTCCAAAAATTAGTATCTCAGAGATCCCTCCCCACCTCATCCCAGTAACCTCCCTATTTGCAGATGACCTCACGGTCCTCATAAAGGCAAATGAGAGGAGTCTGCGAGCAGTGGTAGAAGTGATCCATCTCTTCTCAGTGGCTGCTGACATGAAAGTGAACTGGGAGAAAAAACTGAGGGTTGGCGGCTCCAACCATTAGGTCACCCTCCACTGACGCAACCGACAGTCACGTGGAGGGCAAATGACGAGGCGATAAGGGTATGTGACGAACCGATTTCTGTTCCGCGCGACTTTCTGCGCAATGACAATGAGGGGTCCTAAGTTGGGAAGGTTGGGCCAATTACGGGAGATCGGGANTGTGACGAACCGATTTCTGTTCCGCGCGACTTTCTGCGCAATGACAATGAGGGGTCCTAAGTTGGGAAGGTTGGGCCAATTACGGGAGATCGGGATTGAAGGAGAATTGCATCAGTGTCCTCGCTTTTTCGTCTTTTCTCTTTCGTTGCTTCTTTTCGGATGGCTGGATTCAGGGTCGGGCAAGTCCCGAGATGATTGATTGAGTGGCTGTCGCGCTGACCAGGCGCGATTAATAATGGTTGACGTCGCTTTTTTTCTGTGCTGTTGTCGGATTTAAGCGCGGAGGTCGCGCGAGAATTTTGTTTCGTTCTTTTTGAATTTCTTTTTCGAATCTTGTCGAACCCTTGACGGCTCTCGGAACTTCGGATTTTTCTTTTCGGAATTTGTGCTTCTTTTTGCATTAGCTAGGAATTTAGGAATTAAGCAATTTGGGATTTCTTTTGCCGCGCGTTGTCCTTCTTGCACGCTTCTTTTTGCGGCTGCAGCGAAGCTCTGATTCGTCGGCGCCCTTAATCTTGCAAGTAACTGTAATTTTTGGCGGGCGCCATTGTAACTGTATCTTTCTTCTTGAGCTTCGTCTTTCCCGCTCTCACTTTCCCCTTTTGTTGTGCCTAGTTAGCCCACGGCCTGCATGCTCGGATCGATGCGTGGAGAGTGGCTACGTCCCCCACGCCACGATCTGGCCATGCAGAACGCAGGCGCTCCCTCTCCTAATCTTCTTTCTAAGTCCTTGCAATTCCGTGTTCTTCGCACATGCATGCACGCTATAAATTCCGGCAGCGCGATTAGATAGCTCTCTTAACCAGTTGTTGGAAGCTCGGGGAGCGCGATCAGTGAGGGTCGGCTCGCGAGCAAAGTAAGAGGTTTGTTGAAGTGGGAGTCGGGCGACCCAACGAGCTAGTGATGAACGCGCGGGGTTGATACAGGCCACGACGGACTGTGGGTGTGGGCGAACCTGACGGGTGCGGGAGGACTAAGCGGGGTGACGACTTCGTGGGTTGGTGCGTGACGACGGACTGTCCGCATCGGAGAGGAAGAAAGAAGAAGAGGGAGATGAGGTTGATGGACATGGTTTGCAATTTTTCTTGTTTTGTCTCCCTCCTTGCTTTTGTATATAGATTTTGATCTCGGCTCAGGGCAATTTGCCCGTTTTCTTTTGTTTTCAGAATCTTGGCTTGGTGTCCGCCCACACTCGTTTTTACGATTGGTCTCGATCTCGTTTATCGCGTGTTATGTCGAATGAATGGATGAATGGATGTTATGTCTGTTTGCTTTTTCTCTGTCTGTCCGTGCCTTCGCTTGCCATTTTTTATACCCTTGTGAGCATAGTAGGAACATCCGCGTAGTCGTCACTATTGATGTTTGTTTTCTTTGATCTACTGTTGTTGCTGCGATGCCTGATGTGCAGTAGCACCTTGTATGCGCAGGAATGATTGCGCGCGAGATCACGGAGTGATTAAATGATTGGGTAGTTGTTTATCCAGAAACAAGCGAATACCTCGCGGGGGTGCACGTAAGCGTGATCTGATCTGCGCAGCTTACACGTATCCACGCGCGCCAATTCGCGACCATCGACGAACTTGACGCCTTCAGGCAGACGGGAATTGTCCTTCCCCCTCACACCTAAACGGAACGGAATTATGATATCACGACGGAACATCCCCTTGCCGATTAGACACGTGCGGAAGAATTCTATCACACCGCGATGATAAGATGTCGAGTTCCTGGGACTCGGAGTACTTTGACCCTTGGGTGAGGGAATGCATTAGGCAAAGATATCTAGAATTCCCTTGCTTTACCGATAATCGATTGTGCCCCAAGGAGTTTCACTGTGCCGTAACCAGCGATCCGAGGTGCCCCGATTATCCAACTACGGATAGCTCGCACTACTTCATATCCCCCGGTTTCGTCGTTATCACTACTAATTTCCCTCCCTTCTGTCTCCTCCTCCCGTATCACCAACTCACGGTGGTTCCGTGGAACTCCATCGCTCCGTACTGGCCCCGCACGCCTTGTGGAAATTGTCGGCAACGCGGCAACAGACGGCCCCCTTAAACTAGGGGGTGTAACCAAAACGCACGACAACAGATGCCACGTGTCTGCACCCAAAGGTCTGACTCATCGGGAACACAACTATCAAGGGCGGGCCTATCCCCGAACCGCCGCTACCAAAATAAACGAATTGGACGGCCTTCAATGCACCGCGCATGCCATCTGCCTCATGCTGCATGACATCGAACGCCTCAGACTGGAAGTAACTCGCTCCCTTAGCCCTATTGCATCTATGCCCCTGAAACTTCGCCACAGGAGATCTCGGTTCCTACCTGGGACTCCAGCCCCACTTCCCCAAAAATCCTTGGTACACCCCTTTTCGCACTTCCAGGCCCACATCCCACTCCGATCAGGTAGTCGCTCTGGGCGTGAGGTCCTCGGTATCACAGGGTGTTGGGGGTGAGACTAACGGCACAGGGGGCGCCACAGGACCATGGAGACTCGCTTGTGGAATTGACCCTCAAACAGATCTCAAAATGGATCCACACCTTGTTGATCGGAAGGGCCTTAGCCATAAACAACTTTATTTTGGCCTCAATTTGGTACAAGACAACATTTTGGCGTTTGACAGCCAAGCAACTATCCCACCTCCGAAGAGCGGCTGCCACCTACCTTTGGAAAAATGAGGTGGGAGACAGCAGATGCATGCACAGAGTTGCCGGGTAGTATGTGGCACAACCAAGAGCCAAGGGAGGACTAGGGATTATCGATCTGGCTGATGAAATAGATGCACTATTGTTTAAATTTATTACAAGATTGCTACTGGGAAATGACATCCACTGGTCCCCCCAGGCACACATCCAACTCAGCAATTTAACCCCTGACGCGGGATCGTCCACCMCTCTTCATCCCCTACAACGGTTTACCAATGTTAGCTGGCCTGTCCCATCCCCGCCAAGAACTAGGAGGGACCGATCGCCACCAAATCAAAYGAAATAGGACTTACAAGTGTACCCTCTGTGGGTCTCCATGCTCCGGYTGTAGAGAACTAAAGGCCCTATGCAAACCACGACTCCGTTGAGGTGGCATCAAGTATGKAGAGAACCGTTGTTCATAAACCCGCAGGTGCTGGATGAAGCAAAAAACGCATTCGACCTGGRCAGAAAATCCACGTGGATGGCCTGGGTGAGAAAAGGATATTGCACAGTCGGGGACTTATCGGATGCTTCGACCGGTAACTRGAAATCACTGCAGAAACTTAAAGAACAGATTAAGAATACSAGAAAMTTAGAACAAAAAAGGGCCGAAATAATTGAGGGCATTCCTATAGGATGGTCACTTGGCTTGAAAACAGGTCCGACACTTAAGGAAGTGGATTGGGTGGTTCARTTTCGCTCCCTTCCCCTACCGAYGGCTGTGTACAGACTCTCACATATCTCCCCAATCCTGGCCAAGCTGGAGGCATTCAAATTRGACCTGCCAGGGAAAAGATGGTCCGAGCTCACCAGGCGAGAAGAAAGAGACTGTAAGATGCCCCATTACCAACTCATGAGGGTGAGGGTGTTGGAARACAAACAGCAGCAAAAGTGGGCATATGAACCCTACATGTGACGAACTACTTCCCGAACCCGTGCTATCTTTCGTACCCTTGGTTTGAATTCTTCTTGTATCATACCGACCCCACAAGCACCCCGTTTTGTTTTCTTGATTTCGGGCGCCTCGTTTTGGRSCCCCCATCTTYCSGAAGCTTTTGTGATTCTTCAGTTCTRCTTTTACCTTTGCAATTCGGGAAATGCATASGAATTTACGYGCGCCTTAACAAGCGCACTGGGARTTGGGYCCGACAGTTGGGAATTCCGGGATAGGCGGAACTTCGACGTGTCCTTTTTGTGTGTGAATGTTCTCGGTCGCGTTGGGGAAAACTCTCGGAATTTTGTGAGAATACGAATAGGCGTAGAATTTCCTTTTCCCGGGTCGTCCTCTTCGCGCACGGAATCCGTGGATATGGTGATTTCAATTTTGAATTGGTTTAGGACATAGGCAAGCTGTAACTGTTTCGGTGCCTTTTTCTTTTTCTTTTTGTTGACAGCGCCACGCATGCGAAGTTTTTTTCCCCTCTCCCCCCCGCCCCCGCTCTGTCTCCCGCATCGTGCTCTCCCGCGCTGTTCCTTCCTTCCCCCTTCTCATTCTCCCTTCTCGCAACTGTTTTCCCTCTCTCGCTCCCGCTCTGATCAGTTGCGCGCCCATTTTTCCTTTCTTGATCGTCTAAATCTTGGACCTGTCTTGCGCTACTTCTCGCGCCTTTTCCCTTCTCACCCTCCGAACTCAACGCACGACGCCCGGTCGATCCTTCGATAACTCCCGGTCGTCAATCAGGTACGTGGATCAATAGGATCTTCCTATTGCGCGACGGATCTGATTGGTTGAACCTTGAGTCTCGAGGGATCAACATGGCTTCCACGGAGCACTTTTCTCAAAGTCTTCTCCTCCTGCTTCTTTTCTTACACTTCGACTCTCCCCCTGCCTTCTCTCTCCCTCGCCCCCCCTTCTCGCCACTATAAATTCGACAAACGCGCCCGCAAATCTCTCTTACGCTCTCGACTCCCAAGCCAGCTTCCGGGAAGCAGTGGCTAGGCAGAGTGTTTTGATGCGAGTCGGAAAGTCTTGTCGGGCTGTCGATAGGCTGGCCGGTTGCGCGCTTGATCGCCACGACGGACTGTGGGATCTGGGCGAACCGCGTCGAGTTTCCGTCAGCGGGGTGACGATCGCAGTGGTGGGAGTTAGCACGCGACGACCGAGATCGTCAGTGCGGGTATGAGGATCGATGATAGGAGTTGAGTGAGTGATTGGCCCGGGGCCATATTGGAATTCAYGGCGAATGCGCCTTTGTTGTTGCGGATCTTTATCTCTGGCGTGAGTGTACGGCGGCAACGCCGAACTTCCTTTTTCGGATCTTGTCATCTCCTATCTCGATCTTCCTCCCTCGTCTCTCTTTCTCTTTTCTATCTTTGAATGACGATGTGTCTTGATGCTTGTTCCTCTCGTAAATGAGAATGAATTTGTATGCTTTCCTGCGTGAAGGAACTTCTTCCGGAACTCTTTCACTAGTTTCTTGGGTAATTCCCGGCTGTCGAGGAATTGATCCTCTTGTCTTGTGAACGGTGGATGTGTGTGTACAATTCCCTCCACACATCCACAGTGAATGAATGTATGGAGATGTTTGCCTTTTTGTATTGATTAGACGCCGCACTCAGCGGGATTTTGTTCGAGAATGCGAGAGTGTTTAGATCTGTAGTTCTGAATGCACTGCGCATGTCATTTGCCCTATGCTGCACGACATCCGCAACCGATCTACAAGGCAGCCTCGAGAAACAAGGCGTCCGGGATCAACACCGCGGTGACTTACGGAACCCGAGTCACAGGTCGGTCCCTCAGTTACATGCATGATCAAGCTGATGAGTGTTTTTTCTCTCTCCCTCGTGTCGAAAAGGATTGATTGGTGATTGCGCGAGTATTTTTCCTTGATGACGTCTCAGAATTTTTGCAATTGATTGACATGTGGACTGACAAGCACCCTTCGATCGGGCGTTAGCCTCCCGTACCTCCCGTATCAACACGACCTTTTCCCTACAACGAGGAAAGGACACGTGTATGCGAGTGGGACGTACGAGAAGTTGTCACACAGATCGGCGGACGATACTACTTCTCTCCGATAAACCGTTGTTCAGGGTTCGTAGAAGCCGGGTTTGTCATTATCGATACGCACTTTCCACCTTACTCGATACTGTTGCCATTTAACGAGTTGATCGTTATCCTGTGGACGGCAGTAGAACCCCACTGGCCCCGCACTCTGTGCACCGAGTGCCAGCGCCTTAAGCGCTACGAATCCAAGGGTTTCCACCACCGCGTACGGAGTGAAGACGAACACAGAGAAAGAGCCACCCGACTACGACCCTCCACGTCGGACTCATAACTGACCGGTGAACGACGTCGGGACTTAATACGGAGAGGAGACACGTGAAGCGGGCCGAAGCCTTTTTGCTCTAAACGAAGGGCCGCAGCACGGTGGGAAGTCCGACAATACTTTTTGGATTGAATTTATATCTCTCTCTCCTTTCGCGCCGAACTCCCGCGCGCATCTTGCGACGCACGAAAAACGGTCGACTTACTTCATCGGGCCAACATGGGGATTGCAGTTCCGTCTGTGTCCCCACACTCAATTTCCAAAAATCCTTGGCACACCCCATCTTGCTGTTTTTCTGGGCCCCTTTCCGCATCCCTGTCACTCCGAACGAAAGACAGCACAGGGCGTGAGGTTGGTATCGGAGCCGACACGTGTCGGTTCTGATGATAGTAAGTCGAACTGGCGAAAGGTAGAAGAAGTTCCCCACCCGCTCGCCGAGATCGTCCAGTGACCAGATCTATATCTGGTGCGACTATACCGGCTATACCAATGGTAGACGGTAATAGGGTGATCGTTAGCATTCCTGCCCCTTCCCCCTTCTTCCCTAACCATACCCACCCCGAAGCTTGGTTGGAAGCAATGGAAGCTCAAGGATAAAGCGTCGGTGATCTTCCCCGCGTTCTTACGTTGTTACTTCGCAATACGTCACATGACTGGTTCAGAAAGCACACGTGGGTAGATTGGAATACTTTCAAACAAGCATTTTTGGCTCGATTCGATACGGTTAGTGAAGATGCCGCCTGGTACATACTCAAAAGTCGGCCGCAAGGACCAGGGGAATTACTGTCTGATTTCGTAGATCGATTTCAAACCACGTTGGATAAATCTGGGCGAGATGAGAAATCCGCTCGAGATTTGTTCATCGATCATCTACGAAGTCCGACGTTGAAAGGGAAGTTACAGAAAAAGTTTCCCCCAAAAACTCACCGGTTGTCTGCCATCATCGCTAAAGCCCTTGAGTTAGACCTGGCCGATATAAAGAAATATATCAGTCAGGGAGACGAAGACATCACGGAGACGATACAGGATGTAGCAGCTAAAAAGCGATCGTGGTTACGGGCGGTAAAACAGTCTTATCCTGACGGGACCACCTCTGATATCCCATCAGCTTCTTCGTCTTTGCCCCCAACGAATCCACAAGTCGCGGCGGTTAAAAGCAGAATCCCCAACGATTCTCCCTCTCCTGCCGTAACAAACTTACATCTTGCACAAATGATCCATACAGCCACCACCAAGCAATCGGAATGGATGAGCAACCTGGTTCAAATGCAGGCAGCTCACATGGAGCGGATGGAACAAATAATGAGCAGGCTAATTAAGCCCAACCCGGCCCTTGCTCGACCTGCTCCCGCGTCGTTTCCCCTCTTGCCTGCCCTGCCTGCACTCCGGTATGCACCACGGTTCTCTCACCCAGCTAATCCGGCAGGAAAGGTCACGTGTCTTAACTGCAAACACCCGGACATTTTGCCCGGGACTGTCTGCAGCCGAAACGTAATCAGCCTCCACCAGCCCCGGCCCCTGTAGCTCTGAACCAAGGACGAGCGGCCGCACTGATAGACACGGCCCAAGGAGCGGAAGTTGTTGTATATGAGCAACCCTCCCCCTCAACTACAGTCGCTTCAACCTCGGGAGCTTCTTCCTCCTCCGACGCGGCTAACGTGGTCGATCCACTCGAGTACCTTCATCTCGCCGGCATGGTCGGACTGATCTGATCGGCCCTTGATGATCTTGAATGGGTCGATCGCAAATCCAATCTCGGTCCACAGTTTCGGACGGGAGAAATAGATGTATTACGAGCGCTTAAGCAGTTGGATATCTGTGTCCCGATCCCGGTAGGGCATTTGCTCACCATCTCCGAAGCTGCAAATGATAAACTCCTGCAACATTGCCAGAAAAATCAAAAGCACTTCACGTACCAGAGAGTACAGCGAATGCTGAAGAAGAAGGAAGGAGGAGAGGAAGTTGCACCACCTGAACCTGAAACAGGTGAACCCGAACCAGCACGAGTAGCTGCGATTTCGTTAGCAGAGAAGGATCACTTTGTACGGGCTCGACCAGTGTTGTGGAAAAGCGCTGAGTGCGACTGTGAAGTTTGGGGCAAGCCATTTAAGGCCCTTATCGATATTGGATCTTCCGCAGTGGGCATATCCTTAGACACCGTAAGAAAGACAGGACGACTCGGATCCATTCTTCCTCAATCTGGCAAAGACAATTACGTCTCTGCCGACGAGGAAGCAATGAACATTGTAGGTATCATTAAGAACGTGGCTGTGAAGGTCGGACGACTACACGTCCTTGTTAACGCACTAGTGATAGATGTGCGCTCCTATTCTGTGTTGTTAGGATTACCTTGGGCAATGGCGGTAGGTGCTCGTCTGCATTTTGACTCCAAACAACTGGTGCTCATGCAAACTGGGGAAAAACCTCAGACTGTCCCTTTGCAGATCTCCACCGGGACAGTAAAACGAAATCCTAACTCGGCCTAAGTAGGGATGATTCAAGGCATCGATCCTGAGGAACCTTCTTCCTCGGACCTCGGTAGCGGAATCGGGGAACAGGTGTACGAAGAAGAAATGCCTAGTGAGGATGAATGGAAGCACCTGGTCGAACTTTTTGAGCACGAAAACCCCGAAGAATTTCGAGTATGCCCCAGAACCGCCCGGAGCTTTCACATGGATTTGGAAGACAGCGTTCCCGCGCCTCTGGAAACCCAGATCAGTCCTTCAACCCTCCTTGGGGAATCCATCCTGCAAGTATCTGACCTAGCAGATGATTTGGAACCCCCTCGCACCTTGTACGAGGGAGCGCTTTCCTTGCGAGCACGCTACCAACAGACAGAACAATATGTGGATGTTTTTGGGTTCCCACCAAAATCTTTACTAACAATGGGAGCAACCATCGCCTTGATTCAACAAGAGGCAGAAATATCGGTAGGCGACGTACCCGATCTAATGCAAGAGATGACGGATCTAACAGGATTGACTGTGGAAAAAACAGCGGCCGGTTCAGAAACTGATGCCGAAGCCAAGGAAACTGAAATGATCAGCCCTGCTGAATCACAGATGATTGCGACTGTCTTCTCTGTTCGCACCAGTAGTTCCATTTTCTCYAGTGTCCAGTAGCGAYGAGAAAAGYCGGCYGATTGGRWCGACATATCTCTTCAGATCCCTGGACGRCTGACAATCTCCCTCCCAAACCACGTCTCTACCGAACTCCAAAAGTCGCTAATTAGCGTTTTGAATGGCTATGTGGAAGTATTGAGTGTGCGCGATAATGATATTGGCTTGACAAAYGTGATTGAGCATGYCATTCTCAYAGGAGATCATCCACCCATTAGCTGCGTTCCCTATAGGTACTCACCAGCTCAAAGAGCGGCCGCGTTTCAGCGRATTAAAGAATTTGAAGCTAATGGATGGATCGAACCCGCTATAGGACCGTGGTCCTTTCCCGTAGTGATTGTACCTAAAAAGGWCRRWGGAATTCRCATTTGCATCGATTATCGGAAGTTGAATGATATCACGATAMAGGATGTGTACCCTCTCCCYCGGATTGATGAGTTGTTGGATGCGATTGGGAGTGCTCAATTTTTCAGCAAGTTTGATGTTCGCCATGGGTTCCATCATCTTCTTGTTCGAGAAGAAGATCGCCCGAAGACTACGTTCGTACTTTTCGAAGGAACATGGCAGTGGATTCGATGTCCGATGGGCATCTGCAATGCTCCCGCAACTTTCCAGCGAGCCATGAATATGGCCTTTCAGAACTTTGTGCGGAAGACTCGTTTGGCATAGAGTATCATTAACTACTGCGTGATTGTGTACATGGATGACATTTTGGTGTACTCGAGTTCCTACGAAGGCCACGTGCAACACATCGAATCGGCATTGTATGCGTTACGAGATGCTGGTTTCAAGGTTGCTTTCGAGAAGTTCTAGTTTTTCCTCATCACCATTTCCTTCCCAGAACACGTGGTAACGGACCAGGGACTCAGACCGGAGCCGCAGAAGGTGGCAGCTGTGAGAGATGCGCTGGTACCTACGACCATCACGCAAGTTTGCGCCTTTTTGGGTCTGGCCGGGACCCCTCACGAATCTGCTGCGAAAGGATCAACCGTTGATCCGGACGGCAGAGTGTGATCAAGCGTTTTCGAAACTCAAGGCCGCCCTCATTTCGACCCCGGTCCTTATAAGGCCGGATCCCGAAAAGCCTTTTGTCCTCATTAGTGACTGGCAGCCAGAGGCAATTTCGGTGATCCTAGCCCAGGTGGGACCAAGCGGACTTGAGTGAGTGGTGGAGTATGCGTCCAAATCGGTGCCCGCTTGCAAGCGTAACTACGCCGCTCCAACAGGAAAATGCTACGCGGCTCTTTGGGGAATCAGTCACTTTCGAGCTTACTTGTACGGGCGGAAGTTCACATTGGTAACCGATCATGAGCCTCTGTTAGCTCTAAAAAAATCTAAGGATTACTCGGGCATGATCGGGCGATGGGCAACGGTGTTGCAGAGCATGGACTTTGATTGTGTGTCCGATCAACGCTCAACGGGATTTGTACAACGGAGTTGAACCCGTTGTACATCCCCCGAGGGCCCGTTGAATTCCCGTTGAACGGTACAACGGGGGCTTCCCGTTGTATTCCGATCAACCGGTCCGGCCCAATGGGCCGCGGACACGTGGAGGAACCCCCGTGGAAAAAAAAAAGGTAAAAAAAAAAAGTGAAAAACTGCCCTCTGTGAGTGTGTGTGTGTGTGTGTGTGCGTGTGCGTGTGTTCATGTGTGCTTGTGTGTGTGACAGTGTGTGTGTGTGTGTGTGTGTGTGTGTGT
>BFEA01000133.1:1546058-1558457 GCA_003427395.1 Chara braunii
GAGAGAGAGAGAGAGAGAGAGAGAGAGAGAGAGAGAGAGAGAGAGAGAGAGGGGGGGGGGTTGAGATGGACGGGCTTGGAGTTGCAAGTTTCCTTGTCTTTTCCTTTGTTTTTGTATACAAGTTTTCATTGCGGCTCGGGCAATTCGCCCTTATTTTCTTTCGGCATCCTTGTTTCGATGTAGACCCTTGCATGGTGTCGATCCTTCCTTTTCTGTGTGTATTGGATGAACGAGTTCGGATGGAATGATATGCTTGTTGTTTTTGCCTAATCATCATCGTTGCTTATCACTTTGATGTGTTGTCCTCACAATAAGAGTTTGATATTGTTGAGGTGTCTGATGTGTGCGATGTCATTTTGCATGATCGGAAATGATTGTTTGCGGGATCACTGAATGATTAGATGATTGGATGGGTATCTATGCCACTTGGCGATTTTGCATATAGGATTGAACTCTCACTTTTGCATGAGAATCAATCAACAGGCCTGTGTACAACCGAACACCTTGTGTGCGCACGTTCTGATCAGCGCGGCCTACACGTGTCCACACACGGGCAATTCGCGACCACTGATGAACCTGGCACCTCCAGTAATGGGATAAGCGCGAAATTTCCTTTTTACGAGAATCTGAGCCGGTGGGAATCTCCGCCCCCATACTCGAAAATTCCCTTGTCAATCGAAGTACGATCCGATGCGTGCAGAAGGTTCTCACTACGCCATAGCTAGTAATCCGCCGGAATGCCAAGATGTCGTACCTCACGGCCCTTGAAGGATGGCGGGATCCAGAGTACAGTGAATATATTCCGCCGTGCCATAACCAGCGACCTGAGGGCTCCCGACTACCCAACTATGTATAACACGCAATATTTTATATCCCTCGGCTTCGTCGTTATCGCCACCAATTTCCTTCCCTTCCACATCCTCCTCCCATACCACCAGCTCACAGTGGTTCCGTGGAACTCCATAGCCCCGTATTGGCCCCACACGCCATGCAGAAATTGCAGACGACGCGGCAACCTCTGAGCCTCTGGAATTACGGAGCCTAACCATACCAGGCGACGACAATCGACACATGTCCACACCCGAAAGTCCGACCCATAAAAACCGCAAACCCTCACAAGCGGACCTCTCCCGAACCGCCGTCCCTAGAACGGGCGGATCGGACAACCCACGATGCACCACGCATGCCATCTGCCTTATGCTACACGACATCGACCGCCATCAGGCTGAAAGTAACCTGTCCCTTAGCCTCATTGCACCTATGCCCCTGAAACCTCGCCACACGAGATCTCAGTTCTGACTTGGGACTCCACCCCCAATTTCCCAAAAATCCTCGGCACACCCCTTTTCGCACTTCCAGGCCCACATCCCACTCCGATCAGGAAGTTGCGTCGGGCGTGAGGTTGGTATCGGAGCCGACACGTGGCAGGATTATAGGATTCATAGGGCGACAACTGAGATCGAAGCGATCTGGCTAACAGAGGGCGACCTCGACCCCGGAACGTGCATCGACGCAATCCCGTCGTTACAAGAAGCCGGTCTGCGGCTCGACGGGCGGCTAACATGAACGCTAATCAACAGAATCCAAATCCACAACAGAACCCCAACCAACAACTAAATCCTAATCAACCCGCACCACAAGCACTGGCACCCATGGCCCCACCTACCTATTCGATCCCGCTCACCATGTTGCTGGAGCATGGCTGGCCACGCTCCGAGCTCAACAGTACGACGACAACGAGGCACAGGTAAACATTCCCGCTCGATTAGGGGGAGACACTCAACATTGGTTCAGCGCCTATATATGGGTTGATCTCCCGACATTCAAGCGAGACTTTATGAACCGATTCGATTATATCCATTCGGAACAGGCCCTTTTTATGATTAAAGATCGAGTCCAAAAACCCCTCGAGTCTGTCACTGAGTACCAAAATCGATTTTACTGAATGTTTGTAAAAACCGAACAGGTAGGTAGAGACTTGTTTATTGACGGACTTCGCAGCAGAGCGATGAGGGCAAAACTGCGAAAACAGTTCTCCCCCATCAATCACACGCTGCAATAGATCATGGCGGCCGCCGAAGAGATGGAACGAAAATTCGCTGCAAGTTTCATATAAGGAGAAGATTATCCTAGGGAAGGAGACTCGTCCGAACTGGCGAGAGCTAAGGCCGAGCTGTCCGCGCTACAAAATAAGTTCGAAAACATGGGATTTGTGTCTGGCCTTGTCACCTACTTGGAACAGATTAGCCCCAAACGACCAGCCTGGGTGTGATTACGGGCATGCTAGTTCCCGTGATGACGACACCGCACCTCCGATCAAAAGTCCCGCACGACCGAATGAATCAACCGCCTTATTGGAACTGACCAAAACACTGGTCAATCTGATCCAGGAAAGCAAGAAGGAACAACGGGAACACAATGCTCGAATAGAGGCGATGATGAGGTCAATGCGACCGATAGGAGTACGTGCCGCCCCGATTCAACACTGGCTGGCTCCAGCACCCGCTCTCGGAGGGGCCGCTGGTAATCTGAACGTCTGTTACACGTGTCACCAACCTGGGCATATAGCCCGGGATTGCCCTCATCGACCCCTACAACCATGGATCGGAGCCGCACCAGTATCAGCAGCCCCGGTCGCTAATGGGCCGGGACGAGTAGGAGCGTAAATGGAGGAAATGGAAGGCGCGTTAGCTACGACGGAAGAAGCCGCCGAGCTCATTCCGTTGGATCAGTACATCACACTTGGTTACCCGGGATTGGGCATGATTGGAACAATTAGACCCGCCCCGGAACAAAGGAAAGTGGCGGAGTGGCGACCTTCTCCAGGAGAAATGGAGTCGGGAGGACCCACCTTCGTCACCGGGGAAATTGACGTCTTGAACATTGTATGGGCATTAGATCATTGGATCCCTCTTCCGATCGGCCATCTACTCTCAATATCAGAACAAGCCAATGAGCGCATGTTGCAACATTGCAAGGCAAACCGGAAGCGGTTCGCCCTCGCTCGAACAGCAAACACAAAAGCGAAAAGCCCGTCGCCAGATGAACACGCTGCTGGTACTTCGGACCCCATACGTTTGGGACTAATCCTGAAAAATGATCACTTCCTGCGGATTAAGGCAATTCCATGGAAATCCGCACAATGTGGTATCGAAGTATGGGGAATCCCATACAACGCCATTATTGATTCTGGAGCAGCTGTCTTAGCTATCTTACTACGAGTAGTTGAAAGGGCAGAAAGAAAGAAAGATCTGATCATGCTTACTGAGAAGGATCAACTCGTCTCAGTAGATGAAGAAAAGATAAAAACAGTGGGACGAATGACCAACGTTGCTTTTCGATTGGGTAAGGTGCACGCTCTGGGAGATGTCGTAGTGTTAGACGTCAACACTTATGATGTTCTTTCTGGCTTACCTGCTGTTATGGCTCTGCGAGTCAACTTGGACTTCGAAAGACGATCGATTATCCTCCGAAATACGGGAGGAAAACCCTACGCCATACCTATGAGGCTGACCCTTCGTAATTCTGTTAATGTAGCCTCACAAGTTTCTCAGGTAATGGCGGGAACTCTCCGGGTGATCACCTGGGAAAACTGCGTGGACGATGAGCAATCATCGCAAAATATGGACAGCAGTGACGAGGACGATGCGGTGATTCTGGAGTTAGCGCAACAACACATCTGTTACCCTGCACAACGAGCGAACGCTAAACCGTTGAACCTGACCGATCGAAACCTGAAAAGAACACAAGCGATGCGTCTGGGAGAACCTCTCGTACAAATATCAAGGATGGTCGATTCTTTGGAACCCCCTCGAACCCTGTACGAAGGTATTTCCCCTCTCCTTGTGCGATACAACGACAAGAGACACTTCTGCGACATCACGGGCCTCCCGCGATCTCTTTTGCCACCTGCAAAAGAGATACGATTACTACGCTTAGGGGCGGAAGCCAATTCTTTGGAACCCCCTGAGCGCCCCGAAACTGGACTCGGAATCAAAATCGCGACCAAATTGGTGCCATGGCAAGACATCCGCGATGGAGTGACCTCGGAAGAACACGTGGTCATCCAAGAAGAAGATGTGCGAATAACGGTGACGATATTTTCTTGGTGGTTGGATAACTCGTCTATTTTCGCACCCCGCCTGAAACCACAAAGCGGGTAAGTACAAAACAGATCGACATGCAGATATGGAACCAGTCGTAAGAATTGCACGTGCCCCACTACGTACCCAACGAGATCCACCACCTCATCGCGGACATCCTAAAGGAACACCAGGGAGCGATTAGCGTGACGGACACAGACATTGGACTATCACTGGTCATACAACATGAGATTCAAACTGGAAACCACCCCCCGATCCACTGTAAACCTTACAGATAGGAGGGAGTGAAGGGGAAGAGGTTGTGGGTGAGAGAGATGGCTCTATAAGTTTCCTTGGAGAAAGGGAGGAAGGGGGGGGGAGTAACTCACGTTTTCTTGATTAAACTTTCTGTTCTGTCTTTCATTTCCATCCATTACAAATTCCAGATTTTAATCATTGTCTTCTAAAACCAGTAAATAGTCTATATTTATCAACTAATCAATTAATTATCACCCAATCATCATCTAGATCATCAACTAATTAATCAACCTATTCATCATTCAAGTCATCAGCTAATTAATCATCTGATTCACCAACTTAATAATATATCTTATTAATCTTCTCTTATTTATCTGAAATCTGTATCTATGTATCTCTAGACTGACTAAAAAGGTATTTTTTAAATACCTAGATAACTATAAGGTATTTCTTCAAATACCTTAAAAACTAAACTGAAAATCCAAGTTATTTGTTCTCAACTTCTCAATTTTTATTTTATTTTTTCATGTGCTTTCTTTATCGGGCGAAGTGCCACATTCCTCTCTCTCTCTCTCTCTCTCTCTCTCTCTCTCTCTCTCTTTTCTTGTATAGGTGAAGTGCCACGTGGCAGAAACATTAACTACAACTTCCACGAGCCCAGATCTCTCTCTCTCTCTCTCTCTCTCTTTCTCTCTTCTTCAGTAGGTGAAGTGCCACGTGGCAGAAGCATTAACCACAACTTCCACCTCACAACTCCTTAATTTCAGGTGGGAAATTCCAACGGTAATTCGTTGCTTTCCCTCATCTTCATGGACTCGAGTATTCACTACTCTCGATCAATTATCCAGAAATAACTAGACTGAAAATCCAAGTTATTTGTTTTTAACTTCTCAATTTTTATTTTATTTTTTTCTCACAACTCCTTAATTTCAGGTGAGAAATTCCAACGGTAATTCGTTGCTTTCCCTCATCTTCATGGAATCGACTATTCACTACTCTCCATCAATTATCAAGAAATTTTTATTTTCTTTTGTCTCATTAGCACTCAATTTTAGGATCCTAGAATTTAATCTGGAGATCTAAATGCCTAGTGCTTTTTTCTTTACTAAGGGAGCCTACATTCTTTTTTCTCCTCCAGTGAGCTATGATGATTTGCTTTTGGAGGATGGTGGTTGGGTGTTGAGGGGGAGAGCTCTGCTCCGCAGGGGCTTCACAAGGTGGGGGATGAATGCCCCGAAGGGGGTGGGGCCAGAGTGTGGGGATTGCCCTATTCTGGGGCTGGGATAGATATACAATGCAACATCATATCCTAGCGGGGGCAGATTAGGGTAGAGGTTTGCCAAAGGCATACTTTAGGTGGGAATTGGATATCTTTGAAGGAACAAGGGGGAGGGGGTCTGTCCCAAGCTGGGGCCAATGGAGAATGCCTGCAATCATGGCGATTCTCTACGGTGGAGGCAGCGTTGGGACAAGGGGGAAGGTGAGGGGGGGGGAGGAGATTTCTCCAATATTTTTCCAAGCTTAACTGCTAGTGCTATGTATGGGACTGAGAGACAGACGGTTGCCTTTAAAGATCCAGGACAAGCGTGCATAGTTTCGAACTAACCACCAATACTATGGACGTATCAGTTTTCATCTGTTTTTTCTTTCCTGGCGATATCTTAGTTTCTCTCTAGTTTGGCCACAGTATTTAAGCGGTGGTAGAAGCCTGGCCGACGCCTGACACATATGTGTTGTTCTTTTTCTCTTGGTTTGCCGATGCCAGGACGACGCTGGCCGGTGCCGGGGCGTAGCCTTGTAACCTGTTTATAGCAGGGGCGTGAGGCCTGGTAGAGAGATCTGGGGACTCGTCGAGGGAGGAAGGCAATCCAGTGGTGGACTGGGGAAGACTGTCATGACAAACCTAAGGGGCTGGGGTTTAGTCTTGCCAGGGAGAACACGACAGCTATAGCCGGTTTTTGGCTAAATAGATATTGCCTTGGAAAGTGTTGTGTCTGATACAGTGGAGGCTAAGCGTTGCTTATGCATTGAGAGGACAAGTGTTGCTGGTATAGTTCATAGCTTCTCTTGGACTACCATAGATTAGCGCCATCATCATCATCATCATCATAAGCTCTATCAGTAGCCTCAGGGTCACTAGGCCCGGTTCCCAGAAGAAAAAAAAAAAACATGTTTGGGGTCGTCCCTGACCATTATCAGAAATGAGCATCAGGCATGGGGTTTGTCCACCATACTGTGATGGGCAACCTCATGCCCAATACTGCTTTCCAGTCGAAGATCATCATCATCATCATCATCATCATCATCATCATCATCATCATCATCATCATCATCATTAGTATTATTATCTCACAGTTTACATAGAATCAGCAGAAATTCATCATCATCATCATCATCATCATCATCATCATCATCATCATCATCATCATCATTATATGAGGGACGCTGAACCCGGTTCTCAGCATGTTCGGGTTGGTCAATTCGGGTAAACTGTGAGGACCCCGGCCTCAATCTTCTTATTGGTAATATCAGTCTTGGGCACTGGGCCCGTTTTTTCAAAAAAAAAAGAAGACTCAGTTTTTCGCGTGCTTTTCCTACATGCTGAAAGACCAAAGGACAATATTTTCACATGAGCTAAAGAAATTCGGATCAGACTTTATACGGATGAAGTGAACTATAAATCGCCCCTTCTGACCGTTGGGATCTTCAAATAGATTATTCCTCGACATCTTAAGGGTCCGTTGCAGCGGTGTAATCAGGCCATGAGAGCGGTTTCCCTCACTGGGACTTCAATTTGGTGACGTGTGTTGTTGAGACCACTATGATGACAAAAATATTTTATTTTTATTTATTTATTATTGTGACCCCGAAGTTTGTAATGCATGTTATGGAGCGACTCGGAGCTCGAGCTAGACAATCATTAGGAGCAGGGCATGGCGTGACTAGAGAGAAGTGAGGAGGACAATTTTGCAAATCTACCCCGGGGTTTCAACCGAGTTTCGCCTCTCCCCTATTTGTGCAAAAAAATCTGTATGCTTTCGTAGTCGGGGGATGCTGCCTTGTTCTTGGTAGTGGTTAACTGCTGATTTATCGCTTTTTCAAGGGATTTTCCCATCTACCTTTGTGATTGACAAATCACAGCTATACCCCTGCAAATCGGAGATCCTGCAGGGGAGACTCTACTAGCTCATCTCTTGCAGATCTCAGATCTACAGGGTGACCACATTTAAGTTATTATCTTTTAAGATTAGAGAAAATTCTATATGCAACAATGCCGTATTATGTTTAGACTCAAGTGGAGCACGTGACAGGCCAATCTCACCCCTTTCCCCCTGCCTTGTCGCTGAGGACCTCGGAAGTGGGCACAACGAGCGACATGCGTTGTTGCCCTTCGCCTCAGTGAACAACAGGCGACCCCTCCCCGGGTTTTCTCACACCGGTATAGATGCCACGAACGATGGTACCGACTAGAGTAGAACGCCCCTTCTAACGACTCAACGAGTTAGCATCGATACGACAGATATCAATATACCGAAAGGTCCCGTCGATCAGGGTGATCTCAATGTCCTTCTAGTGGTCGTCGACCGTTTCTCTAAATGGATCGAGGCCTATCCTATGACTAGTCGGAGCTCGCAGGGAGTAACCTGGTATATTAATCGCTTTTTGTGCATGCATTTGAACGTAGAAGAGGTCCACATGGATAACAGGTTCCAAGGGGAGGTAGAACGGCATCTCGTAAGGGCTGACGTTAAGATCTTGTACTCACGAGGACATTGGCCATAGGCCAACGGACTCGTGGGAAACGCCAATCGAATGATTAAAACCGCACTTAGGCGGAACATCACTGGAGGAGATACCAGGCCCTGGCCGGTCATTGTCGACCACATAGTGGCCGTCCAGCGGGCTACCCCCCATAGCAGTACAGGGGTTTCCCCATTTCAACTGAGAACCAACTTGAATAGTATCCCCAAGGTGCAGTTGTCACCCCGAGTGGGTACGAAAGTTAGAGCGACCCGGGCTTAACAAGGGGAAAAGGCCCAACATTACATGGATCTGATGGCTAGGACCTACCCCGCGTTAGCCCACAGGCGACAGAGGGCCGTGGATCAGACGCACCAGCGGCAGATCAGAGATTACGAGAACCGACATGCCTCCGCTGGTCCACTGCCCCGCTATAAGATCGGGGATCTAGTGCAGGTACGAAAATCCGCGCGCTCCTCCAAGATCCACCCTCACTATACTGGCATTTACGAGGTGATGGAAGTTGGCGCGCAAGGCCAGCACTCTGTGAAGTTGATCCCCCGGCACAGCGCACAGGCTAGACCACTGACTCGCCACGCTGCTGGCCTTCACCCAGTCCAGCCATCGCTGGATCGCGAGCGGGCTCAGGCCCCGTCCCAACCTTCTCCCGCAGCTTCCTCATCCTCACTTGCTTCTTCTTCTTCCTCTTTCCAATCCACTTCGTCGTTTGGGGTTGAGGACTCGATCGCGCAGGATGAGCCAGCAACAGCAGGGGAATGAGCCAATTGAGCACTTCCAAACTTCGATCGCGGATCACTTATTGCGGCATCGATTCAATGATGATCGGCAGTTGCGGTATGACGTCCAGCAGGTGAATGTACCCGGGCCCAACATCGCAGATCTCGCCATGTACTCGCTCTTGAGCGAACGAGTAACATACGCGGGGGTGTACGTGAATGCCACGCAGGTGCCTGGTCGGAAAACCACCAGGGTGTTCATCGAGTTCCGCGCTCTCCAAGTGGCCGCCAACTTCGCGCACAGCGTCGCCACTTTCATTGGCGACTTGACGCTCCTGGACGATCGACACCAAGAACCAGTGTGGAACTTCTTGCGAGAGTACGCGGTGCAGGAAGCGAGATCGGTGGTACGCTCATAGGGAAGGGGCCAGCGATTCACGCGTATCACGCACTGTTGCGCCGGACGCCGGACGGACCGCTGGCACTTGTGCCTCAATTGCCCGCGCTTCTCCCCCCCCTTGATCCTTTAAACATCCAAGCCATCCCCGCCCCCTCATACTAAATGCCTCCCTTCTTTTCTTACACCAACCTCCCCTATCAACTCAAAGAGAGCTCCTACCCCATGCGAAATTTTCCCGAGTACCTGGTGGAGTTGGACAACGTGGAACTGTTGCCGCAAGCTGAGGAGGACGCGTGGGAATTGCACCGCGCGCTATATCGATCGGTGGTGCTGGGCATGTTCAGGTGTGCCGTATCGTACGACGATCACAACATCGCCGAGAACCTGCAGGTGTACTACGTCATCTCGCGGCCTAAGCCGGAGAAGAAGGAGGGCACAGTGGCATTATACCCGTTCGAGGAGATTGGGACGAGCAGGCCGGGACTGCTGGAGCTCATTCACATTGAGTTGCTGTCTATCACGCAAGTGATTGCCAACGAAGAAGAGGATCTCCAACTCCGCCTACGAACAACATCGGCTCTGCGACAATCTTACCACACGGCGGTGATACCGGACTATATTGCACGGGAGGGGGAAAAGGTGGTGAGCATTGCCGATCGAAAGTCGCTGCGGCCTCCCTCATCCTACCCCAAGCCAGTAGCCCCGAGGGCCCTCAGGAAGACGCCCAAGAAGAGACGTCGCCAGCCATCGCCAGAAGCACAAGGAAGCCGGGTGGGACCCGGAGAAGAGGTGAACAAGGTCGGGCGGGTGCGAAAGCCAGATCCCGTTCCAGAGAGCAAGGCGGCGCCGATCAAGGGACCTCCACCGGGGGAAGGAGTGGAAACGAGCAGATTTCGGATACGCGGGAACCCTCAGGAGCCGACACCTCAGCCGCCGCTCCTTCCCGACCTTAGGCTCAATCTTGATGGAGCCGGCCCATCCGCACCAGCAGGAGGAGGAGGAGTGGGAAGAGTACCATATCCCACACCCGGACCCCCCATCCTTGCAGGACCTTTCCGCTTCTGCCAGCCAACCGGGAGTGCCCTGGTCATTGACCTTAGCAGTTCCTCCGAGCCGGACGGTCCACCCGACGGATGTTGCGTTCATGGTGGAGCCTGCAACCATCAGGATAGAAGCAATTGAAGGGGCCCCGTGTCCTGATCCTGCATGGGAGCCATATCTGGAGCTGCCATTTGAAGGATGCGTCGCGGCCAGACTAGCAGGAACACTCATCTACAAGGCCGGCCAGTGGCCGGCCAGTGGCCGAATGTAATGTACCATTTCCTCGTCATCGCGGTGCTCAGGAGGGAACGAAGGCCGTATACCGGGACCCATCTGGTGATGACGGGTTCAGGGAATCGCATGGTGCGGCGACGGGTTGTACGGGCTATTGCGGATCTGGCACCACGTGTCTTGGCACACATACCGGGGGCGTTTCTCTATCCCTCCTTTGTCCAAAACCACTTCAATGAGGTGGAGGCGCCGACTACTCCGGCTCAGCTGACAGCCTTTCTTCCGCCTCTTCCTCCCCCTCTTAATCTCGAGATCGACCATTTCCCCCTAATCTCTTTCTTCTTTCCCCTATCTTCCTCTTCCTTTCCTGTTCTAATTACAAAGGCCGTGCGACAAAACGCGCTGTGTAAAAAAAAAAAAATGAAAAAAAAAAAAAAAAAAAAAAAACTTAATCGGCCCAGCTGACGATGGAAGGGCCGCCCGATCAGGTGTACAATAGGAGGGGAGATCCATAACGATGCGATAGGCATCAAAATAGAGTAGGTGATGACTAGGGCTAACTTACGAAGCAGTGGCCGCCTGGATCATCAAGGTAATTAGGAATTTAGGAGGGCTATACAAAAGTCGGGAGACTGCTATTTTTTCAGAACCCCTTGCGCATCACAGATGTGATAAGCCAGGATCCGCACTCGGTAGTTTCCCGTACCCCTAAGGGAAAATCCCACGTAGAACTCCGAAGTATGGATTCAAGATAATGGGGGAAAGAGGTGTTTCATTTTCCTTTTTCTTTGTCCTTTTCCTTTTTGTTTAAAGGGAGTGGGGCCAGAATAGAAAACATAATTCCGGTCTAGCATAGCCGGTTAGCGGCCGCACCAAGAAATGCAAGAAACAGTTGGGACTTAGTGGGAGTAGGAATTTTGAATTTTTGGGCGCCCAGCGGTTTTTGAATTTTTGCGCGCCGCGTAAATCTGTTCCCCCCACTCTGCATCCTCGCGCCATCTTCCCTTCTTGCTGGGCATCTCCCTCTTGCATGTCTCTTCATTTTCCCTCTAAGCGAGGTCGGATCCCCCCTTCTCCTTTCCCAGCAAATGATCGGCTGTCTAATTGGGATGGTCGGGCCAATATGGTGGCCGCGGGAAGCGCACCCCACTTGGACAACCAACCCAATCACGCAGAACATTCGATTCGCCTCCTTCGACCCTTCTGGAACGTCTGCCCTTCCTATGTCCTGACCATCTGCACCCCGCGCTTTGCGCAGCCTCTCCTCCGCCTTCCTCGCTATAAATTTCCGCAATCCCTTCCTCTCACTCTCTTTGATCTCGGTTGCAAGCTGCGCAAGCTATGCGTGAAGCCCGCGGCGCCGGAAAGGCTCGACGTGCCCCGTGGTGGACGGAGTGACGGCGCATGGTGGAGTTAGCGGTAGACTTGGGGGTAAGGCAGTCGGAGGGACTGAGCGGTGGTGGGGATCAGATGCCCACAGCGGCAGGGTCTTGTGGATATGGTTGTCGGTGGTTTTGACGGATTGGGGACTGGGCCAGATCGACCAGTTGAGATAATTTTGTATTGTGAAGACGAAGTTCTTTTCTCCATTGCTGTCCCCGTGTGATGTGTGCATGATTCCAAAGGTTGGGTAATTTGTTGTGCATATCGGGTACGAAAGTCTATGGATGTTGCATGGTTCATTGAAGAATGTATGGGTTGCGTGTGTGTATGCGCCTTTGGGCCTGACGAGCGAAAGCATCAAGGTATTGAGTGTCGATTGCTTGCATGAGGGCATGAATGCATCGGTCCTTCCCGTCTCCCTTTCTTTTTGATTATTTGTGCGAGTGTGTGTGATACGTGCCAACCTCCTTTCGCAGTCTCTCTCTCTCTCTCTCTCTCTCTCTCTCTCTCTCTCTCTCTCTCTCTC
>BFEA01000133.1:1558588-1573107 GCA_003427395.1 Chara braunii
TCTATCTCTCTCTCTCTCTCTCTCTCCGGGTGTTTGACACCGCGTTGAGGTTGATGATACAGAGAAGAGATGGAGAAAGAAAGTTGGACGCATCCTTTTTCAACGACATCCATTGATCTTTGCATGGAGTCAGGTTTCGTCTCGTCGGACAGAAGCGCGGGTCGTCGCCCGAGCTCGGACCTGGCCTCAAAGCGTTGCCGCGCGCTCCCGCCCTTCCCGATCGTAGACAACAATGGCATCTACTGCGATGCCGCGGACGTGCGGGGTGTGCTGTGGCGCACTGAGCCAATCCACCTTTATAACCCGACCTAGACATGCCATATAGGCGGGAGTGGGTTTGCGCTGATTGAGCGATTTGCCTCCCCACCTTTAATTTTACCGTACACCGACCTCATGGTGTCGCCTTGGTCCGCCGTGCACGCCATCTGGCGACCGCGGTTTAAATGTCGTTGGTGTCGCCAGGGAGACTCGTGCTCTTGGCGACGGTTGGTGCTGGGGTACGAAGGGGCTACCCGATTCCCCGAACTTTCCTATAACGCGGGCGTGCTCCCTGCCCATTTCCGAACCTGGGTTCCATCAACCTGTCCGACCCCGGGCGAGCCCGTGCCGCGCCGTCCGCACGGACTAGATGAGTCCGACAACGAAGCCTGAACCTGTTTTTGGGGCCTCCACCCCCAAGGCCTGCGCGAACCCTGTGCCTTGGGGAACGGATTTTCGCCCTCGTCCGCTTCGTCTTTCGTCTCCTCTCCTCTCGTCGGTTACTTTCTCTTTTTCCGAAAAAAAAAAAAAGGATGACGTTTGGGCCTTAGGACACCGTCCTCCCATCATCCGCCGTTGGCGACAGCCCGAATCCTCGCCCAGGCACCTCGGGCCGAAGTAAGAGTCCCCCGTTTCGTCCGGATGACTCAACCCCCACGGCCAAAAACCCTCGGCCACACCCCTACTAACTCTGATCGGCGTCCAAAGTACGGAACACTGCGAGGGGCGTAAGGTTGCGCATCACACACATGTGGAACCTGGTACTGTCCATGATGACCGTTGTCTTTTGTGTGCCCATGGCGTGTTCCTGGTTTTCGTCATGTTTATAGAATTTTGAAAGAGTTCTTGCCATTGTTGGGGTGATGATCATCCTCGTCCTCTGTGCACGAGACGACGGAATTCACATGCCATCCCGCGGGACAAGGAGTACGTCAGCTCGCATCCGGTTCTTGTCATCACTGCTGTGTGTCCTACGTCGCCAGTCATGGGGCTCTCCCGTCATGTTTTTGCCGTCGAAGCATGGATCCGCAAATCGATGGCTGGGGCGATTCAACACTTCTGCTCATTTTCATCCCCCTGCAGTGGATGAACCACAGGAACGTCATGGCAATGGTCGTCATCGAAGTGGCAGCCACGGTGCCAATGTGCGTGCCAGGCATGTCGGTGGCCCTCTTGCTGTTGACAGGTGCGGTTATGCACGACATGTCCTCGACTTCCACGGCCGCCAGCATGTGCGCGAGTTGCATGGATGGTAGACGACAGCTCGGTGTTCTCGAACTCAGAGGCGACGTGAAGAAGGATCTCCAGAGAGTGGGCGGCCGTCATGAGAAGGTGTTCCAGCATTTCTATAGACTCCCCTGGCCATTGTTTGAAGAGATACTTGCTCGCATCGCTCCTCATATCCAGCGGCAGGCGACAAACTGGAGATAATCAGTGTTGGCAACACATAAGTTTGTGTGCTCACTCATCCAGTGGGCAACTGGTGGTTTCTATACGCAATCGGCGCATGGTCTGGGCCTCGGCCTTGCCAGCGCCATGCGGAGCAATGAGGACGTCGCTGATGCCCTCATCACGGAGTACAGCCATCTGCTACAATTCCCAACCGATGGGGAGCTTCACAAAACACTTGATGCTTTCGATTGGAAAGGCTTCCCTGGTTGTGTTGGTGCAATTGGTTGCACCCACGTCTACATTGAGAAGCCAAGGAATGAGTGGGGATAATGCTACTATGATCGGACACGACAATTTTTCGTCGTTGCGCAAGTGGTGTGCGATCACGAGTGTCGAATCGTTAGTGTGTATGTGGCCTCTCCTGAGTCCTGGGTCTGTTCATGACAGTCGTGTCCTCCGAATATCCCCTCTTTACTAACGGGCACAACGAGGTACGAGGGTTTTAACAACGGGGAGCGGAGCCCTTCGCGATGGTCGGAGTGTCGGTAGGTATCTCTTGGCGGATGCTGGCTACCCGCAGTTTCCATGGCTCATGACACCAGTTGGAGGGAGCAGCAGGACACCAGCCGAGAAGGTGTATAATGAATGCCACACTTCAACACGGTCATGCATCGAACGCACGTTTGGGAGATTGAAGGCAGTGTGGAGGAACTTCATAAGGAGACATATTGGCAACATGAAAACTCTTTGCAAAGAGTTCATGGCCATCTGCGTCCTCCACAACATTATGGTCGATTCCACAGTGCAGGTTGATCGAGAACTGCTGTTCTGATGACAACAGCAGTGATGATTTGGACGGTGAGAGCAGGCCCCACTGCAGTCAGCATGTTCCAGCCACATGTCACCGTCTTTCTCCACCACCGCCGAAGGATGACTCTGCATGCGTCCTGGCGCTAGGAAAGAAGTTGAGGGAGAGCCTCATCTCTCATGATGCACATCACGCGCATCTTCACAGAGCTCCGCAACCGAACTCTTGGCAATGTTGATTCCTGTCTGTTTTTTTTTGTGGCGTGCATGAGTAGGGCCCAACAGGGTTATGGCAGCCTCTTGATGAATCTATTTTTTTATACGAATTTCATTGTCTTTGTCGCTATCGCTTTCTCTCTGTTTGTCTCTCTCTCAATATAATATACATATATATATATATATCATATATATATACCTTATATATATCTACATACCTATGTATTCGCTTTGTGGAAAGTGCGACTGTTACATACGGTGAAAGAAAATCATCGATACAAGCGAACAAACATTGGAAAGACAAGGGCAAGGGCATGGAATGAAAGAAAGGACAAGCATCAAACCACCAGTACCTGGCCCAGCTATTGATGCCGAGCTGGGAAACGCCCTGCGCGCCAAGTTTTGTTGAGCCGCCGCCCATCGTTTCGTCTCTCTTTTGGCTGGCGCCTCCAGCCATTGTGGTCCGGTAGGCCGAAGCCCATCAGTCGCGGCGCGCTAACGGGAAACGCCTGCGACCGATGTATGGGCCAAGACTGGTGGTTTAAACACAACATAAAAAACAAACAAAATTATATAGAAAAAGAAAGGGCATATGCCTTCTCGCCATGGTGTGAACAACATGACCTGCAAACTTTTTTTTTTTTTTCTCTCTCTCTCTCTCTCTCTCTCTCTTGCATCTCTAGCAAGGTTTGTTAGAGTGGCCGGAGGTAACTGGGGGGCTTCACTCCTCAGGATTTACCCCGGCCTTCACAAGTACTTAGTATAGCCAGGGAGATTTTTTGAAATCTTTTGGGTATATTTTGGGTGTTTTCCGTTCGCATGACGACTCTTCGGATTTAACGGTAGGAATTTTACCTATGGGAACGGTCGAGGTATTACGGAGACGATTTTAGCTAGATCTTTCCTTTTTTTTTTTTTTTTTTTTTTTTTTAAAGGAAAGGGGGTGCCGGATTTCGGATTAGATGTTTATCGAACCAGCAGCGAGGCCGTTGTGCGGATCAGAAAGGTACCTACTCGGTAGCAGTGGAATGGCATGTGCTGCCTCTGCTATGACTGGAGTGGGAGATGCAGGTGCGAGTGTTGGGAGTCAACCAGTTCATTCGGCTGCTACCACAGGATGGGATGACATAAGCTATACATGGCTATGGGGGTAATTAGTATCATCGGGAAACGATGTCGATCGGGTAGCTAGGACAGATGTTAGGAGATTGACTTGAAGTTTTTGGACCGCGGGAAGCTGAATTTTTGTGAAGTTTTTGGACCGCGGTACTAAGGAGGTAAGATTGTTCTTTCTGTTGTTTCTCTGTTGGTACGTGACTGCAGAGGGATGGTGAGTTTTGAGTACTGGTTTGCCATGGGGGATACTCAGATCGAGAGGATCGATGTGGACTGTAATGTCGGAAAAATGGTGGTATGCGAAGTGATGAATGTAGGTTGTAATCCGATGTTTTGTCGACGCTGGGGAACGGGAAAAAGAAAAAGAAAAAAGAAGAGAAAAAAGAGGTGAGATAGAAGGAAGATGGTCTCTGGCAATGTTGGGTAAGAGTAGCGTGGATCGAAGGTTGATCGGATAGACAGTGTGTTGGCGACGAGCTCGTGAGATAGAATAGCGATTTTCAGTATTTAAAGAAGGACAGGGATGGCCTTAACCCTCTCACCAAGCTAGGTTGCTTGTTCAGGATACTTCTGTTCTCCCTGATAAGTCTGTGGTGTGCGCCCACAACGAAACGCGTCGGAGATCGCGTGCAAGTGCTTTATCGTCTTATCTGTTGATTTTCAGTTGTATCTTGAGGGAAGTGCCTGGTATCTGGTTATACTTTGTATGATCTTCCAGCACGAAGAACAGTGTGGCTGTTGTTTCTCCTGTGAACTTGGTGATCGTGGTAACCTACTTTGCTCTGTCGAAGATTTGGTTGCTACGTGTGGTCGGATACGAATGATGTGAGTTGGTTGTATATTGGATCGATTGAGTGTTGGGTACTATATTGTGTTCGGGAGTGGAGAGGCGAGGGAGCAATAAAGAGTAGGGACACGCTGGGTATATCCTTCTCGAGGATTGGTTGTTGTTTTCGTTGGAGGGATTTGGGGTCGTGTTGAGGGGTGAAGAGCTTAGAGCGTTGAAGGGTTTTTAGACGCATCCCGCTTTCGTGCATGCCTTCGCAACGGGTTTCGCTCCTACGAACCCAGTTGTCTAGGTGTTTGATTAACCTGTTTTTCGATCGTAGTTGGAAAAAGATCCTTAAGGGCGCATTTGTACTTGTTATCCACTTGAAGGGGGACTAGCACTAATTGAGGGATGCGTTATTTGGATAAGGTGGGTATTCAAGAAGGTGATTATGGGAACACGTAGGTGTAGGAATTACTTATTTATTTTCGTAGTAGGGCTTGCGATCTCCAAGGGGTTGTTGATGAGTTGGAAATGGTGTAGATCGTGGTATTTCGAATAGAAAGTGATTGTGACCTTCAAACGTTCGGATTATTGAAATCAGAATAGTTAGAGTTAAGAACACGAGGCACATTAGAGAAGTAGAGTTAGAAAGGCTATGGAAAGATCTGGAAAGGGAGGTGGACATTTTAATACCAATCATACACGTCGCACTTCACGACGGGGATGCAGATACGAAGACAGAGTTATTCACTCAACTAGATAGAGTACTGGGTAGAGTGTATAGTGTGGGTTGTAGACTTGGGGACTGTAGGAATCGAAGGGCCATGATATCGAGGAGGAGGCAAAACACGAATGGCTAGTCCAGCCCACTTTTCAAATACGCAATAGGGACCGTTTCCTAATCCGCCACCCAATGGGATTGCCATAGGGGGTAATGGGTATGGAACCGTTACATGTTACATATGTGGGAAAGCGGGGCATTACTCAAGGAACTGCTGGCAAGCCCAGGGAGGCTTCCCTCTCAGCCTCCTGTTGATAGCGAAACTATTGAGATGAGGGATTTCTACAAGAGAGCGATTCAGAAGGAGAAGGAGGAGTACGAAAGGAAGGCTAGGGAGGAAATGGAGAAGAGGAGATTGGAGGAGGACCAAAGGAGAAAATCTGAACGGATGCACGACGCGGAAGCAAGGGAGGCACGGTTGGAGGCGATGATCACACGGTTGCTTGCTCAGTAAAATCGTACTAGCTACACTATAACAGTCGCTCCGACCGTTGTGAGGAAGAAGTCTCCCATGTCAAAGGCTTGGATGCTCCGAGAGATCCGGAGCTATATCGACGAATCGGAAGATGAGAGTGAGGAGGTAAGAGAAGAGGCAGGAAAGTTCGTGGATGCTATCGAAAGGAGGACGGAAGCTGGGAAGGTGAAGGCTCCGATGGAGGAAGAGGAAGAGAGATCGACTAGAGCTGTGAAGAGAGCACGTGAGAAGACAGTGGAAGCGAATGAAGACTCAGAGAGTGATTGTTTGAAGACACCTAGGAAGGGTCTTTCGACATCCTGCTCGAACAAGGGAATGCTCGATTATGCTTTAGAAGTACACAAGAGGATGTCAGCAAGTACCAGAGCTTCGAAAGATCTGCAGCAAAGAGGTTATGAAGTGGTCGAAGAAAGATGAAGTCATCTGCGAATTAGTACGGTGCAGAATGAAGTTAGTGTATGAAGGCTTCGTTGAGAAGAAGGACGACATCTCCCCGTTAAACGAAAAGTGAGGTACGCTAGGCTTTTTTAGGTATAGATCAGTATGGGGGAGCTGGATAGATGTATGTTACTCCGGAAAGGGAGGATGGGGGAGCAAGGGAAGTTGGTATATCATGAGTTAGAGACCCACGTGACGAGACTGTTCCTACTAATGGTGGTGAGAGGTTCTTTTCCGTGGATGAAGAAGTGGTTGGGTGTGATGAATGACGATGCTTTAGAAAGAATTGCTACGAGAGACTCTGGGGTATATATCGTGGTTAGTCCTTAATGTAAACATATCTACATTGGGTGTACCGTTAGGAGAGTCATCACGAGGTGGGTTGAGCACGTCAGATGCGCTGTCTCTGGAAATTTTGATAATGCCAGGAAGTTACACGTGTGGTTGAAAAGGTTTGGATGGGAGCTTTATCTAGTTGTACCGGTTGTGGTGGGATTGGAAGATCTGGGGAGTGTCGAGATGATGCTGATAAAACGTTTCTCACCCGCACTGAATAACATCGGCAAGGGGCAAGGGGGTGGTAAGAAGAAGAGAAGGAAAGGGAAGAGGGAGAGAGGTAAGAGAGCTATTAGATACGCTCAGGGATCCGTGATATGTTTTACATACAAGGGAATTAGGAACTCTTCGCTCATCGAAGTTTTGAAGAATGTGGAGAAGGAAGGAGGCAAAGGACATACGGTGTCTTCAGGAGGTAAGTTGTGGTCGGATGGATGGTCGGCTGTTCGTGCGAAGATTGGAGAATCGATGGTCGAGTATGCTGGAAAAAGGCTGAAGATGAGAGACATGAGGGCAGTTTTTGAAAAAAATTGTTCCTTTCAGGTGGTGAAGGTGAAGTACGTTTCTTCGGCCATCGTCCAGCAGAATAATTTTTTGAAGGAGTTATTGTCCCGCCCTTATCTCATAAGAAGCATGCATCGATTCTCCTCTGCAAAGATGATGGCTCTCTAAGAAGAAGAGAAGGAAAGGGAAGAGGGAGAGAGGTAAAAGAGCTATTAGATACGCTGAGGGATCCGTGATATGTTTTACATACAAGGGAATTAGGAATTCTTCGCTCATCGGAGCTTTGAAGAATGTGGCGAAGGAAGGAGGCAAAGGACATATGGTGTCTTCATGAGGTAAGTTGTGGTCGGATGGATGGTCGGCTGTTCGTGCGAAGATTGGAGAATCGATGGTCGAGTATGGTGGAAAAAGGCTGAAGGTGAGAGAGATGAGGGCAGTTTTTGAAAAAAATTGTTCCTTTCAGGTGGTGAAGGTGAAGTACGTTTCTTCGGCCATCGTCCAACAGAAGAATTTTTTGAAGGAGTTATTGTCCCGCCCTTATCTCATAAGAAGCATGTATCGATTCTCCTTTGCAAAGATGATGGCTCTCTACAAGACGGTCGGTTTGTTCTCTCAGAAGAAGACGCGCACCTTGTTGAACCTGAGATTAGCCAGAGTGATTAAAAGGAAATTTGAGGTTGGCATTACGAAGAGACCTTTTGTAAAGATTCCGTTCCCGTCGTGCTTAAAGACAATCATCGTATGGATGATTACGATGGAATCATTGCATGTGCTCATTCCTGATAGAGCTATAAGTAGCTATGTGGGTGGAAGAGTTAGGATAGTCATGATGAGAGGATAGACGGTAGGAGATCAGATACACAATCATCGATCATGGGTGAAGAAAGATGAGGTGTCATGTACTTGCTTATCTGTTGACCTATCACAGATTCAGGGACATGTCTTGACCAGGTTGAATGATGTGAAGGATGTGCCTGAATTTCTATGCAACTCGAAGAATATTACGAAAGGAAAGGGGTATTTTCCGGAAGGAATAGAGAAGGGTATAGTAGAGGCTATCAAGCCTTGGGCTAAAGGGAGAAGAGTCTGCATTGACAAGTCTTTGGTAGCAAGTGCATTTGCCAAAGCACGGTACCGGGAGTCAGGGATGGTGGAGGATCAGGTGGAGAGATGGTTTGCTCCTTTCCGAAATCTGATTGTTGTACCTATCGATAGGAATCCGGGCGACACTTTGATAATTTGCCCAGTTCTGTATTTTCATTCCTATCACTTGACCTTCTGGTGAAACGGTAGTTTTGTACCGCAGTTGGAATCAGAGTTGGAAATACTAAAGGTGTCTAATGATGACTACAGACGTGATGGACTGCAAAAGGTGGCAGAGTGGGGAAAATATGGTAGAATTGGTACTGCCTATGTACTACCGAAAGACAAGGACTTGAGTAGATGGAGACCAATATCACCAGCTACGGCTGATCCTGCTAGACTGGCAAACGCACGAGTGGGAAAGGCAATATGGTACATGCTACTATGTATCGGAAAGAGAACCCATTTCGACCCGAGATCTATGGATGAGCTGCATAAGTTTTTGCTGCAGCATCAGAGGTACCTGCAAAGAAAATGTGACGCGGTATCGGCACGGAGTTTAGACATAAAAGACATGTTCAGTAAAGGTGAGTTGGAGGGGAAAGGAATGCAAGATGTCAAGGGATCTGAATGTGGAATGTGGGTTCATCACCCTAAGTTTTCGTATAATTAGGACAATGGTGGCTTATGATTTAGCTCATGCCTTTGTTAAGAGTGGGACGCAGGTACTGAGGCAGATTTCAGGCATTCCCATGGGCAAGAATTCGAGCCCTGCCCTCGCTTGTCTCGTCGGTGCGAAGGCTGAGTATGTTTTTCTTGCTTCACTGGGAACAGATCGAGGGATGGTCAGAGGAGTACGGATGAAAGCCGACGTGGCAGTGTTGGTAGGGGTACAGGCCGCACAGAGTGGATCATGGGAGAAAGCAAGGTCGATCATGTTGAAATTTGGAGATTGCTATGACAACAATCTAAAATTGGTACGGAAGGACAGAGATTCTAACACACTCAAATTTCTGGGGACTGTGGTTCAGATCAGCATATGTCTGATCAACGTGAGGATTATGCCCCAAACCAGGAACCAGGCATCTCTACTGCACGAAGGTAAGGTGAAGATCCAGTCTATGCAAGACTTCACTTCGTTCTCTTTCAAGAAAATGAAGAGGGCAGTATTGACGGCCAGTATGTTGAGGGTCATTAGACTTGCTACCAATGAGGAAGACGCGTTAGCTGCCATTTCTGCTCTGGTAATGGAATCGAACCTCCGGGGTTATCCCTCGGAGGTCTCTTTCGGATCTCTAGCAAGGTTTGTTAGAGTGGCCGGAGGTAACTGGGGGGCTTCGCTCCTCAGGATTTACCCCGGCCTGCATAAGTACTTAGTATAGCCTGGGAGATTTTTTGGAATTTTTTGGGTATATTTTGGGTGTTTTCCGTTCGCATGACGACTCTTCGGATTTAACGGTAGGAATTTTACCTATGGGAAACGGTCGAGGTATTACGAAGACGATTTTAGCCAGATCTTCCCTTTAAAAAAAAAAGAAAAAAAAAGGGGGTGCCGGATTTTGGAATAGATGTTTGTCGAACCGGCAGCGAGGCCGTTGTGCGGATCAGAAGGTACGTACTCGGTAGCAGTGGAATGGCATGCGCCACCTCTGCTATGACTGGAGTGAGAGATGCAGGTGCGAATGTTGGGAGTCTACCGATTCATTCGGCTGCTACCACAGGATGGGATGATAGAAGCTTTTTTTTTTTTTTTTTTTTTCAATGGGCCCAGTGCCCAAGGCTGATATTATCAACAAGAAGCTTGAGGCCGGGGTCCCGATCATGCTGAGAACCAGGCTCAGCGTCCCTCGTATGATGATGATGATGATGATGATGATGATGATGATGATTAGTAAGAAAACATATAGAAGACTATGCTATATCGGCAATCCTGACCTCCTTTTAAGATCACTGAACACCTCCTGAAATCTACCTCAGTTTTTCTAAACACTCGAGCATCTAAGGGATTTCCAACATATCATAACAATACTCACTAAAACCGACTTATTCTCTGACAAACTCATCTAGGCCTCACGCCCCCTTTCTGCTAGGTTACAGAGCGACACGACTCACTTCAGCTCCGACCAGTGTCGTCTTGCGTCAGCAACCCCCAACTGTCGTTTAGGATGCCCCCCCCTAGCATCCCCAAATCTCTCTACAAGGCCTCATGCCCTCGCCTTCGGCAAGTTACAGGGCATCACCCCGGCTCCGGCCAGCGTCGTTCTGGCGTTGAACAACTATGGATCCTGAATATAACAGTCTGATTCCGGTGTAGATTCGTACAAGTCGCTAGCAAACCCTCAGATTCCCGAGAGATTCTTCAAACTACCAGGAATAACAAGGGCGCTTGTTTTGAGGACTCAGAAAAATCACGAAGTATAGAGATACCCCCCTGTCCCCCTCATCCCCCTGCCCCACCGCTGCCTCAGCCAAAAAGGACCACCCCTGATCACGGGCACTCCTTATCGGCCTTAACTTGGGACAGACCCATTTCCCCCCTACTCCCACCAAGGTATCCAGTTCCCACCCAAAGAATGCCTCTGCCAACCCCTTGCCCTTGTCTGCCTCCGCTGTGGTATGATGCCGACCCATACATCTTCCTCAACCCCAGAATAGAGCATCCCCCCAAAATCTGCCCCATCTCCCTTCAGGGCAATCACCTCCCTCCTCGTGAAGCCCTTGCAGAGTGGAGCTCTCCCCCTCAGAACCAGCCCACCACCCCACCAGATACAATTTGTTTATGTTTAAGAGGAGTATCCTAAATCTTGGACGTTCCTGTGGATTATTTCCCCCCCCTTTCCTCCATCTCCCCCTGTCCCTCCGCTGCCTCCGCCGAAAAGGACTGCTGGGACATACCTGCTTCCTCCCCCATCTTCCACTAAGGCATCCCACCCAAAGTATGCCTCAGCCAACCCCTTACCCCAAACTTCCTCCGCTGGGATATGATGTCACCCCATACTCTCTCCCAGCCCCAGAATAGGGTATCCCCCAAAATCTGCCCCCCCTCCCTCCAAGGCATTCACCCCCCACCTTGTGAAGCCCCTGCAGAGTAGAGCTCTCCTCCTTAAAGCCCCACCCCCCACCCGCTCAAAAATAATTCATTAGTGTGCCCAAAGGGGGATTAGAAATTAATAGTGGAAAAAGGAAAACGAAAAACGTGATGGGGAAAAGGTAGATGAAGTTCTTTTTTTTTTTACTTTGTTGATGACGGTGAACAATACCCTGAAGATGATGATGATTAGGATGATGGTGATGACCAACTCTCCTGCTGTGCAAACGATTAATGATGATTGATGCTGATGATGCTGATGCTGATGCTGATGATGCTGAAGCACAGCGCCCTGTAATGACAACAGGATGATGATGGTGGTGATGGTGAGCATCGCCAGTGATGATGATTTGATGATGACGATGATTATGATGGTGATGGCGAGCATCACTAATGATGATGTTTTGATGATGACGATGATGATGATGATGATGATGATGATGATGATGATGATGATGATGATGATGACGCATAGCGCCCTATGATGACAAGAGGATGATGATGGTGTTGATGACGAGCACCTTTGATGATAACCTGATGATGATAATGATGATGATGATGATGATGATGATGATGATGACGCAAATGATGGTGTTGATGGCGAGCACCTTTGATGATAGTACCCTGATGATGATGATGGTGGTGACGAGCGACACCCTGATGATGATGACGAAACATTTTCGTGATGACGATGTCGATGATGATGATGAACACGCCCTGTTGATGATGCCGATGATGATGATGATGACGAGCAGCACCCAAATGATGATGATGCTAGCAAACCTTGATGATGAAACCTTGATGATGATGATGATGTTAATCGGCTTGATGACGAACTGCGCCCCTGTTAGCTTCGTTATGATGGCGCGACCTGATAGTGATAGTGATGGTCTAGGATGATGGTGAGCAATACCCCAATGGCAGGCCGTTACTGTAATCACTCACACTTCAGTGTACCTAGGGCTAACTCCACTGCACTCCACAGACATCGACAAAGCCAACGCCTCTCAGGCCGAAAGCCACGTGCAGCAACACAGCGGCAATGGAGCAAAACGTGGAACTCCCAGAAACTAAACGTCACCGGGAGTCAGACCATCTGCCACATCAACTTGTGAGATGGTGTGGTCAAGCGCCTGCGGTCTCCTGCGTGTGTGCTAAGCGCCAGAACTTCAAAAAAGGCCGCCATCGCCGCCGCGCGCCATCTCCAGGAGCACGTAGCATCGGGCGGGGCGCAGCGCTCCTGGTAGCGCTGCGCCCCTCACCACCTGGGATGACAAAAGCTATACATGGCTATGGGGGTAATTAGTATCATCGGGAAACGATGTCGATCGGGTAGCGAGGACAGACGTTAGGAGATCGACTCGAAGTTTTTGGACCGTGGGAAGCTGAATTTTGTGAAGTGTGTACTAAGGAGGTAAGATTGTTCTTTCTGTTGTTTCTCTGTTGGTACGTGACTGCAGAGGGATGGTGAGTTTTGAGTACTGGTTCGCCATGGGGGATACTCAGATCGAGAGGATCGATGTGGATTGTAATGCCGGAAAAATGGTGGTATGCGAAGTGATGAATGTAGGTTGTAATCCGATGTTTTGTCGACGCTGGGAAACGGGAAAAAGAAAAAGAAAAAAGAAGGGAAAAAAGAGGTGAGATAGAAGGAAGATGGTCCCTCCTGGGTAAGAGTAGCGTGGATCGAAGGTTGATGGGATAGGCAGTGTGCTGGCGACAAGCTCGTGGGACAGAATAGTGAGTTTTAGTATTTAAGGAAGGAGAGGGATGGCCTTAACCCTCTCACCAAGCTAGGTTGCTTGTTCAGGATACTTCAGTTCTCCCTGACGAGTCTGTGGTGTGCGTCCACAGCGAAACGCGTCGGAGATCGCGTGCAAGTGCTTTATCTTTTTATCTGTTGATTTTCAGTTGTATCTTGAAGGAAGTGTCTGGTATCTGGTTGTACTTTGTATGATCTTCCAGCATGAAGAACAGTGTGGCCGCTGTTTCTCCTGTGAACTCTCTCACTCTCTCACACACACACACAACGGCGTGCGTTTGTGTTTGTTTGTTTGTTTGTTTGTTTGTTTGTTTGTGTGTGTGTGTGTGTGTGTGTGTGTGTGTGTGTGTGTGTGTGTGTGTGTGTGTGAAGCTCTACATTGATGTTGTTCCCTCAAACAAAACCCGAACTCCTCATACCCGTTTTCCACAAATAGAGCTCCCCCTCGCTAACACTCTTTTTTCCCCCACTCCACCAATTTCATTGTTGGCGCTGAAAATGCAAGCAGCAACACATTCCATCTGGAGAAGAGCTTCCCATGGCATGATAGTACAATACACTGCCACGTAGGCAAACTTGTCGTCGGACATTGAAAACCCCCCTGCGGTCCACCTCCTATCACCAAACAAGTCTCTCACACACATTGCATAGGAAAAGGACAACATGCCAACATCATCCCCAACACTTTAAGCACGAAAAGCAGACTGTTCTACCATCTGGAAAGCCTCCACATCACACGTTCGCCTGCCTCCTGTGCCAGGTCAGCACACCTGTCGTCAGAAAGACATGAACCTCCCTCTGGAACTGGCGGCACAAAATTCCGCAAGTCGCACGTAGTGTGGTAGAACATTTGGACCACACAACTGACTGACACGTGGCGCAATGGAAACAACACGCTCTGAAGTGCATTCGTGAAAAACACTGCCACGTCACACATTCGATGTGCGATCCGGTACTAAACTGACATGTGGCACAAAGCCTTCATCAAGGACATGTGGGACACAGTTCAGAACACCGCCGTCTGACCGTCACCTACAGTCGTATGTTGCCATGGAGATAACCGCGTCCCATGAGTGGCAGATCGAGGAACGTGTAATAGAAGGCCCCCATTTGCAGCCTCTTCTCGTGCTTGGTCACCAGATTGGCGATGAAGTTGATGATGATGTCACCGACAATGTCCACCTCCAGATGGGCCCAGTCATCAGGGACCGCATCCCCTATCTTCTTCACCCATATGAGGACATGCAATAACAGGTGCTTGTTGTGGCCGAGAGCGACGTCCAGATCCACGGCGGCGTGTGATCTTCGGACCGAATGCTGAAAGGTCATGGTGGAAATAGCCGTCTCGTTCCCCTCGCTGCTCCCAGCAGATTACCACCTCCCCTCGCACGATCTCCCTCCATGCCAACTCGACCACCATAGACCCATAGCTGCCCTCTCTCTCTCTCTCTCTCTCTCTCTCTCTCTCTCTCTCTCTCTCTCTCTCTCTCT
>BFEA01000133.1:1593172-1614395 GCA_003427395.1 Chara braunii
CTCTCTCTCTCTCTCTCTCTCTCTCTCTCTCTCTCTCTCTTCACAACATCCCGACGCAGGCAGTCCGCCATCTCGCATCCACACAGAGTTGTCACCCCGCTTAGTCCAAACATGCCAGCCAGGTTCGCCCATGCGCCACAGTCCGTCACGGCCCCACGTCAACCCCACATGCCCAGCACCAGCTTGTCGGATCGCCCAACTCTCTGCTCACCTTCCAAATCTCGCTCGTTAGCCGATCCTCTCGACCACACTAACTCCCATAATTCTTAGAGAGCGAGTTAATAGCGCTTGCGAAATTTATAGCATGCATGCTTTCGCGAGATACTCGGGGTTGTGCCTAAGTGGAAAAAGAAGGAGGAGGAAGGAAGTGCGTACGTCTGCATGGCCAGGCCGCGGCGTGGGGGACGTAGCCTCACTCCATACATCGATCCAGTCATGCAAGCGTTCAGGCCAATAGGACAGAGGAAGAAGTACGCGCACACAGGGACACCACAAAAGATATGAAGAATAGGAGAATTACAGTTGCAATTATTCCCGCCAAAACAAAAGTTCCAATTACACGGCGCAGAAAAGTCAGAACATAGATTCTGACGCTGCAAAGCGTGCGCAAGCAAAAAGCGTTGTGCAACAAAAATTGAGACACGCCTAAATTCCCAATCTAAATCCTAATTGCAAAAAGAAATTTCGAACGAAGAAAATTCCGAGAGCCCACAGGGGCTCGACCTCAGTTGAAAATTCAAAAAGATCTTCACACGCGACGACCCCGCCAAAATTCCCATTTCCCAGAGCAGAACAAGAGAGAAGCTATGGCAACAGTTATCTTTCGCACTGGCTAAGGCGCGACCAGCCACCAATTGTCACAAGATTACACCGGCCTCGATTTCGAAAACAGGAAAAGAAAAAACAAGGGCACCCATGTAATCCCGCGAGCCAACAAGGGCACCGATGTAATCCGGCGGGCCTTCCCAACTCAACCCCCAGAGTAGCCTTGCGCAGAAAATCACACGGTTGCAGAAAACAGTACGTCACACAGCGTCCCTGTACCATGCTATGTGAACAATGTGAGCATGTTCGTATAGTTGCTTGTGCGAACTGGGTGGTGAGAGGCCCAGTATACTCTGTGTATTCTCAGTGTCATTTCCATTGGACCATCCATCCTATCAGTGTCCCAGTCTCAGTGTTGAAACTCCGAGTAGCTGCTTGTTTGCTGCCATGATGCCTTCCTCCTGCAAAAAAAATGAGTCCTACCGAGCGTCCAGCATTTCTTTATATTCTCTTTCTTTTCTTCTTACAGTAAAATTTTCCCCTCAGATCGGATCTTTGCGAATCATCTCAAAGCAGAGCAAATTAGCTCAGAAAACAGATCGGATCAATTCAAGTCCCATGAGAGTTGCACAAATCAAATCAAATCAAATTAAATCAAATCAAATGAAATCAAATCCAATCAAACCCCCTCAGATCAATTCAATGAAATTCAAATTTATTCGAGTCAATCAGATCCAATCAGAGAAAGACAGCCAGCATCCATTCCCTCCCAGTAAAAGATGTGAAATGAAGAGAAAACAAGACGGGGGAGGGCTAGAGAACATCAGAAACAGCCATCAGCCCCCTACCAATGAAATCGTGTGAGCCAGCGCTTGCCGGCAAGAAGCAAGCTACCGCGCAGCATCAGTGTGACTTGGAGAGGAAGATTGGACTATCCAACACATCACATACTTCCACCCCTGCTGATTGAGCATCAAACCCCACTATGAGCCAGAACATGAGAGCGCACATATGAAGCTCAATCTTACTGCAGCTCACTCCGGTTTCTCCCCAACTATCCCACCCTTCGCGCCACAACCGCTGAACACCCGAGAATAAGGTTGGAGAGTACTCGGCGGCAAAGAAGGTGCGCACCAAGCCGAGCAACCCATATAACCTTCAACCTTCCCAAGGGAGAGACCAATCCTCCAAACCTGCCCCCCCCCCCCCCCCCCCCCCCCCCCCCCCCTTTCCCCCACAAGAGAACAGAGGAGGGAGAGGGAAGGGGTAACGAGAGCATCGCCACTGGTGAGCCCCAGAAACCCTTGCCATCAACCCCCAATGTTGATGAAGTTGTTGCTGATGTTGTTGTGGTTGATGTCGATGTTGATCTGAAAGTGCCGGTGTTATCGTAGCTGTAAATGAAAATGGTGAAGTTACCGTCACTATCGTTGTTACTGGTGCTGTAGATGATGAAACCGTTGCTCATGTTGGTGTTGTGAGTGACATCGCTGTCGTGGCTGAAGATGCAAATAATGAAGTTGACACCACTGCCGTAGTTGGTGTTGCTGTAATCATTGAAATTGTGGTTGACATAGATGCTGTCGCTGTAAATGATGAGATTGTAGTTATCAGGGATGCTGAAAGCTGTTTATGTAGTTGCTGACGTCATCTTCCCCGAGTGCTCTAGCAGCTTTGCCCTCTGCACACACCCTTCGTGGAGGAGTTAATGACAGTCGCTCTGGAGAGCATATCCCTGGCATCAATCGATATACGCATCCAAATCAATTGGCGGCCCCCCCTCCAACACCTCGACAATCCGCAGCAGTTGATCCAATGTCTCGTCCGCCCATCTGGCCACCGGGATCGGGCCCCCCCACAAACTCGGCCCAGGCAGGGAACGGGAAGAAAGAAGATGCACCAGGGCCAGCAGTTTGTGTCGGTCTTCTTCCATCACGATGAGCCAGGCATCTGCCGCTTGTCGTTGATCCCCTTCCAACACCATCTCGAACTGTGGATCACGTTAACTTTCCTTTGATCCGCACTCCCCTAGTGGTCGTTGTATTTACTACTAAGTTACTACTGTATGTACTATGTATAAATTAGTAGTCCTACACTTGCCGTCGTCTTAATCTCTGTGCAAGGACGCCTTCCACGCTGACAGCGAGATGCTGCTATCCCGCCCATAGCTCCACATGCCCCGTCAGTCAGACCCAGTCTACCTGTCGCTGGCTGAACTCCTACCATGCTTTAGTGATGACTCAACACCTTCCGTCTTCCTCGGACGTTTGGTCTCAAGACCTCCGGGCACGCCGGCGCGCTCGCAACGCTTCAAGACTTGAGGTCAGCGTCCAGCATTTCTAATTCTCAAGGCCACCACGCTGTTCTGGAAAAAAAAAACAGCTGTTATTTACCTACCGTATGAAGCACCACATACATACTTGGGTGAAGGATAGAAATAGCCCCTTTCTCTCTTTTTTGATAACCCATTTATTTAATGATGACTTAGAAGAAAGGATTCTCCAGGCCAGAATATGTTCAAGCCTTTTCATATCCACCTAGAGATCATCCAATAGGTCATTCTCCATATTGCGGTGCATTCCGATGGGGCTGGGTTTTGCACTTTGAAACCTGAGCGTGCCTTTTATATCCTTTCCCTACATATAATTCACGAGTACTTCATATGGATGCTAAGGTGCCCCGACCTTCCAATGTGAAGCTCAAATCCTCGCATCCTGTGGAAACACAGCATGAGACATAAGGAAAGAAAAGAAAGAAAAAACTAGCATGGCATCCAGTTACAGTTTTCTTTTCTTGTTTTGTCGAGTTCACAAGGTCCTCTCTCTCCAACCTCAACATTCTCATAAGCCCCCCCTACTCCCCTCTCCTAAACCACTAGTACGAGCCCGCTCGCCAGAAACTTCTGCCGGTATATAAAAAGGGCGCAGAGGGCAGCGATCTCATAAGGTGGGCCAAAAACCCCGAAAAAACGATTTTCGAAGTGCCGGCCTGGCAGGGACCGGTTTGATTCTTTCAGGTGCAAAAAACTGGGTTCGGCAATTCTGGGTCTGCCATACATCCCCTGAGCGCAGCAGGGCAATCAATGCTGCAGAGGCCCTTTTCTCTGTAAACTTACAAGTGTGTTGAGTGGTGCATTCCTTTGCAATCATTGAGTAATTATGGGACGCTGGTCCCAGTTTCCAGAAGGTGATGCTCCCGACCAATAGATTGCAGCTGTCCTAGGGGAAGAAAAAAGGAAAAAAAAGGGTCGACCCCTAACGGCAAACCCCTTCAACACTCTATTGAATGTACACGACAGCGGTTGCAGGCACTGGCACTGGGCAAGAATACCCACCCAACGCACGTTGAAGTTAACACCAGAAGAGCCCTCTTGTACAGTTTGTACACTAGGCTTGACAATCTGTCTTACTGGCCCCCATGAGCTAACCTGAACCCCTCCAGAGATGGGCCCGAACGCCTGATGTTCCAGGATCATGATGGATGTGTTATACACCATGGCAAGTATTTTCAACGCTGGGTCTACTGGTCCTCTGCAGGACAGAAACTCTCACCACCCTTGAGAAAGAGGCCTTGTGACGCCCAACCTCACGCCCAGCGCGACTTCCTGTTCGGAGTGGGATGGGGGGCCGGAAGTGCGAAAAGGGGTGTGCCAAGGATTTTTGGAAATTGAAGTGGAGTCCCAGGTCAGAACTGAGATCTCCGGTGGCAAGCTTAGGGGTAGTTGAGCAAGTTGGTAATCCCGAGTTATATTGGACTTCGGGAGACCGGGCTGTGACGCCCAACCTCACGCCCAGCGCGACTTCCTGTTTCGGAGTGTTTAGGGGGCCCGGAAGTGCGAAGAGGGATGTGCCAAGGATTTTAGGAAAGTGGGGGTGGAGTCCCAGGTCAGAACTGAGATCTCCGGTGACAAGCTTAGGGGTAGTTGAGCAAGATGGTGGTCCCGAGTTATATTGGACTTCGGGAGACCGGGTTACCTCCGGTATGAGTGGCGCCATCACGGTCGGTCCCGTCTCTGGTGGACCGGTGGGTCGCTATGGCTGTCACGCTGTTCAAACAGCTGCCGGCGCCGCTCGGCCTCGACTCGGGTTCGTCGGATAAATCCCGAAGTCCGATACGCCTGGGGCTGCTGGCACTCTTCGCACGGTGTGCGGGGCCAATAGCGAGCTATGGAATTCCGAGGTACCACTGTGAGCTGATGGTAGGGGAGGAGGAGATGGAAGGGAGGAAAGCTGGTAGAAATAACGACGAAGCCCAAAGATATGTAATACTGAGTGTTGTTAGTATTCGGGTAGTCTGGGCCCCGGGGATCGTTGGTTATGGCCCAGTGAAAGTCCCTTGCGCATAGTCGGTCGTTCTCCGTCAGACAGGGGAATTCTGGATTTCTCAAGTTTCCCCGCCGTCTGAGTTGTTCACCCTCCCAGTATTCGCGATACTCCGGGTCCCGCACATTCTTACGATCGGTGATCCAAGAGGGGGGTTTTACAGCCATATCCGATTAGTGAACTCGGTTTCCTGCATCCTCATAATGAGTCAAGATCGAGATCAACTCATGCAGACGGGTGTGTACGCCGCGACTCGGTTTCCTTGAGATCACGGTCATATGCGAGCGCGCACATGAGCGGAGGTTGATCAGGCGCGGGTTCCTCGCGCTGGTGTATTGGTTGTGTCCTACCTGCGCGCAACTATCCCACCCAGACTATTTCAGGTGGGTCCAGTCATTGCATTCACATCCATGCCATTCATGCGACGAAGAGAAGGGAGACGGGCTATTGCCCTAGCATCAAGGGCCAACATCTCACACAATTAAGGATCAAAGCTAACGATCAAACGCGAACATCCATAGCAAGTGCCTCCAATCAGGCCCGGGATTATTGCACGACGTAGATGGATATTAGCAAGCGACAAGATTTGAACTAAACAGGCATTGCAGAACAGGATTAGAAATCCAAGAAGATCGTGCGAAGAGGGTTCGCATCCATTCCATGCATACACACGAGGCAAAACGACAGAAAAAAACTCGAAACGATTTACGAGAAAAAGCCTGAAAGTGCCGCAACAAGATCGGTCAAAATAGAGATCACAATTATACAAATGATTGGCAGAAATAGACCTCATCCCACACATAGTTGTTCTCTCTCTCTCTCTCTCTCTACATTCCCCGATGCGGGCAGTCCGTCGCCGCGCATCAACACAGAGTCGTCACCCCGCTTGGTTCGAGCATGCAAGCCAGGTTCGCCCGTGCACCACAGTCCGTCGCGGCCCGCACGTCAACCCCACATACCCGACACCAGCTCGTCGGATCGCCCAACTCTCTCGTCGACTCACCTCTTCCAGCTGACTCGTTAGCCGACCCTCACTGATCGCGCTAACTCCAAAGTTCATAGAGAGCAAACTAATCGCGCTTGCAAAAATTATATCATGCACGCCTGTGCGATAGATACGGGATTAAACCTCAATGGTCAGAAGGAGAAGAGAGGAAGTGTCCACGTCTGCATGGTCAGGCCGCGGCGTGGGGGACGTAGCCACTCTCCACGCATCGATCCGGTCGTGCAGGCGATTAAGCCAATTAGAACAGAGTATTAGGCATGCAAGACAAAGAAGGAGAAGAAGGCGGGCACACATGAGGAAATCAAGAAGAAGAAAGATGCAGTTACAATCGCGCCCGCCAAAAGCGACAGTTACACGAGATTAGGGACGCGATCCAGTTAGAGCCCAGTCCCTAGTGCAGCAAAGTGTGCGCGAGTGAGAAGCGCGGCGCAACAAAATTCAAAGTACCTAAATTCCTAGCCTAAATCCTAGTTGCAAAAAAAAAGGAAATTCCGAAGAGCCCAAAAACAATTTCGCGAGCCCGTAAGGGCTTGACGTTGGTTAAAAATTCAAAAATGATATTTTCGCGTGATGATCGCGCAAAAAATTCCTAGTGCTCACGGCAGAACAAGAAAGAAGTCATGGCAATCGTTGTCCATCACGCTCGCTAAGGCGCGATTACCTAATCGTTGGCGCGGGGCCTTCCCGACACCGACCTGACAGATTCCCACAGAAAACAGAAAGAAATGAGGACATCCATGCAATTTGCCCGACCAACCCGTCTTTCCACAGCTCATCCATCCGACCCATTCATTTCCCCAAGGCAGCTTCGCGCAGAAAGTCGCGCGATTACAGAAAATGGTTCATCACATATGTGACGCCCAGGGGGTTCCAATCTTGAGCAAACTCCCGCTTGCTCACACACTTATGTGTCAATCTATATCGCGAGGATCAACATGGAGCTCACACGTGCCACATACCGTAAGATAAGAGTGTGGAAGTCACTCAGTCGTGACATTCGTGGGTTCTCCCGCAAACGTTTCCGATGAAGGGTAATCTGATGACGAGAGGAGGAGGTGATGGGTGGACTTGGGGAAGGGGAGGTACGAAGCGGCGAATTTCCCTGTCACTCGTGGGGATCCGGGTGTAGTGGACCGTGCAGTGGATGCGGGGGAAACGAGGGTGCTCCCATTGATGAGGGAGAGAGGCGAGATAGTCGGGGTAGAGGGTGGAGAGGGTGCGAGGGATAGCAGCGCGGAAGTTCTTGTAATTTTCACAGGCTGGAATTGTGCTTGAGATTATGCAGTAAATTTCAATATTATTAAATTCCCGTCAGTTTACGCTGAAAAGAAGGACATGGAGAGGGAAGGAGGTGACGAAGGAGCGGGTGGTAGAGTGTGGGACGACGGTGACGAAAAGGCGGGTGGCGTAGAACTGGTGGAAGAGAGAGGGCGGGAAAGGGTACCATCCATCAAGGAACAGGGGTCGGCCTAGGAGTTGGTGAGGGGTGAGGAAGTCAAGGGGACGACAGGATAACGACCAAGGACGAAGCCCGGTCGCCTGTATTTCCACGAAGGCGAAGAGTGGCTCGGATGGCGGAGAAGAAGGAGTTAGGATTCACTCCTTCGGCGACGTCGGCTTCCTGATCCCTCTGTCGCGGCTCCATCAGATTCTTCGCGCGGTGGCTGTGGATTCCACGATGGATCGCCTAGCTATGTATCACCCGCGATCATGACCACGGGCTTTTTTGCTGCATGCGGTCGGGACCCCGCCCACGGCGGTCGACCCCCGCAACCGACTGCGAGCATGAAACCCGGGGATTTTTTAAAAATCAAATGATAGGCCAAAATATATATATATATATATATATGGGGTTGTAGGGTTTGAAATTCCCTACAACTGTAAATTTTTTGTTTTATTTTTTGACTTTTTTTTTTTTTTTTAAATGAAAAACAGAAATCCCTTAGGCAAAAGTTCTTCACTTTATTCTTTTTTTAAGAAAAATAAAGGATTTTGTTTGATTTTTATCTCAAATGTGGTAACGAATTTTGATATGACCCCAAGGCAAAATTTGTTCAGTTTATGTTTTGGCATAACATATATTGTTTTCAGATGTTTCTGAATTTTTTTTGTTTTTTTGTTCCATGACCGCGGGCCGCCGCGGTCATGACCGCGGCCTCGCGGCCGAGACCGCAGTCCGCTGTCGTGCCCGCGGCGACCGCGACCGCGGGGGATTCATAGTCGCCTAGCAGTAGTTGTGGTGGCGGCCCTCCAGATTCTTCGACCTGCCGCTTGCCCTCCGCTTTCTCCCGCCTCCGCTGAGCTTCCGCTTCCTCCTCTTCTTTACTTCACGGAGGACGACTACTTGGCTCTCCTGATGCACTTTCCTCTTCCTCCTCCAACCCAATGTAGTCGGGATCGTCTCGATCGGTGCCCGATTCTTCTTCCCCTGACTCCTCTTCTTCTTCTTCTTCTTCTTCTTCTTCTTCTTCTTCTTCTTCTTCTTCTTCTTCTTCTTCTTTTTCACCGGCCTCTAGTGTGTTTCCTCGCCAGACAAAAGGGTCCCATAGTGTGAGATCAGTGACGTTAATGTCGAGATAGAGAGTTGGGGACGGGTAAAAGCAGATATCCCCGTCCAGCTCTGTGCATGTGGACCACATAAGATGTGGTGCAAGCGCGCGAGCGAGCACGTCGGTCCCCGGCTTCCCGTCACACCTCGACAGGATGTCGAGACGTAAATCGTCCACGAGTTGCACCAAAAACACCAGCAACTCGTCCGTAATTGCTTCGAGATGTCTTTCCTCCACCTTGCCAAATAATATCCCCAACAATTCTCCCTCCGTACTCGTTCGCCAAGCTTGCACGATCAACAGTTCCACCTCGTTGTCCGGGACCTCACCCCCTTCAGCTTCGGGGGCTGGCTCCGCCCAATGAAACACTAAGCACACCAAACAGAAGTTGAGCTCTACGTAGGCGTCCCACCACCCGTTCCACTTGTCCTCGTCCAAGATCTGTACGCTGAGCTCCCGGATCTGGAAAGAGAAGGCAGGATCGATAGCAGATTGCCAAAAGGTGGGGAGATCAGACGGAAGATTGAAGAGGGAGAAACGATGACGGTTCATTGGGGCCGCTCAAAGGGGAGGAGTTCCGGGAGAAGGATCTCCGGTGCACTGCTAGAGGTGCGGAGTCAGAGGTCTATATCATTCGTGGTCGTGATTCTTTCCCCCAAACGAACCAGCAATTCGACCCACGTGGCCATGATCTCCTCGGCCCAACCCCGCAACTGCCGATAGATGCCCGTATGGATCGCCGGGTGTAGCGCCGTGATGTCGCCAGTGAAAGTGACGATGATGGATATGTGGCTAACGCCGGGCGAGGACAGGCGCTGAAAAGCCGAAATCTCGGCCAGTACACGCGTCGCCCCTGCGTGTACGAAACGGAACTCTGCTGACGCGTGGATGGTTGTTGTGTTGAAGAAGGCGGCGAATCGAAGGAGATCGGGACTCAACCGAGATCGCTGTACCTGCCGGATTATCGCTCTACGCCCCCTCGGGGTCATCAGACGCTCGTTGATCACCTGCTCTGTCGAAAAACTCATGGCGATGGAGGCGGGGTCGAAGACGATGGTTGAGAGGGAAAGGAGGATTCTAGAGAGTCGTCATCCTCGTCTTGGCCGAGGGACGATACAGATGATGGAGGAGAAAGGGATGAGGGGAGAGGACGAAGGTAGGACACGTGTCGAACGATCGACGAGCCGATCGACTCCGCGACATCTCCGGCGCAAGCCACACTGTGTTCACCCCACTGGGACCAAGCTTGACCACATGAAATCACCCGAAGAATCGTGGCGCTAGCTTGCCTTGGCGAGCACATTTCCTCACCTGCACGATATCCTCTAATTTATATAGGGGCCGAGGCCCAGCGTTCCCATTTCGGGCCTCGTAACTCCGGACCTGTCTCCCATGGGCCATTTCTGTCATTCATTGTTTTTTTTCGGGCCAGTCATGGGAGGACGTTTTCCATCAGCTCTAGGTGACGCTGGGCCCTATCCTTAACCGTCGCTCTAGTCGTCTGTCGTGGAAGGGCCGTCTCATCATTTAGGCTCGGTAGGGCTACGCAGGGTAGGCTATTGGTCCGTAGTTGGAAGGGGGTCAGACCCGTGGATTCATCGGGGGTCCCTCGTTGTATAGCCAGGATATGATCTACAATATCAGGCCACAGTCGTGTGTCCTTGGCCTCGATATTCCGTCGGAGTGTCGTTTTAATTACTCGGTTGGCGTTTTCTACGAGGTCGTTCGACTGAGACATGTGGGGGGCAGTATTACGAATAGACACCCCATGTACAACTAAAGTCCTCATGACTTCCCCTCGAAATTCTGTTCCGTTGTCCGTAAGGATTTCCTCGGTATCCTGATGCATCCCGAGGAAACGGTTGACATACCGCGCTATTTCCGACGTCTGTCTAGTCCGACATGGGTAGGCCTCGATCCACTTTGAAAAGTGGTCAACGAACACCAAGAGGATTGAATATTCACAGCTATTCGGTCCAGGGGGCATGACGATGTCCGTCGTATTCATGCTAACCCTCTGAAATGGCCGTTCGACTACGGTAGGTACTATCGACCTAGGCGGCTGAATCGACGCCTTGTCAGCGGCGCAGACCTGACAATTTCGGACGATGAACTTAACATCATCACGAATATTGGACCAATACCATTCATTCTTGTCAATCGCCACCTCCGTAATCCGTACAACAAAATGATTTGCAGTCTCCTCGTGTGCCGACTTAACCCAGTCGTACCTCATGAACGGATGGGGTACTGACATCCAAATCCCACTACCGTTGGTTTTTCGCTTTTCCAATCGTCCCTCGTTCCATCGGTAGTCCCGACTCCCGGGCCCTCTCATGGGCCCTTCTACGGTCTTCCTTGGTGAAGTCTCGGAGGGGGTTCCCAACCATTGTGGCTATCAAAACGACATTTGTCCAAGGACCACGGTCCTATAGCGGGCTCAATCCAGTCGTTGGCCTCGAATTCCCTGATCCGCTCCAGGGCCGTTCGTCTTTCAACCAACGAATATCGATACGGTTTGCACTGAATCGGCGGGKGGGTGCCAGTCTGGATCTCGTGATGTATGACTAGGGACAATCCGATCTTCACATCCTCTACTCTAATCGCATCCTGATACTCCGTCAAAATGTTAGAGATGATTTTGTGTATCTCATCCGGCACATACTCTGGCACGTGCAGTTCGTAGTGACAGTCCCGTATCACGATCGGTAACTGTTTCATCCGGGTAGTGGGGGTCTTCTTTGTGGGTAGAGACGATATAAACGAATTGTCGGCCTTCTCCATGATTTTCAGTCCAATATCGAACGGGGCGAGGTCGTAAAGCCCAGGGGGTTCCCAAGTCCAGTCCTTTACGCCTTTCCCTAACAACCAGATTCCTTCCCGGTCGTGAGCAACGAACTGGGAGGAATTTTCGAGATATCACAAAAGAACCGTTTGTCATGGTATCTTGGTAGTAATGGAGTGGCCGCCTCGTATATGGCTCGAGGGGGTTTCCAAGAGTCGGTCAACCTGGACATCTGCACTAGTGGTTCTCCCATGATTACCGCTCTAGTTCGCCACACGTTTTCTGTAAAAACGAAGGTTTTTGTCATTTTTTGTCGGAGTGGGCAGCGTACTATCTGTCGTGTCTGGATCCGTTTCTTTCACACTCTCGGAGGTGGACGATGGTAGTATGGGTTCGTTATATTCAACGTACGACTCATCTGTGGGTTCTTCCCATCTTATCATTTGTATCATTCGCGGGGCTTTACCCGGTTCCTGACGTTGTCGCTCAAACGTCGAGGTGGTTCGGAGGGTGAGGCGCATCGGAACAGTGTACGACTTCCCTCCCGTGTTTTTTAGGACGGCTGCTCGTCGCTCGAAGTCCAGCGTGGCCTGCAAGGTTGTGAGTGCTGGCAATCCGATGAGGACGTCGTATGTGCTCACGTTTAGGACCACTATGTCGCCTAAGGCATGGACCTTTCCTATTCGGAAGGCGACATTTCCCATCCTCCTGAAAACTCGAATCTTACCTTCATCGGCGGAGACGACATGATCGCCTTCTGCAAGCGGAATCACATCCTTCCGCCTTCCGGCCCGTTCGACCACCCGCAGGGAGATAGCCAGGACCGCGGCTACGGAGTCGAGGACTGCACTATAGGGGTTGCCCCAGACTTCCACGTCACACTCCGCGGATTTCCATAGTAGGTCCCTGATCCGCAGGAAGTGGTCATTTTTTCGGATCAAGCCCATCCGAATGGGTTCTGAGGTGCTCGACATATCCGGCTTTGGATCTTTGGCGGGAGCCTTTCCTTTCACGACTGATAGTTTGGCAAAGGCAAACGATTTTCGGTTTGCCTTGCAGTGCTGAAGCATCTGGTCGTTAGCCTTCTCGGAGATGGACAACATGTGTCCGATCAGTAGAGGGGGATGCGGTGATCCAATGCTCGAACTATATCTAGTACATCGATTTCTCCCGTAACGAACGCGGGTCCTCCGGATTCCATTTCGCTTGGGGAGGGCCTCCATTCCGAGACCTCGTTATCGTCGAGGCAGGTTGGATAGCCCCGATCATTCCGAGGCCCGGGTATCCTAGTGATATGTATTGGTCAAGTGGGATAAGCTATGCTGCTTCCTCCATAGCCCCCGACGGGCTTGCACCGTTGTCAGTCTCTTCTACGATCGTGGCTACTCGTCCTGGTCCGTTAGCAATAGGTGTTGCGGCCGCCGGTGCTGGTCCGATCCGTGCTGGGGTAGGTCGGTTGGGACAGTCTCGTGCTATGTGTCCGGGTTGGTGACACGTGTAGCAACCGTCGACTTGTGCACCTGTTCTTGTCGCGACGACGTCTGTTGCCTGCGTGGCTCCCACTCCCATGGGAATAGCTCGAACCATGATCGGGGGCATCGAGCGGAGCAGTGTTTCCATTCGGGCGTTATATTTCCGTTGCTCCCTCTTATTTTCCTGCATGAGGTTTACCAATGTTCGTGTTAGCTCTAGGATAGCGTTGGGTTCTTCGGGCTTCGAGGGCGGGGGAGTCGGAGACGGCATAACAGGTGGTCCGACGACCATGTTGGCCATCGGTTTTTGCACCCCGACCAATCCTAGGTAGGTTACGGGTCCTGCAACAAAGCCCATGTTTTCAAATTTATTTTGCAGCGCAGCAAGCTCCATTCGTGCTCGTGTAAGTTTGGACGTATCCCCCTCTTTAACATGATATTCACCTTCGAGGAAGCTGGCAGCGAACTTCCGCTCCATTTCCTCGGCGGCGTCCATTATTTGTTGTAGATTGTGGGTAATGGGGGAAAATTGCTTTCGCAATTTGACGCTCATTACTCGGCATCGGAGTCCGTCAATGAAAAATTCCCTACCAACTGTTTCTTCCCTCTGTGATTTGATAAATAATCGATAGAATCGACTACAGTATTCTGCTACGGATTCGAGCGGCTTCTGCACCCGATCTTTGATCAGGAAGAATGCCTGCTCGGGGTGAATATAGTCAAATCGGTGTAGGAAATCTCTTTCAAACGTCGGGAGATCAATCCACTTGTATGTGCTAAACCAATGGTGCGCGTCTCCGCCCAGTCGAGATGGGACGTTCATCCTGGCTTCATTATCATCGTATTGTTGCGCTCGGAGTGTGGCAAGCCATGCTCCCACCAAGTGGTGCATAGGATCAAATAGGTATTGATCGGGGGGGGTGGCAGGGGCGTGAGCACGTGGAGGCTGCGGGGGAGCCAAATTCTGTTGGTTCGCCCCACCTTGCGCCTGATTGACGTTCATTTTACCCACCTGTTTTCCAGCAGAGCGGCTTCTAGTTACTATCGGATCGCACACCCGCGCGTTTCTCTGTCTAGCTCGTCCCCGTCTAGGACTCGCCAGGTTTGTTGATTGGAGGAGTCGGGCCACTTGTCAATCCTCAGTCTTGACATGTGTCGGCTCCGATACCAACCTCACGCCCAGCGCAACTTCCTGTTCGGAGTGGGATGGGGGCCCGGAAGTGCGAAAAGGGGTGTGCCAAGGATTTTTGCAAATTGAAGTGGAGTCCCATATCAGAAGTGATATCTCCGGTGGCAAGCTTAGGGGTAGTTGAGCAAGTTGATAATCCCGAGTTATATTGGACTTCGGGAGACCGGGCTACCTCCGGTGCGAGTGTCGTCGTCGCGGTCGGTCCCATTGTGAGGAAACCCGGGGAGGGGCCGCCTACCGTTCGCTGAAGCCAAGGGCTACAGCGCCTGTCACTCGCTGCGCCCGCTTCCAAGGTCCTCAGTGACCGGCAGGGGAGTGGGGTACTTTTGGTGCTTTTAAAAGAACTCGCATCCAGCAAAGAAACCTGGTTGGGTTCATTCACTAAGTTAGCACAGTGGCCGGAAGGGCGATTGTGTCTATGAGCGTATCACTGGAAAACTTCTGGTATAAGCACACTGGATGAGTGAGCCACATCCCCGCTCTATCTGTCACTAATTAGGAAATGAGATCGAGCCTCCACCAATGAGATGGAAATATACCTCAGCACATTATTTATCTTCTGTGCATCCCAAGATGACATTTTCAGTGTTGTGAGAATGAGTCTCCAGCAAGAACGTAGAAAGATACAGGGGAGAAATCTGACTTCTTATCCTGCGCCGTCTAGGCTCGTTACAAGATGAATTCCCACTCTGACTTCTTATCCTGCGCCGTCTTGGCTCGTTACAAGACGAATTCCCACCAAGGGTATTCAAAAATAAATCACCAAGTTTCGTTTTCTGTTGTGAAGAGGGGATAGAGCATTCACCACGGTCACTCATCACTGTATGTTCCTCTTTGAAGTGCTTGTGATCGTGAGAGTGCTCGCCAGTAAATAGGTACGTTAAAGAGAAAACACGTGGCCAAAACTCTCCTTCAGGTTCAATTCCATCAGAGAATTACAAGCTCCACTTCTTGAAATCGATCGATCAACGAGGCTCGCTGCATGTATTTCAGATGGTTTCTGCAGTCAGTTATTCAAGACTTTATCAGTGATAATCTTCAGTGAAGCCGCCCGCCTCAAGTACTGAACCGTGACTGGGTACTGAACCGAACCCGGTCACGTTTGCTTCTTAATTCTAGTAGATCTTCAGGTAAGAGATTGAAGACCTCGGCCTCCTTCATCACGGGGCTGGCGAAACTAGTGAATCATCATCACCTACGTCATCAAGAGGTGTGTCTTAAGACTCTCTCCCCCTCTCTTTCTCTCTCACATTCTTGCCCACTTCATTCACAGATTCGCCCGGTATGCCATTTCGCTAGCAGGATCCTGAATGTACCTGGTCGCCCTCAGGCTCAGGTTCTTAGTCTAATCAACATTGTTGATGGTCGAGCCTGGCTCGTCGTCCCTCGCTCTCGGGCGCTCTCTCAGACACTCTTCTTTCTCCTTCTCAATCTCTCACTCAAACACTCTCTCTCTGCGCTCTCTTTCTCTCTCGCAATGTCTCTCACTCTCACGCTATTTCCCCCCCTCCTACTTCTCTCGCACAGACTTGTCATAACACTTCTTGTGCACTGATTAAAAGCCTCAGTTCTCCCCGGCGCTAGATAGCTACCTCGGATTCGAATGTACCTGGACGTACCACTGGCCAGGTACACCTCATTAAAGTCAAGCGATCAGAGGTACGTCATCGAAACTTCCTCTGTCTCTTACTAACACATAAACAGTCCCTGACTCTTTCTCTCATTCTCTCTTACTCCCTTACTCCCTCACCCTCACTAGTTATATTTCTCTCTTTTCAAGTTGCACACACGTGCCTCCCACTACATCACTACCGCTATCCTTTCCCGCTCTCTTTCATGGCATCTCCTACGCAGCCCCACAGAGTCTCTCTCTCTCACCGCACATCTCTCTCTCTCACTGTGTGTTCTCTCTCCCTCTACGAGTCTCTCTCTTTCTCTCTCTCGCGCGTGCGGCACAATCTCTTTCTTTCTCGCTGAGCGGTCAGTCTCTCTCACTCCTGCGCTCTCTCTCACACCCACACTGCGCACTTACCCCAATCTGTGTGCCACCTCACTCACTGTCCAACTCGACCTCACTCACACGAGCTCTTTCCCGACATGCACTTGCACACTCTCACCTATCCTCACTCTTCCCTTCTCCTTGACTCTTACACACCCGCCCAGCTTCCTTCATCCGCTCTGTACGCTAGCTGGCTGCTGTCCGCCGAGTCAGATCTGTAATGGACCTGGCCGCTACCACAGCCAAGTGCTCCCTCTCTCTTGCTAAGCCTCAGCTGCTCACGCTCATCCCCTCTTGGCTAGGAGCTTGCATGGGCAGCAACTCATGAGATGGTTACGCACAGCCCCATTCCAGCCGGCAACGTTCGCCACGGTCGCTTCCTCCCGTGCGCCCAGTTCCCACTGGTCCCCTAGGAGCCCAATGACCCCGAATCTTTTTTGTTGGTCCCCCTAAATTGCCTCAGGGGCCACGACATTGGACCAGGGGAAAACTTCAGTCCCTTGCAGCCAGTTCCTGTTCGTAGCTGAGGACTGGCACTGCCTGTACCAGCGGTACCAGTCCAACAGCGGCCAGCAAGGCCACATAGCCGCGGTACCAGTCCAACACCGGCCAGCAAGGCCACATAGCCACGGTACCAGTCCAACACTGGCCAGCAAGGCCACATAGCCGCGGTACCAGTCCAACAGTGGCCTATTGGGCTTGAAAGGTGAACGAGGCCGCGCCGTCAGAACCATAATGTCTGTCAAACCGCTCCTCTCCGTGAAACACGGATTCCTTTTGCCCAAGGGACCATATATTCTATATGTACTTAATAGGGCCTCGTTTGACACCACTTGGAAATTGCTGTTTTTCAAGGAAGCGTCGTTCGACCCCGCCCTAATCATGCACCCTTGAAGTCGCTAATTGTTTCCACATCCCCGCGGCCAAGTGTCCGCCCTTGAAACGGAAGTGCGGCCCAGGCAAATCAACGAAAATCCCAAGGGTGCCTCTGGAGGTCACTTGGGCCCGAAGGGTTTCACCCTTCAAAACGAGGAATACACGGACCTTTTTCTTTTTTTCTTTTTTACTCCACCAATCACCACTGTTCCTGATGCAATGCCGTCAGCACTTCAGTTTCAAGGACGGCGTCTCAAGGGTTTCCTCAAGGGGTTGTGGAACGAAAAAACAAGTTAGGGGAAATTAATCACCTTCTGTGAGTTAGGGTACCCTTGGAACTCGAGTATTTTCAAGTGGTGTCGAACGAGGCCCATAGACTTCTTTTCTTTAGGTTCTCTATATTTAGATTTTATTATTGATTCAGATTCTATGATCTATTTAATAAATAGCCTATTAGATTTATTCATTGATATAATTCATTTCCTAAACGTAACGCCAAGATACCGGTTACAAAGGCACCTAACAAAATTAAGATAACTTGATTGTCAGATATAGGGACCTCGTGAGGTCCCTTGAGCAAAAGGAAGAAATGGCTGGGGAATCCTCGGAGCCCAAGGAATTTCCTTCGGAGTGTTTTCACTTTTTTTTTTTCCGATTGCATCCCCGAGGATAGGTGGAACGAACAATTCCTCGGGGACTTTACGCGCCCGATGAGTGTCGAACGAGCCCCCTTGTCCCATCTGAAAAGGTACCACAGTGTGACGTGAACCCTAAACCCAAAACCTGAATTTGAAATCGGCCCTTCCCAAATCCGCATATTTTCCGGATTTGGGTTCTCAGTGTGATTATACCCTCAGTGGGTGCTCTCCCGAGGCCAGGGGGAAATGCTTGAAAATGTGAGTGGGGGCATATATGTCCAAGGCAGGTACAGCCTGGTTTGTCAGCCTGAACCCTTGACAACGTGACTGCTCTGGAGACTGGAAGAAAAAACAGATGAAACACTCATTTCACTTTTTTCAAGTTTTTGTTTCTTTTGTTCTTTGTTTTCTCAGTTCCAGGGCTCTCCTTGTCAAATATGGCTGTCTTAGGGCGTCGCCACACCACTCTCGAAATGTGAAAAAGACAAAACTTTGGCGGCCGCATCTGGCTATGTTGTAGCGGGAAGTTCATTAATTTCTCATTTTGCACATTTCGAGAGTGGTGTGGCGACGCCCTTAGGGCATATTCACGCTAGCACTTTCTGAAATGCATCTGACTGCAATTGCAGCGGGACCTGCACTAATAGCAATTATGTCCCTAGCTTTGAGGGAAAAGTCCTAGTGTGAGTATGCCCTTAGATTCAGTTAGAAGGACAGTGGGGAACAGGGGAGGATTGTTGTCTGGTTTTCCTTTTTCGTGTATTTGTCCATTTCTGTTGTTTTCCCATAACTGTAGGACGGCGATAAGTAGGAGCAATGTTGTCTGTTTTTTCTTCATCATGTATTTGTTCATTTCTATTGTTTTCCGATGAAGGGATTGTCTTGTACTTAATATTTTATCTGCATGTTCATCCTACAATCTTGTTTTCAAAGAGGCTCGCCACAAAGGCTGTGAGGCTCGCCACAAAGGCTGTGACAGCTGTCAGAAAAGAATTTGAAAGTCGGCGGTAGACAGTTTACCCCTCCTTCGCCACACAGGCTGTCAAGGGGCAAGGTTTTTGGTCATGCCCAAATGGACTCCGCCTTTCGACAGGCACGGGTGTCACGGAGCAGTCCTGACAATGCATATTCGAACGCAATTCTGGGAAGGCCGGTGGGGTGGGGCACTGTAGAATTTCCGTCTCCTGCAGGCAGGCGGGAGGAAACGAATGGGGGAGGGTGGCTGTTGAGCGTACCATTCTGACACATGTCAAAACTTTTTTGAGCTGCGATTCTTCAAAAGTCTGTGTGGCGATGCAAAATTGTGGAAAACCTGGTTTTCGACAGCCTGTGTGGTGAGCCTCTAAGCCTCGGAATAGCGTTTCTGTCAAGCCTGTCTTCGTCTCTACCTTCATCATCTTCTCTCGGTGGTTATTCTTGTTCGTCATCTTCTTCTTCGTCTTCTTCTTTTTATTATTATTATTATTATTATTATTATTATTATTTATTTATTTATTTTTTAATTTTAAATTTAAGTTTTATTTTTTATTTTTATTGTTTATTTTTATTTTTTATTTTTATTTTTATTTTTATTTTTATTTTTATTTTTATTTTAATTTTATTTTTATTTTATTTTATAATGTATTTTTATTTTTTTGTTTTTATTTTGATATTTAGTGGGTTTTTTTTTTTTTTTTTTTTTAGTGGGTTTTTTTTTTTTTTTTTTTTTTTTTTAAAGCGAACAATTTTTCATTCCAAAACAACACTTGAAACGAGGCCGGGGACAGCCTGTTTAGGCTATAGGTGCCAGTCACTCAACCAGCACACATAAGACCATTCCTATCTGCCTATCTGTTACCTACGGATGCTCACCTAGCTATCCCGCCTAATCGGACTATTCTAGCTCTATCCAATCTTACCCCTACTGCACAGACCTAGAAACGCGGTCTGAACTTGGCCCAGTTCGGCCGAGAGGAACCTTCTGTTCCTTTTCTGTGGGCTGGCCCTCTCCTCCCTACCCCTCCCAGTGTGGTCTACTGTGACCACCGACTGGAACCGAGTGCCCTGGTTCATCCTAGTCTATCTATTCACCAGTCTCTCCTATTCTAGCTCCTCTTTCTATCCCCTTCCTCCCCCTGAGTCTACGCGAGCCATGGCGATATCTTTAGCTTGTTGTCGACAATCAATGCTAATCCACCGCGCCTCACCCAGGTTTCTGGGAACCAGGACAGCCCTGAACTGCTTCTGCCCTTCAACACTTTCCTCCTCCAATCCGCCCTAATTTCCAGTTTTATCATAGATCTTAACATTTCCTCCACCTGCTTTTCCTCCAGGCCTTGGGCCTGAAATCCCCTCCCATTCCAGTGGGTCAATCCTTGGCAGCCTCTTTGCTGTTCCTCCCCCATTAACTTGTAAACTGTTGGTTCTCCCCTTCCGTGCTGTCACACTGCCCTGACCCGGATGTCTTTGAGGCTGGACAGTCCCCATCTCATGGTATTTTGATACAGTGCTAGGATATCGCTGTGATCTGTGACTCTATTATATTCCTCCACTTCACACTTCCCCGACTCATCCTCTACCCACTGGAATAACCAAAAGAACTTGAACTTGGGGGCTTCGTTCTCCTCCTATGATTTGAACCAAGTGTCTGCTGGGTTGATGCCTTGTGGACCTACTAGAAGTTTCCATCTGTCAGGAATGGCTGCTACCAGCATCCTCAGTCTTTCCTGCTGGTGAGGCAGTTGCCTCAGACTTCCTCGCAGGTGACTAGGCGGATGCCATTGATTGGTGTTTGCATCCCACAGATCTCCAATCCCGTAGACTCCTCTCTGTACCCACTTCAGCCAAAAGTTGCCCAGAGATGCCATTGCAGAGAATGGGATGGGTTGCCATCTGTATTCTTGATGTGCTGGTTATCAAATAGCGGTTGTCTCATTACCTCTCCTTGGAGACAGGTTCTACCATAATGTCTGCTTTGATTTTCTTCCAAGCCGCCAGCACATTCCTCCAAAACTTAGATTTAATCCTTTTGTTAACAAAGGAGTCCATCATGCAGGCAACCCAGACCCTCGTTGTTCTGGCTAGACCCCGCTCTTCCTGTAGTATTTCTCTGCTAACAGGCACCAGTCTGGTGGTTCTGCCAGTTCTGCAACCTTCAGCACCCAGGTGGAGAGTAAGGCCAGGTTCTGAGAACCCTGGGTTTGCATAGTGTCTCCCAAGCCACTTTTGAGATGAACTTTAACCCTTGGTTCTCCTTCGCGTGCGGTTTCCAAATAAATCTTCTGGCCGGTGCTCTGATGTTTTTCAGTGTGGCATCTGAGAGTTTGCAGAAGTACAAAGCAGAGAAGTGAGAAGGCTGATACTGTGACCACTACAGTCTTCCTCCGAACAAAACGCACGTGCGTTATTTACGAATAGAATGCATGGGGTGCATTGTATTCGTATACAACGCACGTGCGTTATGCTACGAATATAGGGTATCAACTTCCGACAATGCCTCCCCCTCCCCCCCCACAAAAAAAAGTATGTGCCTTGTACAGGTATCTCCAGTCTTCCCACAAACAGGACCGTCATGTAAGACACACACACACACACACACACACACACACACAGAGAGAGAGAGAGAGAGAGAGAGAGAGAGAGA
>BFEA01000133.1:1614460-1629551 GCA_003427395.1 Chara braunii
GAGAGAGAGAGAGAGAGAGAGAGAGAGAGAGAGAGAGAGAGAGAGAGAGAGAGAGAGAGAGGGCGGAATACTGCAGGGCGCGCACCTGGAAATGACAGCGACACTGCAGGCAGGATAGCATGCGTTCTATTTGAATAGAACACCCGTCTGTTCGAATAGAACAAACGTGCGTACTATTTGAATATAACATATGTGCATACCATTTCAACGTGCGTACTATTTGGATTTCAGGGGGCAACTTCGAAAAATCGACTTTTTCAGGGAAAGTTGAATAGTACATACATGTGTTTTGTTTAGGGGAAGTCTGTAGTGCTCTGCCTACCAGGGATAGGTGGGGTGCGATACCCAACTGCGGATCCTAGCAGTAACCCTCTCGTGTAGCAGTAGGTTTTGTGATGAGGAGCAATCTTGAAGGGATACTAAGATCCTCATAAATCAGAAATCTTTCTGCAGTATTGGTAGCTGCCTGGTGTAAATTGTGCCCCCGGTATGGGTGCACCGCTGCCGGAAGCGGCGTGCCTCCCGTCACACCAAAATGCCACTTCAAATCGGGATGAGTGCGTCGAGCTGCCTTGTTGCCGCACGATGGAGGATGGAGTTTCCACGTCGTTCGTCACTGCGAAAAAGTTAGTTTGAGTTTTTCCTTGACGCCCCATGATGGACGATGGAGCTTCCACATCGTTGGTTTCGCATGGTGAAGAAACGAGGGTTGGTCGGCGTCTCCACTACGGAAGAGGAAGGTGACCTTGTGTGAGCGTGGGGAAGCAGTTGTTGAGGTGCAGACTCTTCATGTATGGATAGGCAGAGAGGGGGGGGGGTCTGCTAGGACTAAGGTGCGTAGAGTGAAATGCTTTGAAGGGAGTATCACTTTTTACAACTGTTAGCATATCGGAAGTGATGTTCAAGGGGGCTGAAGAAGGAAGGCAACGAAGCATCCCCTTCTCTCGCCGGACTGCTTGCAAGGGGTTACTGGCGGGTTCAGTGATCGTGTCTTGCAACATGGTGGGTTGCTGAAGATGGCGATCCATGTTGCGGTCCGATGGTTTTCATCATCCAGCCTTTATCATGATACGGATGGTCGACAAGAGTGATCGACCACATCAAAGAGAAGAGTTAATAGATGCCTTTATTTTCAGGTCATTTTCATCTGCTTCATACAAGTGCTGGATACTTGGATGGGGCAATATGAAACCACTTTCAGAAACTTCAGCCACTTCAGGCCATTTCAGAGGTTTCAGGTCCAACACGAAGCTCTTGAAATGATCTTAAGTGGCTAAACGTTCAAAAATCGGTTTCTGGTCCACCCATCCAAGCATTTAGATGCGGGGACTTGAAACCGCTTTCAGAAGGTTCAACCACGTCAGGTCATTTCAGACTTTTCAAGTTTTCCCACTCGAAACTTCTGAAATGACATGAAGTAGTTGAAGTTTTTGAAAGCGGTTTCAAGTTCCTCTATCCAAACATTCGGATGGGGGGACCTGAAACCGATCTCAGAAGCTTCATCTACTTCAAGTCATTTCTGAGGATTCAAGTTTCCCCACGTGAAACTCCTGAAATGATATGAAGTGGCCGAAAATCTAAAACCGGTTTCATATGTCCCCATCCGACTATTTCAAAAGGGAGGACTTGAAACCACTTTCAGAAGTTTCGACCACTTCATGTCACTTTAGAGGTTTTAGGTCCCCTTACCTGAAACTTCTGAAATGACATGAAGTGGTAAACAATAACGTTTAACCTGGAAAAAAAAAAAAAAAAAAAAAAAAAAAAAAAAAAAAAAAAAAAAAAAAAAAAAAAAAAAAAAAAAAAAAAAAAAAAAAACCCTCCTAAACCACCTGAAACTTCTGAAATCACCAAAAGTGTCTTTAAGGTTTTTCAACGATTTTTAGTGTCTGCTAACAAACTTCATAATTTTTTATTGTGAAATAATTTCAAAATGTCATTAATCACTTATGTCACGTGACGACCGTGCTGCAAAGTGTCAATGAAGGAGGATGTGAGGTTTGGGGGGGGGGGGAAGGGGAAAGTTGAATGGTTTTGTTTAGGCTTTATGTGTCTTCCTTTCCCTGTTTCAAATACGTTGTCCGTTTTCAATTCTTAACGAGTGGGTATTCATCCTCCCCGTGGTAGTAACAACTTCGTAATTCTTATCTGAGTGTTCCAACTATTGGTTCTTGAAATTTTGAATTTGTGAGTCTAAATAAGATCAAAGTACGATGCGAAGAATGATCAACTCACATGCTTATTTTCCTCTCACGTGTTATCTTCGTTGAGGGCACATGCCCCTCGTAGGTACTTAAGTACATCAAAATATCATTCATATATACAATCACACAATAGTTGATAATTCTTAGCGCTAACAACGTTTTTCGGATGAGGAAAAGTCATTTTCATCGCGCCTTGAAATGTAGCTGATGCATTGCAAATTCTCATCGGGCATCGGATCTATTATCTGGTCCCTTCAAAACGGACGAATGTCATTTTCGGGCGGTCCTCCTTTTTTACGAGAAGGTGATGGAATCCATGACGGATATCAAACTTGCTAAAAAAACGCACATATACAATAGCATCCTGCATCTCATCAATCTGAGGGAGAGGATAAACATCTTTAATTGTGTTATCATTCAGTTTTCGATGGTCAATACAGATCCGAATTCATCCCGTATTCTTTGGTGCAATCACTACCAGAAATGGCCAAGGCTCAATCGCGGGCTCGATCCACCATTAGCTTCAAACTCCTTGACTCACTGGAATGCGGCAAACCGTTGCGTCGGGGAGTATTGATATGGAGTGCAACTAATCGGCGGATGGTTCCCTGTAATGATTTCATGCTCAATTACATTTGTCATATCGATGTCATGATCATGCACACTTAGTACTACAATATATTCATCCAACACATCTTTCAAAAGCTTCCGTATTTCTTTAGGAACATAAGACGGGACTATGACCATTGGATTAGTACCAAAAATATCGAGTCGGATCTCAAGGCAATGAGGGTCAAGCAGACACATTCCCTCTACGCTAGAAAACATTGAACTGCCGATTCTGACTGAGAACACAGTGGCTGTGACTACGCGAGATTGATGATTTCAGTTTTTTTCCCTTTTCTGTCAATCTTTGGATCAGTGGTGCTTGTCGCAATCTTCAATCTCGTTAGCTCCGTCATTTAATCCATTAGGTTCGGAACACCACTAATCAGTGTCTCCTCATCTTTCTTAATCAATCCTACCATTGCAAATTTGTGAGCAAGTGTCAAGGCAAAGCGACGGAGAGATTGAGATATTGCATTATCAGTTGGTGTCACCTTCGGAGAGAAAATGTAACCTCGTATAAAGTACGAGGGGGTTCTAAAAGGTCAGTCATATCTGCGATCTGCAATATTGGTTCTCTGAGGAAAAAGGTCACAAGGATTCGAGTTTCTGTAAGAGTGAGAAATGACGAAGGAGGTGAGGGAGCAAAGTTAGACTTAGTACTTTCAATATTCAAACAGAAAGAATATGCAGTTCGCGGAATCATCCTCTTTGGCTTCTTGTACAAAGAGTTTTACCAACTCGCTCCACTGTTCTCCGGTTGGCATGTGATCCAAAAGCTCAGTGTAATTCTTCTCAGAGTATTCATCTTCCTCAAAAGAGAGAGATTCATCGTGACTTTCTTCCGACGAATCATCCTCCATCATTCAATCTCGTCTCTTGTATCTCGATCATTCATATTCGTACCGCCTTATCTACCATCCTCGCAATTTTTCTCAGGGGGCGCATGAAAGTACGCAAGAGAACGGTTTGTGGTTTTTCTCGAGTGTGGGTGAGATGAGTTGTTTTGAATCGAAATGCAAATGTGCGTCCACAGGCATAGCCAGGGCAATCTCAATAGCACAAAATATGATTGCACATTAATTACTAACGCATTTACTAACACATGCATTCGCCCAACCATGACTTCCACATTGTCAATCATCAACCGAGATAATAGTTGTCCTTGCCTAAAATGGGGAGTCTCAGAATGAAGTTTAATCGTCCAAACTTTTAAACCGTGTCTAGTGAAAGTTTCACGGATGATCCTGTATCGACTAAGGCATTGAATGAATTTAACTCACCTTGCAATCACACCGTGACTCCTCACTTCATAACACGGGTCGAACATGGATGGAGTGATTTTTCTCAATGTAAGAAATTGTTAGCATTCGATTGCCTCGAACGCTTTTTGTTTATCCGAACGATCGACGACAACTATGGGATTGGAAGGAGAAGGTGCAAGTTCCTCCATCTCCCCCTTTTTTTTAGCATTATTTGGACACGCTGGTGTGTGAATCGCTTCTGGTTCTTTTGACATTGCTGAAGGAGTTTGTCATTTGCAGTCTTTGAGATTGTTAAGAGATGACCAACTAGAATAGAGAATCAAATATCTAACATTTTTAACGTTTGTAAGACATCGGTTTCTTCTATCCCAAATTGAGGTCCGGGTTCCGATTTGTTTTCCACGCATTCAAGCTCGTCTTTACCAGGCCGAATAGCTCCAATCAGTCCAGCCAACTGAAGGTACTCGATCGGATTTATGACATCTGCAACTTCAAATGAAGTTCTGAAAGTCGATGTCCGTAAGCATAGGAGGTAGTGGAGAAGAACAACCATATCTTTATTCTCCTGCTCCTTCAAGCAGTATAGCTACCCGCCCCTGATTAGTGGTCACAGGAGTGACCGCAAGAGATGGTTGATTTCGTTGTGGAAGGGGCGGTCCCGAACGAAGTGTCCGACATGCTTGCAGTTATAACACTTCACTTTTCTAAGAGGACTGCCAATGTGGTGAGGTACAGGGGAGCAGGGAGAGCAGATTGCGTTTGTATTGAAGGAAAAGGCAACAAGGGGTAAGAAGAAGCAGAAGGATTAGTGCAAGGTGGTTTGCGCTCGCACTCACCAGTTCCCACAAGGTATGCTCTGACAGATCTATCTATGAGGTCTGAGTCTGTATTAACTAATTAATTCACTTCGATTGTCAGGAGGTGGCCATGTGCATCATATGAGCTAGATAAAGGTTGGTGATGGGTACTTGCAGCGATGACTGAGGTAAGACTGTGTTTAAAGGAGTTGTCTGGGAAGGACAAGAAGAGGAGGGAGGACAGATGACAGAAGGGTGAGTACAAGGGACATGACTCAGCGGTGGTCCGGTTGGGTTTTCGGGATCGTGGCAGTGATAAAACCGTCAAATCGATCTTCGCTAAGATTGTCGTTTTGCAACTACGTTTTCTAGTACCGTATCAGTTATACTTGCGTGTATATTGTGAATCCAGCTTGAGTGCCTTGGCGATGATCGTCAGTAGCTGAGTCATTTTGGGATGAACTTTTTTTTTAGCTTCGCCTTTAAGACCGGATTGTGAAGATGATCTAGTCTCAAACAACATTATTTTCCCGTCCAGACTTATCCAGAGTTGTTTGAAATCTATCCACAAAATCTGGCAACAATTCTCTTGGTTCTTGAGGGTGCGTTTTCAGTACAAACCAAGCAGCGTCCTCGTTCACCGCATCAAACCTTGATAAAAAAAAAATCTTTAAAGTGTAGCGGTTGTAGCCCAATCTACCCATCTATCGCGTTTAAACCAATCGTGAGCAGTATTTCTTACAAGCAGGGTGATGACTCGAGCAAGTCAGCCGCATCAAGCCTTGAGCTTCCACAACTTCGAGTCATCCCTCGGAATAAGTATGATTAGGATAAAATGGAAAGGTGGTTGGGATGCTTATCATTACTCAAGAGGCAACCACATTAGCGTTAGTCATCATGATGGTTGCCTCTTCTCTCGCCTTCGACAATCTGTTTCGAGTGACGGGAGAACTTCTTTGATTTGTTCGAGCTGGTGCTCATCCTCTCACGAGCTCGTTTCACTATCACCATAACTGACACGTGTGGGCTCCAATATCAACCTCACTCCCTGTGTTGTCTTCCAATTGGAGATATTAAAAATGTGGAACAGACCCTTGAAGAACACCAAAATGGAGTGTGGTGGTAAATATTTTTTGAAAATTGTGTGTGGGGACATAGACGGAGCTAAAATCCTCTGTATGGCTCCTGTTTTAGTGAGAAATGATTATCGTCACCCGAGAAAGAAATAGCGCGTGCAACTTTCAAACGTTCATTTAATCCAAAAAGTATCTATAAACTTTCATGCTAGCTACTAGACATTTTTTTCCAATGGAAAGGCAGGGGTATGCACGTGGGATCTCATTTTCGATTTAAGTCTCAACGCCGCTCATTACAGACCTTGGAATCTGACGTGGACGGCCTCAGCCTGATCGCCCTTTCCTCATGGTCGTCCTCACCACGTGCCGAGTAGTGAAACCACTTTTTCAAAGTTTTCCGACAATTCTCGGTGCGGCGGCAATCGCTACACAGAATGTGGAGCCAATGAGGTGCCACCACCGTCTACAGGATGACAATCAACTCATTAAACGAGAATAATAAGGAGTACGAAGAAAAATGAGTATCAACAATGATAAAACTAGTGCCTACGACTTCCGAGCACCTTGTTTAGGGAGGAAAGTAATAACACTCTCCGATCTTTGCGACGACTTCTCGTACATTCCACTCTCATACAGGCACAGTGGGGATACAGGAAGTCGGCACCCAGTTGGATCAGTATAATCGGTCCACATGGCATTAGCAAGGCTGATTGTGAATGTCTACTTCATTCGTTATTCGATCACATGAATAAATAGACACAATGCTAGGTTCTCATTATTTTTGGTCCACATGACAGGCCGACCCGAAGCGTGAGTTTATATAATCTGATCCAATCAAGAAGACAACCATCATTCATTCAACGGAGGAAATAAAAACAAACCATGTTCAAGGATCATGAGCCCCGAAACAGTTGTTAGCTACATATAAGTATGCTTCTCGATTAACTGATTTTTGCATTCAACTTTCAAAAGGGAAAAGCACATACCATTCATTCGCGCGAGTGAGGAAATAAAGTCGAGCATGCATCGAAATAATCATATATGAATCCTAATTCGTGCTCGTCATCAGAGCAACTGCTCAATCGATGTATATATGAAAATGACTTTCACTTGACTTATTTCGATGTTCCCGTAGGTTTCCACAACGAGCTGGGGACAAGAAATCACTCATGCATAAACCATCAAATATAAAGGAGCAAAATGAGGGACTAAGCATATCATCCGAACTCGATGGTCTCTCAAATTTAACGATACTCGTCCTCGTGAAATCCAATCGAATTCAACGAGACAAGCGTGACAGGGCCTTAGGAGTTGGTAGGGGCAAGGGAGTAACCATAACATTTAGACATTCACAAAGAAAATATTAAAAGAGGGAGAAAGAGGGAAAGAGACGGAGTTGAAGTTGTAGCTTGACCGAAAAAAAGGACTAAGGAAAGACGGGTTATGAGCACACAAACAAACATTAGAAAAGTCGATAATCTGCCATGAACTTATCTTCCAAAATAAGAGGAGGAACTGAAGATCAAGGCGTGCAAGCCTTTTGCTCTCTTATCATAGCCCTGGACCATGCAACCACTCATACACACACACTTTCCTGACCTAGGTACTGGCGATCCCGACCGCCACATACTAACCTCCACACCACAACAATCGTTACCTCGTGAAACTCAGCTTCTACACCGACTTGCTCATATCCCGCAGTCTGTCGCGGCCACCCAACACAATGAGCACATAGCCTGCAAAACTACAGTCAGCTCGTCAAGATTTTTCGACGCGCCCTAAACATCATTTAGCCACGACTTCCTTGAAGCTGGCAGATAGGTTGAGAAAAAGTTTTTCGGATGCGCTTGTGGATTTTATAGTTGCGAAGAGGGAAATAGAAGATGAGAGAGAATGAGGGGGGGGTAGGCGGGAGTGAAGAGATAATAAGGGTTGATCGCCTGGGGAAAGTCATATCGATCCGCATGAGTTTTTTTCCAGCCAATCAGATCACAACGTGAGGTGATTAAACCTCCTTACACGATGTCGTCTGATGGCTTGAAAACTCTTGGGGGGGGGATCCGTAGGGAGTTCATGTATGAGGATGAAGGCGGGAAGAAGGAGGGCGTGAAGAGTAGTACGGAGCAGGACCAAGATTCAGACGGAAGGAGACAGAGAGAAGCGCAAAAGGAAAGGGGATGGAAAACAGTTATGGGTGGAAGGGAGAAGGCACGAAGTAGAGAAAGGCGAAGATAGTATGGGGCATAGTGGGAAGTGGGGGAAATTTGCATGCATGGCGCTGGCAAAAAGGCAAAAAGGCACCAAAACTTGAACAGTTATGTTGTGACGCCCAACCTCACACCCAACGCGACTTCCTGATCGGAGTGGGATGGGGGCTCAGAAGTGCAAAAAGGGGTGTGCCAAGGATTTTAGGAAAGTGGGGTGTAATCCCAGGTCGGAAATGAGAATCACCATCCGGGAGTCCTTTGGTTTTGCCTTCGTGTCCGGTTGCGCGGCTCGATCATTCGTCGCCGCCCCTCAGCTTCAGCGCGGGTTCGACGAGCAAATTCCGAGGCTCGATAGGCCTGGCGCCGCCGACACTTTTCGCACTGTACGCGGGGCCAATAGCGGGCTATGGAATTCTGCGGCACCACCGTGAGTTGGTGGTATGGAAGGAGGAGGTGGAAGGGAGGGAAACTGGTAGTAATAACAACGAAGCCGGGGGATATGAAATACTGCGTGTTATAAGTATCCGAATAATTGGGGCCCCTAGGACCGTTAGGTATGACACAGTGAAAGTCCCTCGCACACAATCGATTGCTTTCTGTCAGACAGGGGAATTTCATATTTCTTAAGTTCCCCCGCCGTCCGAGTTGTTCACCTTCTCAGTATTCGCGGCATTCCGAGTCCCTCATACTCTCACGATCGGACATCCAAGCGGGAAATTCTGCAGCCATATCCGTTTAGAAAGTTCGGTCCCCTGCATCCTCATACAGAGTTCCAGGCTGACTCACGCAGGCGAGTACGTAGCGACTCGGTTTCCTTGAGATCGCGGTTGTAAACGAGCGTGCACGTGAGAAACAGCGGGTTGGTTCACCATATCGATCACATTCAGCATGCATGCAGATATCCTATCCCTGCGGCGTCGAGTGAGATCCGATCGCAAGTGATCAGTAGACAGAGTCGAAACGGGCATCGCAAAACAATATTGGAAATCCGAAAGGATCGCTAATAAAGTTTACTCACATTCATTCCATGCATACATACAAAATACAAACAACAAGAAAAATCCGAGACGATTTACAAAAGAGGTCCAAAAAGAAGGCCACGATAAAATCGACCATGTCCGGATTTAAAATTATACAGAGGAACAGAGGAAAAGAAAGAAAAAACGAAAAGAACCTTATCCCACATCCACACAACTGTTCTCTCTCTCTCTCTCTCTCTCTCTCTCTCTCTCTCTCTCTCTCTCTCTCTCTCTCTCTCTCTCTCTCTCTCTCTCTCTCCACGCTCCCGATGCAGGCAGTCCATCGCCACGCATCAACACAGAGTTGTCACCCCGCTTGGTTCGAGCATGCAAGCCAGGTTCGCCTGTACGCCACAGTCCGTCGTGGCCCCGCATGTCAACCCCACATACCCGACACCAGCCCGTCGGATCGCCCAACTCTCACACTCACTCACCTTTCAAACTTGCTCGTTAGCCGACCCTCACTGATCGCGCCAACCTCGGAATTCTTAGAGAGCAAACTAATCGCGCTTGCAAAATTTATAGCATGCATACCTGCACGAAAGGTATGGGATTAAGCCCAGATGGACAAGAAGAAAAGAGAGGAAGTGCCTACGTCTGCATGGCCAGGCTGAGGTGTGGGGGTCGTAGCCACACTTCACGCATCGATCCGGTCATGCAGGCATTCAGGCCAATTAGAACGGAGCATGCGAGGCGAGGAAGAAGGAAAAGGCGGGCAAACACAAGGGAAGCAAGAAAGAAGAAAGATACAGTTACAATCGCGCTCGCCAAAACGACAGTTACAGAAGATTAAGGGCGCGATCCAGTCGGAGCCCAGTTCCCTGCACAGCAAGATGTGCGCAGGTGCGGTGCAATGGGGGCTCGACATCGGTTGAAAATTCAAAAACGATATTTCCGCGCGATGATCGCGCCAAAATTCCCAGTGCTCACAGCAGAACAAGAAAGAAGCTATGACATAGTTATTTCTCGTGCTTGCTAAGGAGCGCTACTCAACCGTTGGCACGGGATTTTTCCGACATTGATCCGACAACTTCCCGCAGAAAAACGAAAAGAAACGAGGACATCCATGCAACTTGCCCATCCGACCCATCTTCCCACCGTTCACCCGTCGTATTTCCCCAAGTAGCCTCACGCAGAAAGTCGAGCGGTTACAGAAAATAGTTCGTCACATATGTAACGCCCAGGGGGTTCCAATCTTGAGCAAACTCCTGCTTGCTCTCTCACGAGGCACCGATCAGTTGGTCTGAGGATCGGCGAGGAGCTAACACGTGCCACTTACCGTAGACTCTGAGTGTGGAAGTCATCCAATGTGGCATGCGTGCGCTCAATCTAAAATATTGCCTGGGAATGGTAATCTGATTACGGGTGGGGGAGGTGGGGGATAGACTTGGGGGAGGGGAGGCATGAAGCGGTGAATTTCCTTGTCCCTGGAGGGGGGTGAGACGTAATGAATGGAGCGTGGATGCAAGGAAAGCGAGGGTGCCGTCATTGATGGGGGAGAGAGGCAAGGTAGTTAGGGTAGAGGGTGCAGAGGGTGCGGCGGATGGCGGTGCGGAAGTCGTCATATTCTTCGCACGTGGGAATCGTGCCCGCGACGACACAATAGACCTCTATATTATTATACTCCCGCCAATCCATGTTAACGAGAAGTACGTGGAGGGGGAAGGAGGTGACGAGTGAGCGAGTAGTAGCATGTGGGAAGAGGGTGACCAGAAGGCGGGTGGCGTAAATGTGATAGAAGAGGGAGAGGGGAAATGGTTGTCAGGTATCAGGGAACGGGGTCGGCCTACGAGCTGCTGGACGGTGAGGAAGTCACGGGGACGACGGGATAACGATCGGGGATGAAACCCGAGCGCCCATATCTCGACTTAAGCGAAGGGCTGCGAGTCGAACTGGGGAGGATTGGGAGGGCGATTGACTTCTTCGGCGGCACCGACTTCTCGATCCCTCCGTGGTGGCGCTTCCATCTCGTTCGTCTTCTGCTCGCGGCGGTTCTGGATTGCGCGCTGGATCGTCCTGCAGCAGTTGCGGTGACGTCCCTCCTGTTTCCTCGATTAGCCGCTTTTCTTCCACTGGCGTCCGTCTCCTCTACGCCACAACCTCTCTTTCTTCCCAGCGCAGCTCGTCGGGACTACTCGACTCCACCACTTCACCCCCTTCTTCCTCCGATTCCGCTTGCCCTGAACTGGCTTCTTCTGACTCAGCGTCCTCCGATCCTTGGTAATTGGGACCGGACTCCCCATCTTCTTCCTCTGCCAATGCTTCTTCTTCGTCGCCCTCCTCTTCTTCTTCGTCGCCCTCCTCTTCTTTTTCACTCGTTTCTCCTGAGGGAGCGTGCCGGATGAGCGGGTCCCACATGGAAAGATCGGTGACGTCGACGTGTAGATACCCACCCGCCGAGGGTACGTAATAGCTCCCCTCCTCTAGTTCCGTACAGGTGGACCAAAGAAGATGCGGCTCGAGGGTCCGAGCGAGCGTGGCTGTCCCTGATCTCTCGTCACAATGTGAGAGGATCTCCAATGGCAGATCGTCCAGCACTTGGGTTAGAAACACCAGCAGCTCGTCCGTAATGGGGCCTAGATGACCGTTGCGCACTTCTCCAAACGTGATCCCCAAACAATCTCCCTCCGTGTCTGTTCTCCAGCCTTGGATGAGCAACACTTCCACCTCGTCATCCGGGATCTCGTCCTCCGCACTCCTGTCTGCGGGTTCCCCCCAGTGGAAGGCGACCCCGAGGAGGCAGAAACTGAGTGCCACGTAGGTTTGCCACCAGTGTGTCCACTTGACCGTGTCTAGAATCGGCACATCTAATGGTTGGATCGTGAAGGAGAGGCATACTTCTGCGGCGGATTGCCAAAACGTGGGGACGTCAGAGGGTAGACTGAAGGTAGAGAGGCGATGGCGGTTCATTGAGGCCGAGCGAAGGGACGGAGCACAGGAAGGGTGACCTCTGGCGCGGTGGAGGAGACACGAAGCTGAAGATCGATGTCGTTTGTTGTTACGACACGATCACGTGGCCGGAACAGCCATTTCGTCAAAACGGACATATTATATTTTTTGAACGAAATCAAAACTGACTTTTTTTGCCAAAATCCGGTCGGAAGGTTTTGCTCCTGGGGGTCCTACATGTATCTGGTCTATTATTGAGACCAGATACAATTTGTTTTTTTTTTTGTTTTTTTTTTTTTGTTTTTTTTTTTTTAATTTGGTCTCAACCATAGACCAGATACATGTAGGGGGTCCGACGTTCTTGGAACGCCGGACCCCCAGGAGCAAAAAATTCCGACCGGATTTTGGCAAAAAAAGTCAGTTTTGATTTCGTTCAAAAAATATAATATGTCCGTTTTGACGAAATGGCTGTTCGGGCCAATAATCGCACCCACTCCGTTGTGATGCGTGTTGCCCAGTCCCGCAGCTGTCGGAGGATGGAAGTGTGTCGTGATGGATGCAGTGTCGTGATGTCGACTGTGAAGATAACAATGACTGACACGTGGCTCTCGCCTGGTGGAGATAGGCACAAAAAGGCCGACACCTCGGCCAGTACTCGTGCCACTCCAGATTGCCCGAACTGGAACTCCGCCGCTGCGTGAATGGCCGCCGTACTGAAGAAGGCTGCGAATCGGAGAAGATCTGGACTCAACCGAGGATGCCGCACTTGCCGGATCGCTGAGAAGGCTCCCCCAGGTACCATTAGTCGCTCGTTGATCACCTGCTCCGTCGACAAACTCATGGCGATGGAGGCGGAGTCGAAGACGATGGTTGCGAAGAGAAGGAGGATTCTAGAGAGTCGATGTCCTCATCTTGGCCGACGGACGATGCAGATGAAGGAGGAGAAGGGGAAGAATGGAGAGGGCGAAGGTAGGACACGTGTCGATCAACTTTCTGACACCTCCGGTGACTGTCGTACCGTGTTCACCCCGCTTGGACCTAGCTCTACCACGCGAAATCGCCCGAAGAACTGTGGCACTAGCTTGCCTTGGCGAGCACATTTCCTCACCTGCACCATGTCCCCTAATTTATACTGGGGCCGAGATCCAACATTCCCATTTCGGGTCCCATAACTCCGAACCTGTCTACCGTGGGCCATTTCCGTCATCCGCTGCCTTTTTCGGATCAGTCAAGGGAGGACTTTTTCCATTAGTTCTAAATGGAGTTGGGCCGTATCTTTAACCGTCGCTCTAGTGGTCCGTCGTGGAAGGGTCGTCTCATCATTTAGGCTCAGTAGGACGACACAGGGGCAGGCTATTGGTCCGGTCTTGAAAGGGGGTCAGACCCGTGGACTCGTGGGGTGTCCCCCGGTGGATAGCCAGGATATGGTGTACGATATTGGGCCAAGGCCTTGTGTCATTTGCCGCGATATTACATCGCAGGGCGGTCTTAATCACTCGATTGGCGTTTTCTACCAGTCCGTTGGATTGCGACGTGTGGGGAGTAGTGTTGTGAATAGAGACACTGTGTAGGACCAGGTTCCTCAAAAATTCCCCCCTAAATTCTGCCCCATTGTCCGTCAGAATCTCCTCGGTGTCCTGGTGCATCCCGAGAAAACGGTTGATGTATCGCGTGATTTCGGCCGCCTGTTGCGTCTTACACGGATAAGCCTCGATCCATTTTGAGAAATGGTCTACGAATACCAGTAGAATTGAATACTCGCAGCTATTAGGTCCAGGGGGAACGACAATATCCGTGGTGTCCATACTAACCCTCTAGAATGGTCGTTCGACTACAGTGGGCACTATTGTCTTGGGCGGTTGAATCGGCGCCTTGTCAGCCGCGCAGACCTGACAGTTCCGGACGGTAAACTTAACATTGTCGCGAATGTTGGACCAGTACCGCTCATTTTTGTCAATTGCCGCCTCCGTGATTCTGAGAGTGAAATGGGCCGCAGTCTCCTCGTGGGCTGACTTAACCCAGTCATACCTTACGAACGGATGCGGGACAAACATCCAAATCCCACTTCCGTCCGTTTTTCGTTTCTCTAACCGTCCCTCATTTCATCGGTAATCCTGAGCTCTCTCATTGGCCCGTCTCCGATCTTCCTTTGTGAAGTCTCGGAGAGGGTTCCCAACCACCGTAGCTATTAGAACGGGGTTTGTCCATACTTCAGCCCTTCTAAACCATCGGGTCTTTTCAAGCCTTTCCGACGTGGCCTCGAGGAATCGAGCCTCCGTCGGGATCTTATCGGTACGACACAGAGGACATAGCCAAGGTTTGTTCGTATTCCGGCACTGGATACAGGAGCCATGGGCTCGTGAAACGCATTATTGGCATTCTACCCACTGGACATAGTCTTCCCCGCTTGGTCGCATAGAAACCGAATAGACTCTCGAAATTGCCTCGCAAAAATAGCAAAATTTGTCAGGTAGGGAGCGAAAAGACGAGGATGAGAGGGGCGAAAGAGAAGCCTCAGAGTTACCTCTGTCACCCATCGCCACGTGCTACTTCTTCTTGCGAGAAAGAATTGCCACTTGTTTGTACAGTGGCCTGTTGATCTGTTCCGGTTCTCTCCACGGAGTAATCTCTTCGACCTTAGCAACCCTTGTCAGACGGTGCAGTCGTGTCAATCCGTCTGCGTTCCCGTGCCGCTCCGTCTGCCGATGGATGATGCCAAAGTCGTATTCTTGCAGTTGTATCACTCAGCATCCAGTCATGCCCGTGTAATTAGTGAGCCGTTTGAGAGTCAACAGGGGTTCGTGGTCTGTGACGAGGAGGAACTTCTGCCCGTATAAATACGGATGGAAGTGTTGAATTCCCCAAACCACCGCGTAGCATTCTCCTTGTGGAGCCAAATCGTTCCTCCTTTCGTCTGGTACGGTACGAAACGVGTACTCGATGACGTGTTCGCGACCGCCGTTCCCCTTCTGCGCCAGGATAGCGGAGATTGCCTCATGCTGCCAATCTGTGATGAGTATGAATTGCT
>BFEA01000133.1:1638800-1662685 GCA_003427395.1 Chara braunii
TAGCGGAAGATTCACTCTCGGTTTGCACATTTCGAGAGTAGTGGAGCGATCCCCATGGTCACGCCCTTTTGGCGAACCACGGCGACAGCCACAGACGCGGTTCGGTCCTTTTTTTTTAATAATTATAAGAAAGGGCGATGTTCTGTCCTCGGCCTTGCTGCGTCCGGTTTTTTTATTTTTTATTTTACTTTTTCCTTCTATATTTGCAGCTGGCGAATCTATTGGCATTGGCATTGAGCAAAGGCGATCTATATTTGCCGTATCTAGCTGCTACTAGGGTAGTAGGCGTATAGGCGTATTTTTAGCTCATGTTGTGTCTACTTTTTTCCTTGTGGTGTTTACCTCAGGCTTCCTGGGTCTGTCATTAGACGTGTCAGTAAGTGCAATAGCTGTGTCAGTGTGTGTCAGATATTCTATTTCCTATTTACTGTTCACTCATCACGTCATTTTTTGACCCTTTTTTTCTTTTTTTCTTTTCGGCTGAATGCTCCTGTAACTTGTATATAGCCCGGGGCAGGGTCCCACTTGCACGGATTAGGAGATTGCGGCCGTTGATCTTCGCTATCGACGGTCGATATGGCATAATTCGTGCAAGCGGGACCTGGCCCCCGTTCGAGCCGCTGCGGTCGGCTGATGGCATTGTTTGCGGGCTGACCACTTCGTTGACTACGCACCCCGTGCCGCTCGTTGAACTGCGCCGGCGGTACAAGCAAAGAGGGCGGCAGCAGGAGGCACACAGGGTTTTTGGGCATTTGGGCGGCAGTTACCCACCGCCGCACACGCGCTTCCTTTTCGCTTTTTTTTTGGTACTTGTCTGCGGGTTCTCCCTGCCCTCACATCATTGCCGACTTGTTCTAGCGGGAAGTTCATTCCCATTTTGCACATTCCGAGAGTGGTGTGGCGATGCCCTTGTGTGCACGTCCCGCCCCTCGCCCCTCTCCCCCTCACTACCTACTGCGGTCAGGGAGTTGAATTCAAATATATAGCAGTTCGCCAACACTATTGGCCTTTTTCTCCGATGCGTATGTTCTCCGATGCGTGTGTTGCTGTTCCCGACGTTTGTCTGCGCGCCACTTGTGCTCGGACAGCACAGCACTTGGCACTCGCATTGCCGTCACACCGCCGAGAGCAGCGGGTAACGCGCGATATCGCTGCTGGATGGGGCGAAGCTTTTAGACACTGTCCGAGAGAGGAGGAGGGCAAAGCAGCCGCCATATGTTCAGGACTTTTCAGGACGTATCGGACCTTGATCACGGCCAAGGGGGTCGTCACGGCACAGACCTGGCGCAGTTTTTTCCTGGACGTATCGGACCTTGATCAAGGCCAAAGGGGAGGCTTTGGGACACTGTCCGAGAGAGGACGAGGGCAAACCAGCCGCTATATGTTCATGACTTTTCTGGACGTACGGACCTTGATCACGGCCAAGGGGGTCGTGACGGCACAGGCCTGGCGCAGTTTTTTCTGGACGTATCGGACCTTGATCATGGCCAAGGGGGTCGTTACCGCACAGGCCTGGCGCAGGCTTGAGGCGTAGGACGCAGAACGACCTTCGGACCTCAGGGACAAGCTCGGCGGCTGGCTCCGCTTGTGTTATGTAACACAGGGCGGACAACCAGGGTTCATCTGTCTTCTCTCCTCCTCTCGTAACCATATATTATGCTTCGTATGCAGGAAGGTGGTATTTGCTGAATGTGACAGACAACGAAGGCAGAGAGCAGACACGCGCGCACACACAGACGAAAGAAGACAGCACACGTTCGCGCAGCCGCTGCTTTCATCCCTCCCGTCTTCTTTCCTGCTCGGGATTTTTCCGCGTTCGTTCCTTTTCCTTGCGCTCAGTTGGTCTATTGGATGCGCCCCAGGGGCTAGGTCCCACTTACACGAATTAAGCGACATTGACCGTAGATAGCAAAGATCAACGGCCAGAAACTCGTAATCCGTGCAAGTGGGACCTTGTTCCGGTGGAGGTCCAGTTTGCCGGTTGGCGAGGGACCAACCTACGTGCTGCTGCCTACGGGCAGCGTACTGTGTGTAGAACTCGGAAGTAGATTATCCTCAGCCTGTGTAGGGCGAGGAGGGGAGAGTAACGCGGGGAAGTGTTGTCCAACAAAGCGGCATATTGGTGGGGAAAAGCTGCAGCAAAGACGGGGGCAAGAGGAGAGAGCGAGGGAAAGGGAAGAGGAGGAGGAGGAGGAGGAGGAGTGTGGACGGAGGGGGGAGGGAAGAGGGAAAGGGAGGAGGGTTTGGAAGGTGTGGACAAGTAGTGGATTGATTCACCAAAATCGCCGCTTGTCTCTGATATTCCTCTCGTGCTTACGAGGAGGAGACGGGATCGGCTGAACAGTATATTGCTTGGCTGACATCATCAGACGGGCTGGAGACGTCGTGAGAGAAGCTTGCGGTCCTCCCCTATCGATTTTCCGTGCTGCCCCACGCGGGACCGCCGGGTCCTCCTCTGCGCGAACAGCGCCGGCCCGCGCGCGGTCAGGCGGTCAGTTTTCCGGACTGTCGTGAGGACAGGTGGAGTGCGTAGGTTTCTAGGTGTATCTTTGTGGAAGCACCAGCTGCGGCTGGCTTCTACTCTCTTCTCCTTCCTTTCTTTTTTGTTTTTTTTTTTCGGATCTCTTCTCCTTCCTTGTTGGTGTGTCGAGTTGTTTGCCTTTCAAAGGAAATTTCGTGGTCTCCTTGGCCAGCGAAGCGAGGGATTCAACACAGTCGTTCCCAGCCTAGTCGACTCCAGAACCCACTAGAGTGCGCACACACACACACACACACACACACACAGAGAGAGAGAGAGAGAGAGAGAGAGAGAGAGAGAGAGAGAGAGAGAGAGAGAGAGAGAGAGGCGCGGTCTACCTGGCGTGGCGTGGATTGGACTGGACGGGAAGGAGCAATGAGCGGGAGCACGGCGAGGGGGGCGAGACTCGTCTGGAAAATAGGCGCGGCGAAGTTGCGCCGTTCCGCGAAAGTGGGTACGGTAGTAGTGTAGTGTATGTAGCGTGGGCCTTCGGCCTGCTAGATAGATAGGGAGTGGGGGGTGCTCGTTGTTCGGCATTTTAGAGTCGTGGCTGCGGAGTGGCTGCAAGGGGCAGAAAGAGAGGAAAGAACGGTGCAGCGCGGGGAAGTGAGAGCAGGTAGTGACCCCTCCGTCGCTGTGCGTGTTCCTGCATCACGCCTGCCGATGAGGAATACTTAGTGGTTAGTTGAAAGTAGAGAGCCGAAGATCGGCTTACGGACTCCGAGACGAAGACAGGTGGAAGACAGACGGAGGACTCATTGTTTGCTGTTGTGCGCGAATAGTTTTGGAGAGTCTTTCGCTGAACACCGAAGTCACGACATTGCGTCGAGACGTCCGGCCACGTCTCGCTACTTTTGCTGCATAATCACTGGTCGACATCGTTTCTCTCTCTCTCTCTCTCTCTAAAAGTGTGCTGCTGCGCCATTGGGCATTTCACTCTTCTGAACGCTACAATCGCTGCCCGGGTGGAGTCGGATCCCTTTTTCTGGTTGGCCTCCGTCTTTGTCTGACGTGGATGCATTGCTGTGGTATTGAACAGGAGGGCCCCTGTTGAGGTGAGGTGAGCCACAGGGTGGGGTGGGAGGGGTTGCTGGGCGGCGGGCGTGTGTGTTGGGGGCGGGTGGGGCGCGGGGGGGGTTGAGAGGTCGAGCAGAGCACGCAAAGGATAAGGAGGGAAGGAGGTGTTATTGAGAGAGCTTGATCGATAAATCTTGGCAATTCGCTCCGGCCTTGGTGTGCTTGGAACTGCCTTCACGAGCGCCATTGTCTGAAGGTGGTGCACTATAGCAGCCATTGGAAAGGGTCTCGTTGGTCTTCGGAAGGGGGGAGGGGGAATAAAGCAGGATCGTTATCTTCTTTCCCCGTCGAAGTGTCATTCAGCATTTGCGTGGGGGGAGCTGGCGGAGGGGCGGGGCTAGCGGGGTGGGTGGAACAGCGTTGAGGTGGGAGTGGTGGGCCAGAGACGCTGCAGCTGCGGTGGATCTGCGAGACAAAGCGAGGGAGCGAGGACAGAGACAGCGAAGATAGAGGGAGAAAGAGCGGGAGAAAGGCGAAAGAGGGAGTGGGTGCCGCAAGCGGCTTACCGAGGAGAAGTGCGACTTCCTGTCTTGAGGTACACTTGAACTTGAATAGATAGGCGTGTATAATTGAACGCGTGTATAATTTACTACCGGTAGTTATTGGGTTGAGAAAGAAGAGTTGTGCTCTAGCAGAAGGAGGAGCAAGGAAGCCGGCCAGCATCAGCACATCCACTGTCGATCGACTAGGATCATGGAAGCGTCGGAGATTTCTCGTGTTCTTCGCGCACCGCATTTGTCGGGTCGCCAGGAAGAGGCGAGCAGCAGCAGCAGCGGTCGCTTAGGACCGTCGTGGCTGAAGTCTTTGCTCTCGGCTTCGTTCTTCGCGCACTGTTCTCGACATGCCGGAGGGCACAAGAGCGAGTGCAACATGTTTTGCATTGATTGCGAAGATGGCGCTCTCTGTTCCTATTGCACCTCTACCCATTCCGGTCACCGCATTTTGCAAATCCGTCGCTCGTCGTATCACGATGTGGTCCGCGTGGCCGATATCCAGAAGCTTCTCGACGTGTCGCAGATTCAGGTCTATGTCATCAACAGTGCGAGGATCGTCTTCCTGAACGGCCGGCCGCAGTCGAAGCCCGCCAAAGGATCGGCGTACGTGTGCCGCACGTGCCATCGAAGCCTGCTGGACTCGTCGCGATACTGCTCGCTTGGGTGTAAGCTGACCGGCATAAAGCGGCAAATGGCAGGAAGACGAACACCGACAACGACGATGATGGAGAAGCTTCAGATGGCGGCGGGAGAGAGAGGGGGAGATGCAAATGATGCAGGTGGCGGGTCGGACGATGATGATGTGTTCGAGAGCCGAGAGGACGACGATTGGGCCAAGGGATTGACCCTTCAGCTTGCCTCTCGGGAACATCATCATCATCACCAGCATCATAATCACCACCATCACAATTATCACAACGGCTATCAAAGGGTGAGAAGCGGGAATGCAGCGGGGGGAGGAAGTCGAGAGGCGGCGGCGGAGAATCCTTACGACGCCGATCAGCGGCAGCAGCAGGTGGAATACCACCACCATCACCAGCAGCAGCCGCAAACGCAGCACCAACGGCAAAGGAGCGAGCCGAAGCCTTGCGATTCGGAGGAGTCGGTGGAGACGTCGAGGAAGATCATGAACTGGCGCAAGAGAGTGCTGCCTCCGCTGAAGACGTGGGGCAATGTTAGGGAGGAGTCTGGGGAGGGAAGAGAGGAGAGCACGGAGGGTGAGGCGGAAGAAGGGGAGGTGGATGAGCGATCTTCATACCTGTCGGTAGTGCCACCGTCAACCCCTCCTCAGGTTGTCCAGGATGATCGAAGGGTGGGACTTAAGAGAAGAAAGGGAACGCCCCATCGAGCTCCTCTTTGGTGAAAACAGCTGTGGCCATGATGGTCCCAGAAAGGGGAAAGGAGGATGATGGGCAGATAGAGAGAGGGGGGTGAACAGAGAAGGGACACAGCGTGACCATAAGGGACGGTATTGGAGCTAACGGAATGCCTCATTCGTTTTGCTTCCTTTTCCGTCCGTTCCCTTGCGCGTTCTGTTCTGCCTTTGTACAGTTCAACGAGAATGATTGTATTGTTACGCTTTTGCTTTTTTCTTCTTTTTTTTTTTTGAGTGGTTTTTTCGTTTGCTTGTGCTTTGCGACGTAGATCAGGATATGGTTTAGGAGTCTTCTCTCTCTGTGTGTGTGTGTGTGTGTGTGTGTGTGTGTGTGTGWGAGAGAGAGAGAGAGAGAGAGAGGGCAATGTACAGCATAGAACGTAGAGGATAGCGCTGTTCGTGAACGCTCGCGTTTTACTATTTTTACCATGGAATTGCTATGATCACCGGCGAAGGTTGGACAAAATGTTGGCCTAGCTGCTGATGGGCGGGGGAGGAATTGGAAGCGGGAGTGCTCGGGGGGGCCACGGGGGTCAGGAGCGGGGTGAAGAGGGCCTGCAGAAAGTCCGATGCGGGCATTCAAGAAGGCGAGAGATGTGTAGATAAAGGGCTCAGCGGAAAGCGTTTGGGAATCGCATTGTCGTTAGCGAAGCCTGGCTTTGTCTAGAAATTTCCCCATTCGAGTTATTATTAGCTGTTTAGTCCGAAATGGGATGATGAACGACGTGCGCTGGTTGCTTCAACGGTGAATGAAAGTACGACTCGAGGCCCAACCAGGAGTACGGATGCATTCGGTCGGAAAAGGGGAATGAGAGGGCGTTTGTGATGACTCTGAGAGAGAGAGAGCGGAGGCCAGCTGCTTGAAGGGGTGTATATTGCACACCTGGCCTGCGACGCCGTCATCCACAGATTATAATTCGTGCTAAATTGTGCCTTTATTACGGGATCGGAGGCAGGAATTCGAGAATTGGAAGGAGGTTGTCGACGTGGCTCGCGGGTTGGGCGACACGTGGAGGTCACCCGTCCGCCTTTGGCCGGTAATCGACAGCAGAAGGACGATTTGGAACTCTTATGGTTTCTCTTCGCAGGGTTCGCGTTATTGGCTCTCTATGGAACTCATGAGCGGCTTTGAGAAGTTGGCTGGCTATCTGTAACCGCGCGGCCGGTTTGAGACGACTGATAATGACTACTATAAAAGCATTTGGCTGGTTGTATGTATAACCGAGGAGGGAGGGAGGAGGGAGGGTGATGAGACAGAGAGACTGAGAGTCCGGAGTGGTGTTCTTCTGAAGATCGGAAATCAGCGGGAAAAGGTGGCACGAGGGTGGTTGTCGGTTTGTCAGGGGTAAGAGTCGCGGGTTCGATGACGAAAGAGTAGGGGGCGGGGGGGGGGGCGGGGCCGGCCTGGCGGCGGCGGCGGAGGGGCGGACAGTTATGCGGAAGAGTGGGAGGGTGGGGTCTTACAGAGAGGAGGAATGTGGTGCTGCAAAGGAGTGTGAGAGAGGAAGGAAGACGATGGTCAGTGGAAGGAGGATACAAACGCTTGGGCTCGTTGAAGTGTGTGTGTGCGCTAAACGAGGGCGGCTTGGGTACAGGATTAAATTCCCTTTTGTTTTTTAATTGTAAAATTGCCAGCCTGCTTGTTATCGATCGTGTTTGGGCCGTTGATCAGCGGTGATGACTGGGTGGGCTCAGCTGATCGAGTCCATCGGTCATCACGGCCTGATCAACGGGTCGTCTTTGCTGTTGAATTTGCCGGCATCGCGGCCAATCCAGGAATCTTGTTCTTTTTTTTTTCTTTCTTATTTTTTTTTGTTCATTGTATTATCACCGATACTCTTTTTCCTCCTTTCTACTTTTCGATTTTTTCTGTTTTAGAAGACGACGACATCGATGGTGCGCTTGCGGAGAGTAGGAGCCGTCGATGAGGGCAGCGGCCGGGAACAGTCGATTTGCGCCGACCGGGACAAATCGATGGATTGTTGTGACAATGGGAAAACGGGATTGATTGGCGGAGGAAAAACAAAAATGAACGACACGTTTCGCGAGCGCAGCGCAATTTGATCGACGGTCGTTTGTTTGAATTGAATTTATGATTCGGTTATCTCTGCGTAAAGAAGGACGCAACAATGGCAAGAGACATAGAAAATCTCATGAAGGCTATATACATGAAGGCGCGGCGAACGTTGTCTCGGATTCTCATATTAAATTTGCTCTTGCGCTCGTCTGCGCCGGCTACTCCGGCGGCTCTCGACCGTTTGGTGGCGGCGGGCGACGGCTACGGCGGCGATTATCGACCACCCCTTGTTGGCGGCGACGGTACGGCGGCGATTGACCCCTCCTCCTCCCCCTCCTCCCCCTCCAAAAGGTGTAGATATTCCAGAGGTTTCAAGGGCGGGCAAGAGGGGGAGGACACGAAGTGATTGGTTGGGCGCGCGCGGGCAAGAGGAGAGGAGGAAGAGGACGAGACAGACAAATTCGTGTTTTCGTGGCGGCGGACAAATTCTCTTTGTCTTGATTCTTAGTATAATACTATAATCGATCAGGAACGGGCGGCGCACTCTCTCGCCTCGACTGGTTGGTTAGTTCTATAAGTCAAATCGGCCCCTCTTAAAGGGCCTGAATTGGCGTGTTGTTGTTGTCGTTGTCTTCTCCATTCACTGTCGGGGCTCTGCTCACGTTGGTTGGTCGTCTGGTCTTCGCCGCCAATTTCGTGTCGGGTGTAGATATTTTTCGAACGTGCCTTTTGCCCCCCCCGCCCCCCCCCGTCTTACCCTTTCTCTCATCTCTAGTTTTTCGGATTACAGTTCTCTATATGCGTTTACGGTGTGTTGCGCGATATACGGTAGTTCGGTCTCCCCTTGTTTTCGGAGTTGGGGTTGGCGATGATGATGATGATGATGATGATGATGATGTATTCTTTAGTTTGTCTTTTTTTGAATTCCCTATGATGATGATGCCCGACTGTTCGTGAGGTGGGTACGAGGAAGATTACAATATGTGAAAGCATATTAATGATTATAATATGTGAAAGCATATTAATCTTAATTGGTAATTGAGAAGTAGACTCAGTCTGATAGTTTGTACAGAAGAGGGGGGGTGGGGGCGGAGGCTGCCGCCGGCGGCGGCGACGGTGGCGACGTGAAGAGGGCAGCGGGATGCCTGAGTGACAAGCGACCAACGACCAAAGTCTACTAATGAACACTGCGCGGGGCCGGTTTTTCTTTGGAAGCAATTGATTTCTGCTGCATTTATTGAAAAATGCAGAAGTACCGACGGCGGCGGCGGCGGCGTGAAGAGGGCCGGGGGATGCCTGAAAGTGACAAGCGAGCGAAGTCGAATGTCGAATGCTGCTGCTCGGGGACGATTGTTACCTTCGGAAGCGATTGTTGAGTTCTGCATTTATTGAGAAATGGAAAGGGGTTACGGAATATAGATAGAAAATGGAAAAGAAGCAGAAGTGGACTCTTCGCTTGCTTGGATGACAAATCGATCGGACGGTCGACGGATTGCGTTTCGGATGTGACACATCAGAGCGTAATTGATGATGATGATGATATGATGACGATTACTTGGTCGACGGATTGCGTTTCGGATGTGACACATCAGAGCGTAATCGATGATGATGATGATGATGATGCTGTGACGATTACTTGGTCTTCGGGAAGGAAGACGAGTGTGGACATCTGGACGAACACGACGTTACGGAGGTGACACATTAGAGCTTAATTGGTTGATGATGATATGACGACTAATTGTTGATCTTCGGTAAGGAAGACGATGTGGACATCGACGATGACGTCGTGACGACGATCGACAATGGCGTGCGACGACAACTCGATCGGACGGTGGACGATTGCCTCTCCCTGATTCTACCGCACATCTGTAGATAACGTGATTTTTTTGGTGTTTTTTTTTTTTGTTTTTTTTTTTTTTGCGTTTTCTTTGTTGAATTTTGAAGTGCTCGTAAATTTTCTTAAATTTCTTTTTTCTTCGGTTTCCCGTTGGCAATTCGTTTTGTTGATTCTTAAGTGTACAGAATGTGTGACTGGCGTCTGTGTGATCTCAACCCGCGACGTTAAAATTCGTTAAACATCAAGAAGGCGGCGGCGTAGTACGTGAATTCACACGTCCATCTACCGTCGATTAATTCTGGGATTTCTTTTGCAATTCCGGGATTTCTTCCCCCTGCCGAAGGAGGACCCGTCACGTTTAAAAGAGGGTGTTGATTGATCTTTTGAATTATTAGCTAGCTAGCGGGATGGACTGGTCTCTCTTTAGGTGGTGTGGAGAGAGAGAGCGAAAGAGAAAGAGGGAGGACAAAGGAGTATCACAGCAAAAGGACGAGCAAGCAGGGACGGAGGGGGAGGGCCTTGCGCGCGTGTTTATGAGAAGTCTGACGACGTGAGATTCTGTTCCTATTTCTCCTCCGCGGAGGTTGTCTAAGCAATATCCGTTAAGACGTCCACTGAAGGCATATATAGTCACACCAGCTGAGGAGCTTTTTCGACCGAGCACTGAGCTAATGAACGTCAGATGCATCCAGAATTCATGCCGTATTTGCAGTCCGGTTCATTCAGGAAAGTGCTCGACGTGTGAATACGCCCCTGACTCTGTTAGAAGTTCCTTCAAAAAGATCATCGGGCGAATTACATTATATGCTATATTCAACTGGGTGTCTCCAACACACTAGGACCATTTCGACTGAGCTCTGACGTAATTGCGGTCAGATGCATCCAATTCATGCCGTATTTGCAGCCAGATTCATTCAGGAATGTGCGCATGCGAAGACCTCCTGACTCTGTCAGAAATTCGGAAAGATCATCGGGCGTGCTTACATTTCGACATTCCATAAGGTTTTTCCAAAGAGACTGATAAGAAAAGTGTAGACAAGAGGACAGAGCAGGGAGAGCTGCAGGGAGAGGGCGTGCCTTATTGTTTGCATTTTCGACGTCGTGGCAACTTGACATCTTGCTTTTGCCACTGGGGTTTGCCCAGAGTGGCGAAGGAGGAGAGGTGTATTCAGGCGTATTTGCAGTCAGATTCATTCAGGAATGTGCTCATAACGACTATATTTGGGAAGAAGGGAGAGAGTCTCTGTGCGTCGTCTCTGAGTTAAAGGAGAAAAGAAGGGTCCTTCCTTCCGGGGGACATCCGTCAAAATTGGAACGATGCAGAGGTGGGCATAATCGAAAGAAGGGTCCTTCGGGTGGACATCCGTCAAAATTGGAACGATGCAAAGGTGGGCAGAATCGAAAGAAAGGTCCTTCGGGGTGGACATCCGTCAAAATTGGAACGAATGCAGAGGTGGGCAGAATCGAAAATGGCACAAATGGGCACCGGGCGACGAGCGAATCTCAGCGAACGGTGTTGTCGTCGTGAGGAGAACATGAAGGAATTATGATGAAGGAATGTGGTCCCCACCTTCCATCCTTCAATGCAATGCTGAGTCTGTGCGTCGATGATCGGCTGCTGCGGGGACATAGGAAACGTTTGGAACGGTTGCTGGTTGGCTGTCCTGATGGAGTTTTGTGATTCAGGCTCGTCGGTCAATTCATAATGGATCCCGAATGGGAGACATCGTAAGGTGTTGGCGACGAGTGGGGGAGGGAGGGAGGGAGGGAGGGAGGTGGTTCGGCGAGGAGGAGCTTGTAGCGCCCGGGGTCGGCTCGTTCTTTACTGTCCGTGATCGAAGAGGAGGATCGTTGTTGAAGACTCAAAGGTAGGCGGGGAGTTGTTTGGCAGAGCGGGCGGATTGTTGGGGGCGGCAGGAAGGAAAAAGGGGGGGTAGGATTAGAGGAATCCTTATTGATTGATTGATTGATTGATATGTGATTTACTGGTCAAAATTTTTGTCCGTCTGGCTTAATATTATATCATCCTGAACGCGATTCCTATGTGCTCGTCAGTTTTTCTTTTGGACGTTTGCATTGTATTATATNAAATTTTTGTCCGTCTGGCTTAATATTATATCATCCTGAACGCGATTCCTATGTGCTCGTCAGTTTTTCTTTTGGACGTTTGCATTGTATTATATACTACTGGTCTACGGAGCGGATGCTCGTTCTCGCTCGTCCTATACGCCATCGGATTCCAGTCTGTGTTGCGTTTTGGAGGTGCTCCAATCTCTCTCTCTCTCTCTCTCTCTCTCTCTCTCTCTCTCTCTCTCTCTCTCTCTCTCTCTCTCTCTCTCTCTCTCTCTCTCTCTCTCTCTGTATTCGAATCTGTGTTCGCGGCGTCTTCTGCGATCTTCCATAATTGTGCTGTTATATATTTCCTCTCCTCAATTCGAAAGAATGTCGATCTCTACGACTTGACACGACCGCATTGTTTTGCGACGAAGCAGAGGTCGTGATGCTGCCGCCAATCTTTGGCTGAGTGACAACGCCATCTCTGCAAAGCTCTGGCCGCAGCGCTTGTAACTGCCTGCAGTCCTTGTGCTATTGATGTGTACGATAATGTGCTGCACGCACACACACACACACACACACACACACACACACACACACACACACACACACACACACACACACAGAGTTGGAAATCTAGATTTTTTTTTTCTCTTGAATAGGACGTAAATGCATGTAATCGAGAGGTGTATTACAGTTCGACTCACAAAGAGGAGGAGAACGGGAGGGCGGACTTGTGCTGTAAATCTCCTGTCTATTATTAACCCGATATGCGTACCAAACTCTCGTCCCCCATTCTTTTTTTCGAAAACATTTAGATTGTTTAGATTGAATTTTTTAGGTCCACTGGAATGATTCGCAACCGGTTCGCTGGTCATCGGCGAAACCTCAATGGCAATTTCATTGACTGATGAGACTAAGTGATTATGGCAACTGTCATTGACTGATGAGACTTAGTATAGTACATTCCAGTGGAATGTACTATGTGATTGGTCATAGACTGCGATTACGTTGCGATTACGTTCAAAAGGATGATGGGTGGTCCCACGACGGTCTGCCTGCCTGCCTGCTTGGGCGTCCTTGGGCGTACTCGAACGCGATTCTTCTGGGTTGAAAATCTTTCCACACGTTTAGACAAAAGACATCCTGTATGACACGTTTAGACAAAAGACATCCTGTATGACACGTTTAAGACTAAAGACGTACTAGTATTATGTGATGGATGTGAGGCGTTCTTTTTTTTGCGTTTTCGTCTAGACCGTTCGTTCAGTAGCATTCTGTTGGTCGATCTGAGCTTGCTCTCGTGTGCGTTATCGTTATCTCCGCGTCATGACCGTAAAATGTGGCGTCGTCCAACCGTTGGATCGTCGCACACCACGGTGGTGCCCACGTGTACAGGAAAAGGACGCATTGATGTAAAGCACTATAGCAGTTCTCCTCTTCTTCGTCTGTGCAAGTAGATGTTAAGATTTAAGTGTTAAGTAATTTCCCCGTTGTGTACTCCTACCTGACGGTGTCTTCCGGTGTCTGCAGTTTCCCTTTCTCACTGCAGTCTCTCTCTCTMTCTCTCATACTGCACAGTTCCTCTCTCTCACACTGCACAGTCCCTCTTTCTCTCTCTCTCTTCCGTGTCCATTTCATTTCTGCTTCGCAAAAGGTCCTGCATTACACTGTTAACTGTAAATTGTGTGAATTGCCCCATTGTATACTCTTGAGATTGTGTGAATTCCCCCGTTCTATACTGCTATCCGACAGGGTTTACCTCTCTTCTGCGTTCTATACCCCCCGCCCCCTCCCCTAAATTGTGTGAAATCCCCCGTTCTATACTGGTATCTGACAGGGGTTACCTGTCTTCTTCTGCGTTCATTTCTGCTTCGCAGGCTCTGGTGTGCATGGCACTGATGACTTTTGTGTTGAATGAATGCTTCGTTAGAACGTGTGTGCTATATGAGTCTCGCCTTTCGCTGTGTTGACTCAGCAACGATGGACGAAATTCGTGATCCATGCGTGGGTCGTCTTTGTAGAGACGGACGCTCGGGGGAGGGGGAGGGGCAGGATTTCGCTGTCGGTGGTGAGACTGTTTGCGGCCAGACGCGCTTTGCGTTGTCGTCAACGCTTCAAGGCGCCCCGCACCGCATCTCACGGGTCCTAATGCCGCTTTGGTAGAGACAGAACACGTGGCTTCTTCTGAAGCCGTCTGCACGCTTGTCCTTTTCCTCCTCTCTCTCTCTCTCGAAGATGAAGAAGATACGTCTAGCGTGCCCTTTCACCTTATTAAAGGACGGGTGCCATTTGACCTTATTAAAGGACGGGATGGGGGCAAACGTTGCCGCGAACCGAAGCCTTTTTCGAGAACGAGTGCATGCTGTCCACAACATGCCTTTCTTTCTTATTTGGCCTTCGGATCGCCCTCACAAGTCTTCTGTGTGATTTGTATTCGAAAGGTGAATGAATGTTTCGCCCCAATAGAAGATAATAGCTGTATTCGATTGTTTGCTTGCTTGCTTGCTTGGACATGTGTACTCTTCGAGATGCTGTGCCTTTGTGGTGTGCTATCGGGAATGTTCGGCGTGGGTTAAGGGACAGAGAGAGAGAGAGAGAGAGAGAGAGAGAGAGGAGATGATGGACTCCTTTGTGTTCTGTTCCTGAGGGAAATGGGTTTGGAAAAGTATGACGCCTACTGGGGTATGGCAGAAGGCAGGAAGACGGATCGCTGGCGGATAATGAGGAGAGAGGGGAAACACCCTTGGAGCCGTCGGTTTCACCTGTGCATGTTTTTCGGCACAACATGCTTCCTGGACAATTGCACCGCACAAATCGCGGGCGCGTAGAGAGAGAGAGACACACACACAGAGAGAGAGAGAGAGAGAGAGAGAGAGAGAGAGAGGACGTGTTGAGTGTCGTCGGAAAAGCGACCCACGATGAGTTTGCTGCGAATGGGTATCATTTGATCATTGGGGTCTGCGATATGCCGTTGTTGGGGGGGTATAATGGAGGAAGGCCTCTCGTAAGAGAGAGAGAGGAGGGGGTATAATGGGGTTCAAACCCGACAGGGCTGTGTGGGCTGATTGGCTGCCAAACGGGGATTAGTACTCGTCTGTCGAGGAAGGTGGCTGATGGACTTTGGGCACGAGGGGATGGAGAGGGGAGTCTCTCGGTATTAACGAAAGGGGGGCAAGGTGCCTTCGTTGCCGCGTCAATGGCCATTCAAGGGCCTACAGTAGTGGTAGCTAGATGTAAATGGGGGGTGGACAGTGGCTCTACGTCGATTGTCCGTGGAATATTTGATTTGCGGCTGACTGTTTGAAGGGGGTAGAGAGAAAAATCGAGTGGTCATCGAGGGGTCCCAGGGGTCTTGGCAGTCCACTCGTGTACAAACGTGAACGTTGTTGTTGATGACGTCATCATCGTGACCGGTGAATGTCTTCGTTAACAGTTTGAAACTGCTCCATCTGCTTTCGATTCGGCAGGTGCCATTCTTTACCTCGTACTCTGTATATATATATATATATATATATATATGACGACGATGGATGATGACGACGACGATGGATGACGAAGATGGATGATGACGACTACAATGATGAGGACGATGGATGATGGATGATGGATGTGGTAATGATGTGATGAGGCTTTTCATATGAAATCCAATGCGCGCCGAAACGTTTGGTGGCTATTTGGTGGCTAAATTTCATTCCCTCGGTACAAGAGTTTCGTCGAAGTCAGTTTCGCTTTCCGAATATTATTATTCTTGAATCATTTCCAGTTTCTTAACCGCCCTTGTTTTTCCGTCCTCAAGCCTCTCCTTTCTCCCTCCCCCTCTCCTCGTTGCCTGCGCGCCTGCCTGTGAGCTTCGGTCTGTCGGTCGACTCGACTTTCCACCACGTTGTGGGCTTCTGCGTGTGGGCGTGGGCGTGCGTGTGCGTGTGTGCGTGTGACTGCGCCTCTGTGTGTGTGTGTGTGTGTGTGTGTGTGTGTGTGTGTGTGTGTGTGTGTGAGAGAGAGAGAGAGAGAGAGAGAGAGAGAGAGAGAGAGAGGATATGGGGCTTGCTTTGTTAGGAATTCAACTGACCAGCAGTTGAGATGATTATTATTGTTGAGCTCTAAATGGAAGCATTTTTTTTTTTTTTTTTTTTAATTAAAAAGGCTAAGTTGAAGCATTTTCAACTTGTTTTGTTCACGAAAGGATCTTTTTTTATTATTTATAAACGTAGTGCCCAAGGCTATACATCATGTAAGGTGGCCAACGTGTATGTATTTTTTATTGTTGTTTTTGTTGAGAAAATCCAGATCTATATTCAACGCTGGGAAACGAGCCCAGCCGACTCTGAAGGTCTTGTAAGAAAAAGACAGCGATGTGAAAAAAAATAATTCTTCTCGAGAAAAAAAAAAAAAAAGACAGGGATGTTGTGACTTGCGGTTCGGACACTTGTCGGACGAATTTTTTATTTTTTTTAAACAAATCACGGAATTTTGTCGACTAAAAAAAAAACTTTGTCGACTGAGCTCGGGACGTCGGATACATCCGGGGCCAAGTCCCACTAGCAGCGTTGAGCTACCTCAACGCCTGAATCTGGACGTGATTGTGGAGATGTGCAGAAATGGTGTTGAGTTTCCTGAACTGCACGTCTCCACGAACACGTCCAGATTCAGGCGTTGAGGTAGCTCACCGCTGCTAGTGGGACATGGCCCCCGGGCAAGGTGTAGGTTTTATTTATTTATTTTTTTTTTTCAAAATTTGGACCATTTCCCGATTTATATGTGTCCTCCTTGCGCAGGGCGGAACGGAGCACACTAGCACCTTTTTCCCCCGAATACAACGTACTGTCATTATAGCTGTATCTAGACTGAAAGATGTCGCAAATGCAGATATAATGACCGTACGTTGTATTCGGGGGAATAAGGAGCTAATCTTCTGTGTGTATAGGATGTCCCGAAGGTCTTTTTGTTTTTTTTTTTGGGTCCCGAAGGTCAGTTGTGTAGTGTTTTCTTTTTTGTTGTTTGTTTGTTTTTGTTTCTGGTCAGAAATATGCAGACAAGTCGGCGTGCAGTACGCATCTGGGCTGATTTTTTTTTTTTTGTGTGTGGGGGGCGGCCGCGTGGGAAAGCCGGCCAGCCTGGTAAAATACCGGCAGGAAACCGCCTTAAATAACGGTCATGATATTCTAACGCGTTTTTTTTTTGTTTTTTTTTCCTGTAACGCGTTYTTTTTTTTTTTTTTTTTTTTTTTTTTTGGAGAAACTTAACATTTCCATTCCATTGAGACCACAGCGGCCGGGGAACACACCCCTACATATCAACTCGGTACAAACCTGTTGAGGCCAATACTCAGCTTTAGGCACCTGGAAACGGGGTCCAGTGTCCCTTAAACCACCAGTACTTGGCCCAGCTATGGGCCGCGGAAAAAAACAGAGTAGAAACGTTTCTAGTTGGATGAATGTGGACACTCCTGTAGTGGTCCGTACGTTTTCTAAAATTGCATAGAGGTAAGGCTACGCCACTTTAGGAAGTACTGGTGGTTTAAAGGAATCTCCGAAAATAAAAATTCCAAAGCAAATCTATGTCAGTATACTATCCTTGCTGCACAGGAAAACACCGGCATGTTTCTAGAATAGAAACACTACTGGCAAAGAACGACGAGCTATGAACTGCAAATCTCGAATATGCACAAGGCAATTCATGAAAATTTTACAATTTAATCCTAAAGTTATTTCCAAAGGCGAACTAAATTCTTAGATGTAATTCAATTCCAAAATTCAGTCCAGTCCCTTCGGGACATCCGTTAAAATTGGAACGATACAGAGAAGATTAGCATCGCCCCTGCGCAAGGATGACACGCATAAATCAAGAAATGCAAAAATAAAATAAAATAAAAATCAGTCCAAGTACATATTCAGTTTAATCTTAATCGAAACTGGAACTGCTCGTATTAATATTGTCTACAGTAAATAAACGATTCAATACAACCAAGGGAGCAGAAAAAAAAGAGGGGGGGGAGAGATGTGTAACCATGCCCACCAATTATATGGGAGGAAAAGATACGAGCAAGATTCCCCGGCGACACAGAGTCGAGCGTAGCACGCTTGTGACGTACTAGTTCCGGATCTGCGCCATCTTCCTCACCCCTTCCTTTTTGTTTTCCCTGCAGCCAGATGTGTACAGTCTGACCCCCCTCCCCTCCCCTCTCTGTCTATGCCCGATTAAAGGTACCTTGCGGAAATCTGTCAGCTCCTTTCCCTTTTTTTTGTTCTCGAGTGAAAATGCGTGGGAATTTCGCGCGCCTTAATGAGTGCGCTTGGAATTTGGCTCGGCAGTTAGAAATCCCAGAATTGTCGGAATACCGCGCGACCTTCCGCGCGCGAATGTTCTCGGCCTCGACCTTGAAAACTCTGGGAAATTCTTATACGAATATGGATCGACGGAAGATTTTTTCTTTCCCGCGTCTGTTTTGCGCCCGGATATGGTATTTTCAATTTTTGAATTAGCATAGGATTGGGAAAAACTGCAACTGTTTTGGCGCCCATTTCGCTCTTGCCGACCGGCGCCATGCCAGCAAGCTCCCTCCTCCTTCCTCCCTTGCGTTCCTCTCACCATCCTTCTTCGAGCGCACACTCTTCCTCGCACCCGCCCCCTGTAACTGTTTTTCCCTCCCTTTCCTCAGCACGCGCCTTTTTTTTCTTTCTCCTTCTTGATCATCTGAATCTTGGACCCGTTTTGTGCTATTCTTCGCGCTCCTCTTCTTCCCGCTCTAAAATCCGCGCTTGAAAACCCAGTCGATTCTCTCCCCCCACCTCTCCCCACCTAACCAAGGAGAAGCGCCGTGTAAGTTCTTATAAACGGCTACTTGCAAACTCACCTATGCCCTCCTCTACCTCGCCCTTCACCCTTCTCCTCATCTTTCTCTCTTCTCGCAACTATATATTCCGCCGACGCCCTCGCAAAACCCTCTCTCTCAACTCATCGGCCAGCTTCCGGGAAGTAGTGGCTAGGTGATGTGTATGGTGCGAGTCGGAAAGTCCTCACGAGCCGACTGTAGACTGGCTGGCGGTGCGCTAGATCGCCACGACGGACTGTGGGATCCAGGCAAGCCACGTCAAGACTAAGTTGGCAGGGTGACGATCGCAGTGGTGGAGGATGACGCGCGACGGCCGGGACCGTCGGTGTCGGAGTGCAGACAAGTGATCTGAGTTGAGTGGATGACTGGCCCGGACCGTCGGTGTCGGAGTGCAGACAAGTGATCTGAGTCGGTGTCGGAGTGCAGACAAGTGATCTGAGTTGAGTGGATGACGTGAGCTTTCTTTTCCTTTTTCCGCACCTTCTGTTTCTCCTGACTGGCCTTTCCGATTCGATTGCTATAATTGCATGCACGTGATAAGCGGTTAAATTATTTTCGATTGTGTGCCGTGTGGACTAACGGACTCAACCCAATTAGGCGACAGCCTCCCGTATCCCCTCTCCGCCCCTTCCTGTATAACGAGGATAAGACGCGTATCTGTGAGTGGGACATACGAGAAGTCGTCGCAAAGATCAGTGGACAATACTATTTCCCTCCTGAAAATCGGTGTTCTGGGTTTGTAGGCGTCGGGTTTGTCATTGTGGATACGTAGTTCCCGCCGTATTCGCTACTACTACCCTTTAACGAATTAATCGTCATCCCGTGGTCGGCACTTGCACCCCATTGGCCTAACACCTTGTGTAGTGATTGCCAACGTCTCGATCACTACCAGTCCAAAGGGTTCCATTACTGAACACGGAACGAGGACAAGCAAAAGGAAAGGGCCACGCGATTGAGACCATCTACGTCGGACTCAGAGTTGTGTAGCGTGCGGCGTCGGGAACTAGTGCGAAAACGGGATACTAAACACGTGCCCGCTCCCTTCCACTCCAAACGAAGAGCCGTGGCCAGGTGGGAAGTCCGCCAGTACTTCTTCGATTGAATTCAAAACTTCCCCGCATCGCGAATCCCACGCGTATCGAAACCCGCCAGATCGCTCACTTCATCAGACCAACACGGGGGATTTCAATTCTGTCTGTATCCCCACACTCAATTTTCCAAAAATCCTTGGCACACCCCATTTTGCTATTTTTCGGGGCCTCCTTTCCGCACCAGTAGCACTTCGAACGGAAAACAGCGCAGGGCGTAAGGTTGCGCGTCACACACTCCCCACACCACTCGAGGCATGGGTGACCCTGTGAATCACCACTACCTTCTTCCCCCGAATACAACGTACGGTCATTATAGCTGTATTTCGGGTATCTTTCAGTCTAAAGACAACTGTAGTGACCGTACGTTGTATTCGGGGAAGAAGGTTGTGAGTCTCCCACTCCTGCTGATGGCGCCGCCACCCAAAGGGCTTTAGGGCTTTACAACAATCAAAGTTTCGATGATCTACAACACATCAAACTAGCAGAACAAAAAAACATTAGGGTTACCCTCTCAACCTCATTATCCAAAGCACTGTAAAGAGCCTTTGTTGCCTAGACAGGTATCCCACCGCGCACCCAATGGATACAACTTTAGTTTGCTCTTCACTGGGTCTCACAAATCATCCTAACCCTGTGGGTATCACCCCAAACCACTACAAACATGGCCCACTGCTTAAGAACCTACTAAAGCGAGACCAAAAGGGAAAAGGACAAACAACATAATATGACATAAGCGTGAGGATGAACGACAACCAACAGAGAGCCCGACTGCGTTCCATTCAGCATAGCAGACACGATTCCCAATTCAAGCATATCCAAAACCGACAACCTAGCAAGTACTGCAAGCCAAGCAAGAGGATATGTAGAGTCTAAAAGCAACCTGATATATAACCCTACTAAATTACCGGAGCTAACCTAAACTACACCCACATGCGAACAGGATGTGCCAAAGAAGACTAGCTAATCTTCTAAATTAAAACATATCTGTATAGCGGACGACGCCATTCCTGCTAGTACCAAGGCGGAGGAAAAACAGGACAAAAAATTAATGAACATCAGACTGCATTGTAACGTAGGTAGGTCCAACGAGACTTGCTGTAGTCCTTGGACATGCCGGAGCAGCCGCACACTCTCCCACTGCGTCCAGTTGCGCCGCTCCATCTTCCATGCTTTTCCAAGTAAACGAGGCAGTCGGGATGGCGTGTCATGAAGTACAGCGTGTGACGCGCAACCTCACGCCTTGCGTTGTCTTTCGTTCGGAGTGCTAAGGGTGAAAGGGCCCCCCGAAAAACAGCAAGATGGGGTGTGCCAAGGATTCTTGGAAAATTGAGTGCGGGGACACAAAAGGAACTGAAATCCCCCGTGTTGGTCTGATGAAGTGAGAGATCTGGTTGGCGGCGATGTGGGTTTTGAGGCGACGCGCGCGCGGGATAAGTGACGCGAGGACGTTTAAATTCAATCCATAAAATATTGTCGGACCTCCCAACGGGCCACGACTCGGCGTTTGGAGTAAAAGGGAGCGGGTACGTGTTTAGTATCCCGTTTTTGCAGTAGCTCCCGACGTCATATATTACACAATTCTGAATCCGACGTGGACGGTCTTAATCGCGTGGCCCTTTTCTTGTGCTCATCCTCATTCCGTGTTCGGTAGTGGAACCCCTTTGATTGGTAGTGGTCGAGGCGTTGGCAATCACTACACAAGGTGTTAGGCCAATGGAGCGCTACTGCCGACCACGGGATGACGATCAACTCGTTAAATGGTAATAGCAGCGAGTACGGCGGAAAATGTGTATCGACGATGACAAACCCAATGCCGACAAACCCAGAACACCGATTTTCGGGAGGGAAGTAATATTGTTCACTGATCTTGGCGACGGGCCGACGGCTTCTCGTATGTCCCACTCACACCATATTTTCCAAAACAAAGTTGTGCGGCCGCGTGGGAGCCTTTGCTTCTTCCTTTCTGATATTTACGAAATTTTGTACGTTTTGGATATAGCATATGTGTTTTGGTTGATTTTATGAATATGACGCGTCCTGTCCTCGTTATATGGTGTCGAGCGCATCAGTCCCGCACGGGGACCCTCCCGGCCGCGTCACGCAAAATTTGGCAGGACTTGTCGCGGAGAGCGTTGTTTGCCGCTCCGGTCGAGTGCACTAGCCGTACCTCTCGCGGACCCCTACGACAGGACAAGGTCACGCGAGGCACCGCTACCTCCACCTGCGGGAGTTGTCACCATCCCTTAGGTGGGCATATCCCCGCCAAGCTACTGAACCACATGTGAGGGTTTTTCTTATGCAATTGCAGAGGTGGCCCAGCCGAGGGCGTTTCTCGTTCGCTGTAGAATTGGGGGTACGCGCGGTCAACGCCCAAAATCGAACCTGTACACGAATCGATGCACTGGGGGGCTGACGTCCCAAATACGATTCGACGTCGGTCGACTAAGACGCATCCCACATACCACGTGTTACACCACAACACTCACACACATGGAAGGACACAAACAAAATAACACAACAACACAACAATACAACAACCCTCCTACTTGCTTCAGTATCCGACCCATAACTTTCTGATGCAAATATCGGATAGGAGTCGCGCGCGAGGCTTAGTATAAAACCGCGTGGACGCAGGGCTAACTCATATCGATTCGCAATGCAAGCGTACGCAGGCGGTATATCGATCTTTCATTTCGCCATATTCCTCCTTCCTCACCACCGTCTCCTGTAGTTTCTGCTAATGTACCTGGCGCAAAATCACGCCTAGGTACATCTACCACTTGCACACTAGTATAGCTGCCCGCTCCTACGAGTGCCCCTCCTCCCGCCTTGCTCCTACTCAGTCGTAGCTCACCATCCCTCAACCGCGACGAGCTTGCTCACACTCAAACCTCTCACATAGGATCGTGGGTAACGGTCGGCGGATCCCCTGGCTGCACCTCACTTCCGCTCTGACCGCCCGGTAGGAAACTTCGAAGGGAAACGGGCCGACTGAAGAGAAATTCAGAGTGAGTTACCCAACCACTAGTCGGTCCGATTAGTCCTTCGCCCCTATATCCAAGTCAGGGGAACGATATGCATGACAGTACGGCTGCGGGCTTCCAAAACAGCGTTCTCCTTCGTCGCGCTCACACACAAAAAGAAAAAAAAGACTTCTCGTTCCTTATATGCATGTCATGCTTGCGCAGGGGCCATGCTAATCTTCTCTGTATCATTCCCATTTTAACGGATGTCCCGAAGGACTGTTTTTTGGGAGGAGACTCGAAATTGTCGGGTTTGCCGTCTTGGGACAGCCTGCCTTATTTGGGTTTGGACATAGGTCCGTAGTCCAACAGTTCAGTGGTGTTATCCACTGAACAAGGCTCTCGGGTTAATCCTAACCCCGGATCTAGTGCCGCCGTTCGACCAAGTTCAGAACCAGAACAAAAACAAAAAAGATTAGGAAATAATATAAAATAATAATAATAATAATAATAAAACTTAAGAAAAGTTTTTTTTTTTTTTTTTTTTTTTGGGAAGCGGGAAAGGGGTTTCGGACCATTCTGAATTGATTGGCAGCGTCGGGATTGCTATCTGCGCAGTGATTTGCTCGATTGAGGGTGCAGATGCTGCGCGACCCGTATGAAAGGTTTGGATATGGCAATACGTCCTCTCATATCTAAGGGAAGATTCACCCTCGGTTTACTTGTATATCAGAACGTGTTTTTGTAGTAGACTCATTTTGGTCTTGCTCATACTGTCGATGAAAGCCGCCTCCCGCTATATCTCCTTCGACATGGGTGGAGGTAAGCGGTGCCTCGCGTGACCCTGTCCTGTCGTAGGGGCTCGCGAGAGGTACGGCTGGCGTACTCGCCGGAGCGGCAAACGCTCTCCGCGACAAGTCCTTGAAAATCCAGCGTGATGGCGCGGCCGGGAGGGTCCCCGTGTGGGACCGATGCGCTCGACAACGGGAAGGGGCGAAGAGGAGCAACGGGAGGCTGGCGCCTAGTCGGGTTGAGCCCGTTAGTCCACATGGCAAACAATCAGGAATATTTTAACCATTCATCGCGTGCAATCCAATCGGAACAAAAGACATGAGAAAAATAGAGGGTTCGGAGAAAGAAAAAGAAAAACTCATGTGTGGCGAGACGCGACCGCCATTTCCTGGTTAGATCGTACGTGGCGAAATCGCATACGTACTCGCGACACTTCTTCGATAATCGCAAATCAAAGCATCCAGTGGCACGCACTTCCAAATCCCAACAACATTGCCCCTGCCATCAACTCGTCCTAATCAAGATGGGTTTCGTACCCGTTCATTCCCATCTTTCACGCATGCATTCACTGTGGAAGGTGTGAAAATGGCAGTCATGCAATTTTCCAACAAGGTGGCGTTAAGGGAAGGATCCTTAATGGTTGATACATGCGCATCCACCATTCACAAAACAAAACCCATTAGATCGGGGGACTACCCAAGAAACTAATGGAAGAGTTCCGGAATAAATCATTCCAACACAGTCATCATACTCATTCCATCACACGCCAACTTTTGACCCATTACGTAGAACCATCCACATCACGGAAGAAGGAGAAGGAGAAGTGCGACA